>LR990122.1:14547832-14970075 GCA_905147225.2 Euproctis similis | reverse complement strand
GTGATTAGGGATTGATTTGCGTTCTTGCTCATGCAAGTAGTTGAAGTACATTTACATTCTCGTGTTTAGTGATAGAATGATGTATCCCAAACATAACTCAATATAACTTCAAGCTCTCAATACCCTCGAGTGTAGTCATTTGTATTATGCCTCGTTATACCATGTGAATTATCTGGGCATATGTTATGAGATGGAGGAGTCTATTATACACCTTTTAGAGATTAATATCCTTGGTGTGGATTTGAATTCGGAACTTACTATTCGGAATTCTGAATGCTAAACCACTAAGGTCAGGGGATGTAAATAAAAAATATATTAAATAATGTAATTAATATCTGTGCCGTAAACATTACAGAAAAATGGCTGCTAATTTCCAGGAATGTTTCTATGCTGGCATTACCATTTACCTATCGACCTTCATATCGGCAAATGGAAAAACTTTTGGAAAGGGTGAGGAGACTGACGCAAACCTAAAATGTTGTCGCGTGCCTCCCGCGATATGAACCTGGTGTACCGAATTATTAATCGATAAAATGCCTGCTGTTGCCCGCCTCTGTGCCACTACTGTCATGGCTTGAATCTTGCATGATGATCAGCATGAGTTATCGCACGAAACATAATAATAACGGCCTGTGTATCCGGTTTACTTAGTTACTTTACGACAAGTGAGTTGAGAGGTAGGCAGAGAGAACAGAGCGGCATAAGACACGATTCTTACACACCTCACTCGCTTCTTCGACTATTCTTCGATATTCTAATAACGAAAAAAACCGACGTAAAGTGGCTCATGCCACGTTTCGTTCGGTGAGAGAGGTAGCCGGAGGCCAACCCTCCTTCCCCATCCTTTCCTATCCCCTATCTCTTAAAGGTCGGCAACGCAACAGTAACACTATATGTGTTGACATTAAAACAACTTTTAGGATTATATCGCGTTTATTTACTACTAATTTTATTTACTTCCCGACGTTTGGAACTCTGTAAGATGATCTCTGTAAAGAGTTCGAAACGTCGGGAAGTAAATAAAATTAGTAGTAAATAAACGCGATATAATCCTAAAAGTTGTTTTAATGCAATGAACGTGATTCGCGAAAGTTTCAGAGATAACTATATGTGTTGCCCATGGGCGGCGTTGGTTGCTTACCATCAGGTGACACGCCCGCTCGTTTGCCCTCCTATCCCATAAAAAAAAACGAAAATTTTGGACTACATATTACGCAACAAAAATGGCATACATTAATCAATCAAAATGGTGGACAATTATCAGCTGATTATATATGTGATAGTGAATTTGTCTTTATCTATGAAAAGCGAAGATCTGCACTGTATAGCATACGAGTTCATATAGAAGTCACAATAACTATTTAATTTAACATAACATAACTTCACGCCTTTTTCTACCCGAAGGTGTAGGCTGTCAAGCCTCGACTCGCCGCTATGTTTACGTCCCAAATCGAATAGGTGGCGAGCCTATTGCCATACCGGGCACGAAGTTGTTTAGTCACCGATATTTATCACCCATAACTTTCGAAATTCATTTCGAATAGTCGTTGATGTGTGCTAGGATTCGAACCCGCGATCTCAGGATTCAGAAGCGGGGTGCTCGACCACTGGACCACCGAGATATTAATCAGCTTATTATGTATATATATAAGAGATTTCCACCTATATATTGACTCATCACGATATCTCTGGAACCATAAGGCGTAGCGACTTGAAATTTGGTAGGATTATTCCTTTCGCCGAGTATAGGTCAGCTAAGAACGGATTTTATTATAGTCCGAGAGCTGGCACCAATTTTTGGGTAGGTATTTGAGGCAAGCTGAAAACTTGTTATATACCTCTCCTATTATATCCCAACACGGAATAGCAGACCTGGCTGGTGAATAGCGGGGCTAAATCAACCCCTAAATTTTTAAAAATATTATTTTTTTTCTAAAAAAATATATTTGAGGCAATACGCAATTTATATATGTTGCAGTGTAATACTTAATGTATATGAAAAAAAATAAGCCAGACAATTTAATCGGGGCTTTAATATTGCCAGAAGCGCGCAAAAATATTTTGCAAAAAATTATAAAAAATGTATTTGAGGCAGCTTGAAATTTTAATGGAGTGTTATTTATAACTAAAAAACAAGATTCCCAAAAAGACAGATCATTTCGGTGGGACTTTCTACCTGCCAGGTGATCAATCAAATAATGGATAGGTACGAGCCTGCGGGGCTATAGACAAGCTGTAGTGTGAGAAAGAGCCCATATCGACAGCTATCTTCGTTCTTGCTAGTCGCATTACTATTGGCTCTGGCGAGGCCACGTGACTTACAATATCCATGAGGTTTCTACTCAGAATTTGGGAGTAAAAATATAAAATTTTTATAATTTGTACTAAAAAATTTTTGGATGAAAGTGATTGTATTGATTTACGGGCGTTAAGGGTACACATTTATCTCTGATTTTTTTTATCATAAAAAAATATTTATTTTGTCAATTTTAATCCGAATATAAACGTAATGAATTGATTAAATATCTCATATTTCCGCAAAAACATTAATTTTTTAAGAGAATTTTTTTTTTTTTAATTCATTTTTCAACAATTTTAGTTACAAAAATTTTTGTATAGGATCAATATTTTTGTCGCTGCTTTAAAAAGTAAACATTTTTTTCTCTGGCAGTATTTTAAGTCAAAATTTATACGGAAATTAAATATTTTTTCATCTTAAAATTAATAGAGATAATGTATTAAAACATCTAATGATAAAAACATAACATTGTAAAACCAGATTTATCAAAATATAATTATTCTTAAATGGTACAATTATCTTAAGTACAAAAAAAATAAAAAGTGAATTCAATTTATCCCATGTCAGATATAAATTGTCATTCTTCGTCTGTCGATTTTTCTTCATCAGAATGAATAAAATATATGGATTCATCAGTGTCAGATTCGGAAACCTCTGCATCATCTGTAAAAAGTAATATATACATATTTATTTATTTTTTTAATTTACCACAGAAATTTGAATGGAACAGTTACTAAAAATAAATCACTCACTCTCACCTGCAGTATGATTTTAATCATCGTTATTTTTATTTTCTTCATGAACAACAGCGTCGAATACCAATTGCGGCATACACTCTCCGTCGAACCAGTGAAAATCGAATGCATCCTCATTAAGTGCCCATCCGTTTCTATTAGGTGTCAAAGAGCTGGGGAATCGCAAGTATATTATATATATTTTATATATATATATATATATATGTATAGCATATATTTTTTCATCAAAGCTACAAAATTCTTATAACAACTTGTATGATAACCACCCGTAAGGCAATAATAATCACTGGCAAAACAATATCATTATATTTTAACCCATGATATTTACGGATTTCTAACACCTCTTGACTTTTTTTAAAAGTTTTCTCCACAAAAGCAATCACTTTAGCACCATTTTTTTTACAAATAACACAAATTAACTTTTCACTGGACATTTTCTAATTATTTTGGTTTCAAAACGTGTTACACCAAAATTTTTTTAGTACAAATTATAAAAATTTTATATTTTTTACTCCGAAATTCTGAGTAGAAACCTCATGGATATTGTAAGTCACGTGGCCTCGCCAGAGCCAATAGTAATGCGACTAGCAAGAACGAAGATAGCTGTCGATATGGGCTCTTTCTCACACTACAGCTTGTCTATAGCCCCGCAGGCTCGTACCTATCCATTATTTGATTGATCACCTGGCAGGTAGAAAGTCCCACCGAAATGATCTGTCTTTTTGGGAATCTTATTTTTTAGTTATAAATAACACTCCATTAAAATTTCAAGCTGCCTCAAATACATTTTTTATAATTTTTTGCAAAATATTTTTGCGCACTTCTGGCAATATTAAAGCCCCGATTAAATTGTCTGGCTTATTTTTTTTCATATACATTAAGTATTACACTGCAACATATATAAATTGCGTATTGCCTCAAATATATTTTTTTGGAAAAAAAAATAATATTTTTAAAAATTTAGGGGTTGATTTAGCCCCGCTATTCACCAGCCAGGTCTGCTATTCCGTGTTGGGATATAATAGGAGAGGTATATAACAAGTTTTCAGCTTGCCTCAAATACCTACCCAAAAATTGGTGCCAGCTCTCCTACTATTATGTATGTAATCGTGAATTTATCTTAATCTATGAAAAGCTACGATCTGCGTTTTATAGCATCCGAGTTCTTAAAAAAGTCACATTAACTATTTAGTTTACCTTCTAATATAAAATATCAAATCCTTCCATATAAAATTGTATAATGACGTGCATAACGAAATTTGTCTGATATATATCTAGAAAATGTCAATACCATCTGATAAATTGTTTAGTCGTTCCAGGGGGGTAATGGTTGACAATCTCACGCGGCTATGTGTGGCCTCCATAGGATAATGGCTTCCATAGGAACTAGCCTTCGTAATGGTATCTATAGCCTTGACAGTGATTTGTTATTGAAGGCCAATGTGTATATTTGTATCTTTTATAGAATTTTACGTGGATATATCCATACATGTTGTCACCTCTTTGTGTTCCCTGGGTATTATTGTGCGCGAAGATTGGAGATGTGATTTAGTGATGGTTAAAAAGAATAATTAGTTGCTGCTTTACTGACCTAACTACTAAAGTACAAAAAAAAACATTTTTTGGGTAACATCACGCCTTATTCTACCCGAGAGTCTGAGGCAGTGACGAAAACTACTGTCATATATAGGGCACGATATTGTCAGTAAATGATTTTTATGACACATAACGTCAACAAGTTTAATGCAGAACGGTGCGCCCGATCGTCAGATCATCGAGACTGCTATTTTTGTATGGACAGTTTGACTGCTTGGAAATAATATAGCTCAGGTTTTGCAACTAAAATTTTCATACATACACGCCTGACTCGCTTCTGTGACTTTCATAACTCTTTTGATGTACGCGCGTCGATTTTTGAGGCTCCTAACATCACCTTCCTCCAGAACAAGTTCTATTTGGTCATGGAATGTGTGTCCTGGCCATCCTTGACTCCTACATCCATCCCCTTTTGCATTGTATGCAAAAGCGGATGGATATGAATACATTATGTATTGCACTACATCATTAACCATTATCGTTTTAATTATCCTAAAATTTTCATGCAGATGCGAATATCCCTAAGTGCGATTAGATATATGAATTAACTCTTTAATTTTTCGATTATTGCATGTCTGTAAACCATTATTACCTTTGCCCTTAACAAACTGAACAATTTAATAGTCATCAATGACAAATTTAATTAGTTGAAGGGTGTTGAGGCAACATGGCGCTAGTGGTTGAAGGTCGTCAGTAATTGTTACATAAAGGTTGATTGATGGGCGATGATTGTAACTATTAATAATTACACCAATATAACATATAGTTGTGATCTCATTGATCTCACTTCGACTGAATAGGTTCCACAAGTGAAATACCATGACCTCTCAGAAATCAGCCACCTCTCAGGCTGCATTTCGTTCGATGAGAGGTCTCCGGACGCCCTGCATTCATTCCCTTCTTCATATCTCTCTGTGTGTTTCTCGGTAGATAACCCGCTTGCACAAGTATCCCCTCCCATAAAATGTTTGCTGTTTCGGTGCTATAGGTGCTGAGCCTGTCACCAGCATAACTGATACTGCTAAAACCTTCAAACCTTACACTTAGCACGTTTTAAACGGCTCAACATCATCAGAGACTAGTCCAAGATCACCGCGGTTTTCTGGGAATGTCAGGTTGCCATTTATAAACATAATATCTACCGTTTACAACGTTTTTGTAAGTCCAATATTAAACTTATAATTAGTTCTCTCGATGTAACGTTGAAATTAAATTTGGTATACCGAATGTCTTTGTGCTGGTGTGCACATCGGCTCAGCAGCTAGTTATATCTTCTTCATAATTGCCTTGGTATTTATAGTTTACTAGTAGACCCGGCGAACTTTGTTCCGCAACAAAAGTAATAAACGAGTAAATTTTGGATTTTTCACTTTTCCTTTACTGCATCATACGTGAATAATAGACAAAACCACCCCGTTGATACCCACAATCTATTTAAAAAAATCGCATCAACTTCCGTCGCGTAGTTTCAAAGATATAACAAGCATATAAGGGGACAGACAGCGACAAGTGACTTTATTTTATACTATGCAATGTTAATATATGAATTACGTAGCAATAATAACTTATTATAATAGCTCTATAATATATAAGCTACATGTTTTATAAAGATTGTTATGGGATTCACATAAAAAGCAATATGTCACGATACATTTTCTAGTTGACATGAATTTTTAACGCCAACAGCCAACAAAGAACTTTGTAGACATGTTATTTTCTATAATATGTCCTATAAAGAGATATACAATTATTAGTTGGAACATGAAAAGTATCTGTACGCGGCACGCGAATATTTATTATTTAACCAATACTTATATATGTATTTTGTAATTCTTATTTAATAAGCTGTCTGGTAATTACTTTCACGGAAGTGAATTGAAGACAATGGCGGGAAAAATTACAGTTGTCTGCCGTGTATATATATGACGAAGTTGGACGGCGATTATGATACTTTAAACGTCTTTGTCTTTGCATTTGCATTTGAAACTTTATTCAACACAGACGTTTTATTTTAGAAAAAATAAGTTTATATATATTTAAAAATAATCTGCATGCATTTTTGCATTTGGTGATTAGGTTAAAGAGCTTCTTGGCAGCTCTCGCAGGTTTAACTTGCAAGTGATATTCAGTCAGCTCCTTTTCCTACCCTATCAGGAAGCGGACTTGAGGAGTGTAGTCAAAGTAATACCGAAAATTGTGTTTCATTTTTGGCAAAATATTCATTAATACCTCTGCCTACATCTTCAGATATTCAGAGCGTGATGTTACCACGAAAAGAGCTATTAAGTACGTCATCTTCACCTCTCTATTCCAACTATAATTTATAATTTGTTTCAGGCTGGTTTCAAGAGTCTATTGAGCATGTCTTCATCAATTGGGTATGCTGTTAGAGATGGATCCTTCAAGACTCTCCCCATCAACGCCTAACAGCCGGGACATGGACAAGTATGAACAATTGGCGGTGGTCAGTAACCAATCTATAAATAACTAGTTTCTATACCCATAGGTCTTATCGATATTTATCACACTTAACTTCCGAAAACAATTTCGAAAAGTCATTGGTGTGAGCCAGTGTCAGGATTCGAACCTGGACCTCTGGATCAGAAGCCGTGTGTCGACCACTGGACCACCGAGACTATTATTCGGTTTCCCCTGTGAAAATATGAGTAGATGGTCAAGATGAATACATACATACATACATGCATAACTTCACGCCAAATCCCTTGCGGGGTAGGCAGAGAGAACAGAGCGCCATAGGGCACGATTCTTACACACCTCACTCGCTTCGTTGACTTTCATAACTCTTTTCATGCACGCGCGTCGGTTTTTGAGGCTCTTAACATCACCTTCCTCCAGAACACGTTCTATTTGCTCTTGGAATGTGTGTCTTGGCCGTCCTCGACTCCTACATCCGTCCGCTTTTGCATTGTATATCTGCTTAGTCAGTCTTGCGTCAACCATTCTTTCTACATGTCCGAACCATCGGAGCATGCCCTTTCTTACTTTTACACCGACACTCTCCTTCAAACCAACTTCCTTCCTTACAACCTTGTTTTCTACGCGGTCAGCGAGAGTCACTCCGCAGATTTTGCGTAGAGCCCTCATTTCTACCGCGTTTATTCTACTTTCATGCACACTCTGCCATACCCAGCTCTCGCTTCCATAAGTTAGTGTTGGGATCAGGACTGCATTGTGGATTGCTAACTGGGCCTTTCTGCTAATATTTTTTGCGCCCAGGAATCTGCCTAACACTCCGTTTACGCTATTTCCTATCGCCACTCGTCTTTCTACATCCGCGGTGTACCTTCCATCTCTGCTAAAAGAAATAATATGTCAAGATGAATATTCCCAAAGATTTGATGTTTTTGTTAAAATTTCTAAATATCTAAAGTAACAAAAAAATATTATTGAAATCGCTTTAATATCCTGAGTGTTTATTGATTGCAAACAAACAAGTCTTTCCGTTCCTTTCGTTGTTGGTATAGATTTGTCAATCTCTGAACTGTTATATCAAAAACTGCTAAAACAGGTTGGCGAAGGGTCTTACGGCGTGGTACTAAAATGCAAACGTCGGGACAACGGCCAGCTGGTCGCCATCAAGAAGTTCCTGGAAACCGAGGAGGATGCGGCCGTCAGAAAGATGGCCCTCCGAGAAATACGTATGTTAAAGGTACGTTTCTGACAGTGGTAGATCGATCCTCGCTATTCGCTGCATGAATTAGGGGCCGTCCATTAATCACGTGAGGTTAGAATGGGGGGGAGGGGTCTAGCAATCACGAAATATCACGAGGGGGGAGGGAGGGTGTAGTAACATGTGTATTTATTTTTTCCTCCTTAATTTTAGAATAAAATAAGAATAAACTTTATATTATTAATCGATATTTGTCACACATCGCTACCGAAAAAACATTCGAAAAGTTATTGGTGATGATGATGTTTGGTGTGAGCCCAGAATCGATGCCACGACTTTCTGATTCAGAAGCGGGCCGCTCGAGTACTCGACCAGCGAGATTGATGATGCATTAAAGATAATACTCTAAAAGTCTTAAGATTCCTTGTAGGTATTAAAAATACACGTGATGTTGGATAGGGGGTGGGGGGTAGTTTTAAATATCACGACGTATCACCAAGGGGGAGGGGGGGGGGCAAAAAATGAAGAAAAAACATCACGTGATTAATGGACGGCCACTTAGCGGGCTCGTGACAAAGTGCAATATTTCGTAGTTGAAATATCGCCACGTTAGGTACAGTGAGAGAGGTATCCAGACGCCCACCAGCTTCCACCTCATCTGGATATTGCTTTCTTTTCTCTTATTAAAGGCAGGTATGGTAACTAAGACTCCGTGTTATTTGGAGTTATTTCTGGGCAGCGGTATATAGTCACTTACCACCAAATGACCCACCTGCTCGATTGCCGAGATAATTCACCGCTGTATAGCCGAATGGATTATTATGAAAATAAAGGTATCACATAAATAAATATAAATCTAGGTGTGATGTTATGCATTTGTGTCACGGTTGTTTTTCAAGAGAATATATGATTTGGATAAATTGTCATATATGCAATTCAGATTGTGACCTCGAAGTGGGATACCTTTTAGCGGGGTAAACATGTTGTTAAAAGATTTGATATTATCTGAATAGCATTTGTCGTTTCGGTGACCTGGAGATTTAGCAGCTCGATTCTAAATCAATTAATTCTCGTTAAGACCGATGACTGTTAGAATCTCTTGGGTGATATGATAAATATTGTGGCTGAAATGTGGTAACAGGTGTCGCCATCTACCTATTACATTTGTGTTTTAAGAATTTATCGAGTCCAGAAATAATTGTGAGTGTCTATGTACTACTCCGTGTATAGTAGGTTTACCAATAAAAATGATAATTTTATTTATTTTCCAACGTTAACTCGCAGTATTTTGACAACAATACAAATAACTACTATTTGTATTTTACGACCCTTGTGGTGCATTGGTAAAAAAATCTACTGCGGTATCCATGTCCGCGGGTTTGATCACCCGTGGCAAGCATGGATATTCATATGGAATCTGGATGTTTTTCTATGTATTGTAAGCATGTATTTACAAAAGGAAAGTATATATGTATTTATATCCGTTATCTCGTTTCTATGATAAAACCATTTAGTTGTTTAGCGCGGAACTAGAGGGTGCTGTGTGTATTGTGTTCAAGATACTAATTTACATATTTGTTGTATGATGTCAGAAACTCCGTCACGACCATTTGGTGAACATGATCGAGGTTTTTCGTCGCAAGAGGCGGTTCTACCTCGTGTTTGAGTACCTGGATCACACCCTGCTGGATGAGCTGGAGGCTGCGCCCGGGGGCCTGGGGGAGGATACCGCCAAGAAACACTTGTATCAGTTACTCAAAGGGATTGACTACTGTCACCAGAACTCTGTAAGTATTCTCTCTGTCTTTAAGTCGAGGTTATATTGTAATTTCTTTTTTTTTGTAACCTATTCCACAGTGGTAAAGTCACGCGGTTCGGTGAAATACAACGACCTCTCAGAATATCGACGTAAAGTGACTCATACCGCGGTTTGTTTGGTAAGAGAGGTATCTGGTAGTGGATATTCTGAGAGGTCGTAGTATTTCACCGGTCGAAGATCGGGGCCACTGACATTTCAATCCCTTTTTACTGCCGGTTAAACAGAGGTGCCGGTTTTACAGAGTGGTAGAGCCAAGCAGTTCGCTGTATGAATGGGCCGGCTCGACAGGTGAAATACCACCACCTCTCAGAACATCGACGTAAAGTGGCTCACGCCGCGTTTCGTTCGGTGAGAGAGGTACCCGGAGACCCATCCCCCTTCCCCATCCCTTCCTATCCTACTCCTTTAAAAGGTGGCAACGCAACTGTAACACTATAAGTGTTGCAGGTGTCCATGGGCGGCGTTGGTCACTTAACATCAGGTGACTCGCCTGCTCATTTGCCCTACTATCCCATAAAAAAAAAACTAACAGCTCTTCACTCGTCGTCACTACAGCATGGTTTTAAAGCAGAAACTGACTGGCTCGTTATCAATAGATAATCCATCGCGACGTGAAGCCGGAAAACGTGTTGATATCCAACAACGGTATAGTGAAGCTGTGCGACCTTGGGTTCGCACGAGCGTTGGCTGCACCGGGAGAGCCCTATACTGAATACGTGGCGACCAGGTGGTACCGGGCGCCGGAGCTGCTGGTCGCTGAACACAGGTCGGTTCTGTTTGTACATCAAGGTGGTCTGGGTACATCAGTTTTATTTTTGTTTTTGAATTTGGTGTCATTATGTCATTATTAATGACAAATAAAGTCATTTTTAAATTTTGGTGCATTTAAATATCAGACTATTTTGATATGGAGCAAAGATCTTGTTGCTAAAGTAACAAGATTGAAAAATCTTTGCCTTTATTATCAGGGTGAAGGCATTAAATTTGGACTCAGTTTATCGTATTTACATCTAATAGCCTAATATTAACCAACATCAGGTACGGCCCAGAGGTGGACATCTGGGCGATAGGTTGTCTGTTTGCTGAGATGCTCACCGGTGATCCTCTGTTCCCTGGTGACTCCGACATCGATCAGCTCGCGATCATCATTAAGACTGTAGGTAATATATTATTATATGATAACATATCGGTAAGTATTTCAAGAAGATGTTATTTGTCATGTTCCGATTGTCTGTCACTGACAGTTATTCCATGGGACCAAGCAGGTACTCATTCTGCGTCTCGAAGCATAATGACCACTGCCTACTTTTTTCGTTATGGAGGGTGTAAATGTTAAAAAAATATGCAGGCTCTAAGCCAAATTATTATATATATTTTTTTAATTAGTGTAAATCCAAAACGTATACGCAGGAAAATTAGCTCCTCGGCATCAGCAAGTTGTGTCCCGGCTGGCTGGAGGAGCTGCTCTTTGTAGCACAACCACCTCTCGGGTTGCTCTCCCTGGAAATGGATTGTCGAGGGATATGCTGTCGGCTTGTCTGAGGACAGAGCCCAGAGCGAGACCTTCGGCACAAGCGCTGCTGAGGCACAAGTAGGTTGTCCAATCTACACATAGCTCATAGATGGGAATAACCACGCCTGTGTATAAGATTGATTAAGCAGATATACAATGTAAAAGCGGATGGATGTAGGAGTCGAGGACGGCCAAGACACTCATTCCATGACCAAATAGAACGTGTTCTGGAGGAAAATGATATTAGGAACCTCAAAAATCGACGCGCGTGCATAAAAAGAGTTATGAAAGTCAACGAAGCGAGTGAGGTGTGTAAGAATCGTGTCTTATGGCGCTCTGTTCTCTCTGCCTACTCCGCAAGGGATTTGGCGTAAAGTTATGTATTGTATATATATATATATATATATATTTATTCAAATTAACTATCACCAGAAAGCTTGTCGGTTGTGGCTTGACGCTTGTCCTTTTTGTTTTTTTTTTCAGGTATTTCCTGGCCGATGGATTTTCGGAAAGTTTCAACGCTGAACTACAAAAAAAGTTGGGCAAAGAAATTCAGGTAACTGAAATTGATTATGAAGTACATTTACTTACTTTAACTTTATGAGAAATTCTCCAGAATAGATCCTTCCACTTCCTTCTCTTCGCGTTGATGTCGAAACAGGCGACTAAGGAATTTTATATGCGGCCCATCTCTCATGTAATAATTCTTGATGTCACAGTTGTTTACCAATGCGACTTTTAATTAACAGAGTCCCGAGTTCGAATTCTCACTATGTGAGCCAAATTCGAACTTGAAGACTGCATAAAAGTGATGTAAGGCAATAGATTTTGCTATTTAATTTATTTGCACTAGAAAATGATGACTCTGGCCTGTACCTAGTGCCTTTCTCCTCCTGGAGAAAATACGTCTACGCACCAGATAGTACCTAATGATGTTTGTACAGACGCCGCCTCCTATGGGCGCCGCCCGAACTGCCGCCAAGCCGAGACAGCAATGGACGCTCAGTATCATATCTGTTCGTATAGCAAAGTTTAATTATAAATCTTAGACATTCTTAGGTATTTAAATAACCGACTGAAAACAAAGGGCTTACTTACGCAACATCACGTCAAGTCCCTTGCGGGGTAGGCAGAGAGATTAGCTTCTTTGACTTTCATAACTTTTGTCATTCACGCTCGTCTATTTTGGCTCTATCTAGGCTCTTGATATCACCTTCCTCCAGGACTCATTCCTATTTAGTCATGTAATGGAATGTGTGTCTTGGCTGTCCTCGAGTCCTACATCCTTCCGCTTTTGCAGTTTATATCTACTTAGTTAATCTTGTATCATCCATTCTTTCTACATATCCGAACCATCGGAGCTAGCCCTTTCTTACTTTTACACCGACACTCTCTTTCAATCCAACTTCCTTCCTTACAACCTTGTTTTTAACGCGATCAGCGAGAGTCACTCCGCAGATTTCGCGCAGTGCTCTACAATTTCCGAATAGTATAAAATACAAATTGTATACTATTCGGGATCCATAATTTAACCAGCTCTTGATGAATATAATATTATGGCTTTTTTAATACGTATACTTTACGTAAATAGATTAAAGGAGTAGACATTTATTTTATTCAAGTTGATTAATATTTTGGTTCCGATTTTGACGTTTGTCTTGATGAGGTTATGCGGTTTTTTTTTAGGACAAGAGTAGATCGAGAACAGACAGCATAGCCGGGGAGTCGCTCATCGACTACAAGTACACAGCAAGTAAGTTGATTACTGCACGTACTTAATGTTAACTTAATGCAAGTACTTATACTCTGTCCACGATAGGAATGGTTTTTTGATAGCTCATGGCCATGAAGTTTCGTATTGTCGGATAAAACTTCAAAAACGAAACCTAAGACGCCAAACATATTATCGCAGACTTTTGATTCATGGATATTAAATTCTTCTCTGCGACTTACCCATATGATATAATATTTCAATATTTAGCAGCTGACATATAAGTCAACCAATATAAGCGAATCTTCACCGTGCCGTGACACTACCAGAAACCAGAATGCCTATTTGACCAACATAGCGAAACCACCAGTGTCAATCAGACCAAAAGTGTCTATCAAAAATTGGGAATGGACTTTGAGTTTAGTGTTATTGTGTATTCATAATACATGGAGCGCCGTGAGAGATAATAACAGCAAAATCTTGGCATCCAAGACCAGTCAATCAATCTTCATACAGTTTTTTTATGTATTTCTATATATTAACCTATTCTATTATATTATTCTAGGTATTGCATATAGAAAAATGTAAAAACAAATATTATAAAACAAAACAAGTTTTTGTGGATTATATCGCGTTTATTTTCACGAGTGAAAATGATCTCTGTAAAGAGTTCGAAACGTCGCGGCGTCGGGAAATAAATAAAAATAAGCTCTATCCGATTCTAATCCAGTCCTAGGGCTACGCACTAAAACCTCGCGGCAGCCTTCCTCCGGCGTTGGAGTAGTCCAGGATTCGGTTAACCCCCCTAGTCCACCCCGCCGTCGCACCCCCTCGTCACGAGGGGATGCTCATCCTCGGGGAGCCTCCCCTGGGCGGGGCGGCTCCGACCGCGCGGTGTACAGAGGCGCGCGGCCACCCAGGCCGCCCAAGTCAGACCTCCAGCGTGTTCTGGGCCGAGTCCAGGTCGGATGCGCAATGGCGGCATGTCGCCGTCTCTTCACGTTTAATTCAACTCAGATACTCACCGAAGCACCCGTGCCCGGTGAGTATCTGAGTCAACCTGTAGGTGATAGTGCCCCATTTACGGAGCACCCAGACCTCGAGGTGGCACGGCAGGACGGCACCGACGGCGCGCTGACACGCACAGCCCTGGAGGACCAGCGCGAAATCTAACGGACCTAGTTCGACAATTTTAAATTTCCTGAAGTATTCACTATTACATTCTAGATTCGGAAACGCAGATGGACACAAGTCCTGCTGCTGTGAAGAAACCAATATTGACGACAGTCTCGGCACAGGATTGTAGAGAGGTGAGGATTGTACTACTATGAGTGTTGATTAGTATCAAGGCGTCTCATGGTTGAATGAATTGTATAGACCAAGACTCTTAGATGGCCATTCTTAGGTCTTAGGTAATAATGTAAGGTGCTCAAGATGAGTGATGATTAGAGGTCCTGAGTGAGTGAGTAAGTTGAGCAGATACTCATATTGTTACTTAAAATTTCTAGAATTGTGAAAGATACAACAGGCAAAATCGTGCCCTAGGATAGATCACGAGAGGAATATGAGTGGCGTTCAGTGACCTGGTGAAGATCAGATAATTGTTGGTAGATCGTGGGATTAGAATATTTTGTCTTGGGAAAAGCTGGTGGTTGTAAGGGGGTCCATAAATTATGTTTGATGTTGAAGGGATAGGATGTTGAGAGGTTAGAGTGTCGAGTCAAATCTCATCTGATCTTACGTTGGAGAGAGGGGAGTCTCGGAAAAAATCTTATAAAAAATAATACGCCTCACGTAATTTATGAACGCCCCCTAAGTAAAGTGAATATATTTAGTTGGTACTTACTTAATACAGCAGGGCGCGTCCCCGACCGTTGCCGCCACGCTGCCGCTGGCAACACGCGCACCACACGCGCCGCGCACGCTCGCCCGAGCGATCAACGCCACGTTCCAGGTAACTAACACACTGCAATTGTACCAATGGTAGAGCCATGCAGTTCGTTACATGAATGAGCCGGCTCCACTGGTGAAATATCACGATGGTCCTGGCCTAGTATCATAAAGTGAAAAGGTGACATAAAGTGGCATGTTGTTACACGACATGAGCCAATTCATGTCTCCGAACGCGGTGAAACTAGAATCCGTAGGGCCGCTTCCTCTTCCCATGCCCCCTCGTTATCCCATCTTAAGAGCCGACAATGCAACTTTAGGCTTTGGAGATATCCATGTGCGGCGGTAGTCATTTACTATTAGGTGATCTGCTTCATTTATCTCGCTCCGTTTCTCGATGATTTTCGGAAAGGGAATTGGTGCATAAGTACCATGATATCCAACCTGAAGTTTTACCAAAAGATGAGCCCCAAGCCATTCGTATTATAATATTGAGTTGCCGTACCGAACTAGTGCTATAGTTAATTATGATTAAATAAGTATTGTGAATTCTAAAAAATATTTGTTTTGTAATTTTCAGACTTTCAACGTTCCTGTCAACTCGTACCCTAGAACACCTTACATTAAAAAGTACGTTTATTTGTGAATTATTTATTTATAAGTGTGAACTTTTGTTTATAATTTATTTTACAATATTCTGGGCTAGTAAAAAACCAAAATAAAACTAAACACTGCATTGCGATCGCAGAGTGTTGTGACGAATTACAATTAAATCTTATTGATATCTAGGTATCTTTCAACAGTGGTAGAGCCAAGCAGTTCGCTGCATGAATGGGCCGGCTCGACCGGTGAAATACCACGACCTCTCAGAAGACCGACGTAAAGTGGCTCATGCCGCGTTTCGTTCGGTGAGAGAGGTACCCAGAGACCCACCCCCTTCCCTATCCCCAATCCCTTAAAGGTTGGCAACGCAACAGTAACACTATATGTGTTGCTGATGTCCATGGGCAGCGTTGATTGCTTACCATCAGGTGACACGCCTGCTTGTTTGCCCTCCTATCCCATAAAGAAAAGGTAGGTCTTAACTAGGAATCGTCAAAGGCAAATACGAAGTTTAACACCAATATTGAGATAATATCAAGAAGGTTCGAAATTCTCTCTTATTAGAGTTGTACAGGTCACCTATCAACAAAAGTATGTAATTTTATGATCACTAAACGCAATCAATAGCTGAGCAGCGCAAGGTTGGCTTACTAACCTTTTTAGTGGCACGAAAGGTACAAAGTTTGCCAGGATTATAAAAAAAAAACAACTATATTAGGCTGGTTATGAATAGCTAACTATTACTTCAG
Organism: Euproctis similis; assembly: GCA_905147225.2. Lineage (NCBI taxonomy): Eukaryota > Metazoa > Arthropoda > Insecta > Lepidoptera > Erebidae > Euproctis > Euproctis similis. The sequence continues at coordinate 14,953,509 of LR990122.1, read as the reverse complement.
GGTGAACAATAAGCTGGTCATGGACGAAGAACTCCTCCGAGGCCGAGCCGCCATCAAGAAGGGGAACAAGAAACCGGCACCTGAATTGTCGTTACCGTACGTGCCCGGAGGTAATTGTTTTTGCACCTTGCCTTCTTCTACCCGAAGATGTAGGCGGCGGCTGTTAAGCCTCGTCTCGCCGTTATGTTTACGTCCCAAATGGAATAGGTGGCAAACCTATTGCCATACCGGGTAGCAAGTTTTCAGTTATCGATATTTATCACACTACTTCTTGATTCAGAAGCGGGTTGCTCAACCACTGGACCATTGTGACTTTTTAGCTAGGCTTTCACGTGTAGTTGATTAAATTATAGGATCTCTTAATACCTAGAGGTCTAGACAGTTGCTAGATTTACAGGTGTTTCTTCACACAGCCTTAATTCTCAAAGCTCTAGGTAGCAACAATTATGCCTCGATATGTTAGTCACTGAAACTTCCTGCAAAATAGTTTTGAAATGCAACACTAGGGATTTTTATTTTGTTAATTTCAAATGGAGAAAGGGAATTTATAAGATATGTCAATGAAATATTTCTTTCCAGCGAGCAATAGTCCCGTGAAGAAAGTGAAGAAACCTCATCACGTCCCGTCCTTCTCCAAAGGTTACGACCACTGGGAGACCACTGTGAGAATATATATTTTAATTTAAATCTCAATTCTTAAATTAAGCTCATGCTATGTTTCAATATTAAAAGAATATTTTTGTGTATCCTTAACCTACTACTCTAAGGTGTAGAAACGTAAAAATGTTTAATGCCACGAATAGGTGACGAAGTATAGGGCGACACACAGCAGACAATTGGTTGCAATTATTATGGCTTATTTGAAAAAGTGATAATGTCTTTTGTAACCATATGCCCTTAATTTGCTTTTACTAAGAGGCGCGTTATTTCTCTACAAAGTAAAGGTAGGGAGAGACTGTGATAAACAAGGGAGGGAGTGTGGAGAAACATTTCTCAACGAACGCAACGCGGCACGTACTACTTTACCTCGATCTTCTAGATTAACCGGTTTAGCAGACCCATTCGTGCAGCAGCTCTACCACTGTAAAATATGAATTCTTCGTCCACAGCGTGTCGGAGTGGAGATGTCACCGGGTGTCAGCACTCACACCAACCTGCCGTACATGTGACTGTCGCGCGGCTACTGGTGGACGAGATACCAGTAGTGGCGCCTCTAAATAAACATACCCTAATTATGATAATATTAATATATAATAATTTTCTTATAAAATATACACACGTTATATGACTGCATAGTTTTGTACAAATGGCAAACGATGGTATGTATATGAAGCCACAATATTATTATTTAGTACCTACCTAATTTATTTGTTTGTATAAAAATGTAATACTATTATACCCAATTGTAACCTACTAATAGCTGCGCTTGACGGCTTCCGTGATCTCGATCGCTTTAATATCGTTTAATTTCGAAATGCCGTCTTATAAATTGTTGGGTAGATCATTTTAATTCTGAATTAATTCATTGAATACATTTTAACAGAAACGAAATTGAAAAGTATCCAGGACTAGTCTCATCTGCCGAGCTTATGGATACTGTTAAGAAGTACAGCAGTATTATAAATTAGAAAATAAAAAGAAAATACATGTCAAATAACTAATAACATGTCAAATATTTTAAAAAGTTATGGCGTACCTATTTATTATTTTTATTTATCTTTGGCACTTATAAAATGTATAAGTGTATGATCATGTGTTGTCTTGTATATTGTCTTTGTAATATGGTGATCGAAAATAAAAAAAAAACACCTTGAATAATTATTAAATGTTTTCAAATTATTGGTTTGTCTGAAATACTTAGTATCTAATTACTGTGTAATGTTTTACATTATGACTTGGTTGATAAATCTACCACAAAAAGGTAATTTGTAAATATGTATATTGCTATATATTTCGTTTCAGGCATTCATTAAACACTTATTTATTAAAATGAATATTATTTCACTTTATTTGGTTCCAAAGTGACACGTGGTAGGCGGGCTGTTTGATTCCCATTTGAGGTATCCTTTAGCTGCTCACAATTTAATAATAGGATAATAATTAGGATTGAAGGGAAGTTGAAATGAAAATTCGCTTTAATTTTGTATATGTTTATATTTAATCTAATTGGCAGTTAATGACTAAAGTGTGTATATATAATGATAATAATATCATAGTTGTACACGTCACCTAAGGATGATACAAATATTATAGCTGTACACGTCATACAGGGCGATACAAATATCATAGTATAGTTGTACACGTCACCTATGGACGATACAAATGGCATACAAAACTATATAGAACAGCTCCACTTTTGTCATAATCCGATTCTTATATCAATTTCAACTTTGGTTCATTTTATCAGAAATCGGAGTAGACCGACCACACATGAGGTTACGTTACGTCAAAGGACTTTATCTCTGATATTGATAATATACGTGTGATAAAAATTGATTTTTCGTTACCCAATAATACATCTGTGACTTATACATTTAACGAGTCGAGACAATTGTCGCTGACTTCATCTGCGTGTATAACAGGCGTGAATTATGTATTCCTTTTGCCTTGACGAGGTGGCATAAACTCAAATATGTTTCTGTTGAAAGCAATATTATAATACTGAAGCGATTCACAATTATTTATATTTTTCGGAAAGTTTTGCTAAATATCACATTAGCCTAATAAACGCAACTAAATTACAAAAAAAGTTTTGTTCATAATAGTTAATTAGTTACCGCTAAGGAAATGCATAATTTTAATATTAAAATTTTTATAAAACAATTTCGAACTATCGAGATCAACTTAACTATATATTTATATAATACATACATTGCAATAGTTGTTTCAGCACCAATTTTTGTATTTCAAATACAAGCTTTACGATTTATAGGTTACGCTGTTTTAAAATATATAGCATCTGGAGCAAATATAACATTTTGGTCAATTGGCTTAAAATATTAGCTTACTAAAAGAGTTCATGGTACTTTTAATATTTGTTATTTACTTTAGGAAGAAAGACAGAAGTAATCCGCTAAAGATGATATTTTGTTGCAGCGAGCCGCTTTAAAATATTTTTCTGAAATTATCGCTTATTGCAATATCGCAAAAATTTGTGAAAAACCTACGCATTTTGCGATAATTTGTTGCAGGATGCCACTCTGAGTGATAAAATGAACATATTGAACTCTTTCAGTAAACCTACAATATTCCTGAATTGAAATTTTTAAAAGTATTGATGCAATCAAGAATTATTTTTACATTTTGGCATGAGTAAGCAAAAGGTAATTCGGTAGCAACATCCTCTCATAAAGGGAGCATTTACAATTATAAAAGAAATCTTATTAATTACGATACTTATTACTGACGAATAAAATACATATTTGTATAACTAAAATCTACAGATCTTACTTATGCATATAGCCAAATAAAGTAATAAATATACCGTTTTTTTTCCAAGGATCCAAAAGGTACATATTATTTCGGTATTGATACATAAAATTGTCCAAATCTGAACATTTGTTTTCTGTGTTCGCACAAACATTTGTGTCAGTCGTTTTCTCAAATTAAACGCAAATTTAGAAATTTTCTATTTCTGGATGACTGTCACTTGTTATCATCAAGCATGCTTCACAATTGAATAGCACTTGTTGAACGGTTACTGTGTTAAAGAGGACTTATATTAGATCAAGTTACTGTCTGTACGGTTCGATAGTAGGAAAGCAACCTTAAAAATACAACTTTTGTGTAATTTGAGTGTAATATGAGTTTGGTTGTATTGTTGTTAACTTGTAGGTAGGCGCGTACACAGATATGGTGTAACGTTGACACTATGACTCAAATATTCGAGCAGATGGTGAGTGGTGTGTTGTGGGGTGTAGGGGCAGTCACGTGGGGGGCAGTCAGGAGAGGGGCGGTCAGGAGGGTGGCGCGCACAGGATGGCGGGCGGCGTGGAGGGCGGCACGGGCGCCAACAGCAGCTCGCCGCCCTCCGACAGCGGCGTGCTAGAGTGGTGCCGCACCAGCTCGGCCAGCGAGTGGTGGCCAGCCCCGCTGCCGGCGCCCAGCAGGCGGTAGTCGCGCGCCGCCTGCACCAGGAAGTGCTGGCAGCGCGCCCCCGTGGCCCGCACGGACAGCGCGTACCCCCACAGGCGCTCCGAGAGCCGCACCACGAAGCTGCCGGGCGCCGCCCCCGCCAGCTGCGCCTCGGCCTCCGCGCGGCTGATCAGCCCTGACACACACGCTCAGCTCGCTTATTTCGCTCTGTTTGTCAGGCCTTATCACAAACTCTCGCCTACTCTTCTAGGTCCCCGTGTAAAAAAAATAATCTATTTTTCAGTCGGTCTACTTCAACCGAATCTACCTTTGCGAATAAATAATATTTATAAATAACAATGACTTTTCTGAATACTTAACGGAAGTTTTGTATGTATAAATATAGTAAATATAGCCGATAACAATGATTACGATTTATAACAATCGGTTCCGCCACCGGATTCAATAGGAACGTACAATTTTTGAGTCAAGGCGTGACATCCACTGCCATCGGATAAAAAAGCCAAAGATACAAAAAGAATACCTAGTATTTGGAAATGTAAAGAATAGTAAATCCTAGATTTGTATAAATATTAATAAAACATTATCTCACCGTGAAACCAATCGACTGGCTTGTTATTCTCATCGAGTCCTACTCCTCGTTTGAGCTCGTGGGTTCTGAACCATTCAACTACAGCCTCCCTGTTGGGCGGCTTGCCAGCTGCAAAGTTCAATAAGCCATTGGTATTTAAGAAACAATACCATATAAGAAAATTTAACTTTCAAAGGATCATTTCGAAATTAAGCTCTTTGAAACAAGTAAAGATTTTACGAAATCCTCACCAAAAAAGTAAAACACTTTAGGAGACTTAAAAATGTATTAAAATCTGTTGCTTAGTTTTAAAGATCCAAGTGGCAGTAAGGTGGCTCAAGACACATTTCTTTCGGTGCAAAAGGTACTACAACCATCCCCTTCTCTCCCATTTACGACCCCTAATCCTATCCTATCTCAAAGCCCACAAACGCAACTATAACACTCGGTGTTGCAGTGTGTTTATGTGCGCTGTTAGTCACTTACCACCAGGTAACCCAATTGCTCGTTTGACCCCTATCCCATAAAAAAATCTGATACAAAAATAATGCGTTTTTTAAATAGTAAAGTAGTAGTTACCCTGTGTAGTGTCAGGTGGCGCCACTATGTTGGCGCTGAGTCGGTGTGCCTCGCGAGCCACACGCGCTATCTCACGCATACTTGCTTCCGCTTCCTTTGCTTTACGTTCTGTAAATTATAGTAACAATAACGTAAATTTCATAAAATTATGCCTCTATAAAAGGTTTAGTAATTAATCATTAACTTAAGTTACATCTGCTCAGCCAAATAAAAGAACTAACTGTTTGTGCTACAAACGATACATTCTGGCAATAGTTAACCGATTTATATATTTTTTAGTCAGGAGGAATATGGGCTACTTTATTCTATAACTAACTGATAACTTCTCAGGAGAGATTATTTAAACCGTTTCGCTAGGTAACGCGTTACAGCACCAGTCTGTCATCCCTTTCTGTCCTAGACGGCTTTTCATCCTTCTCACTCTAACGCTAACTGTATTTAGGACCAACACTTCGATCATAAAACGAAACCTTATTACCAAGACTTTGTTGTCCATCCGTCTATCACTAGGCTGCATCTCAAGGCCGCCGAAAATTTTAACTGTCTAGCTATTACCGTTAATAGCTAGACAGTTAAAATTTTCGCGAATGATGTATTTTTGTTGCCGCTATATTCAACAAATACTAAAAATAAAATTAATACTTAAATCATACAACCATATTGATTGTTTTAGCGTTTTTAAGTAAAGGGTATATTGTAAGCGAGCTTAGTCGGATAATGGTGCAGAAACTCTTGTGCTGGAGTCCCACTCGCATTTGGTCGGTTTTTTATTAATGTTTTTTTATGGGATAGGAGGTGCGTTTGCCCACGAGCAGGCTTGTCACCTGATGGTAAGCAACCTACGCCGCCCGTGGACACCGGCAACACATATAGTGTTACTGTTGCGTTGCCGACATTTAAGGGATAGGGGATAGGAAAAGATGGAAGTGGGCCTCCGGCTACCTCTCTCACCGAACGGAACGCGGCATGAGCCACTTTACGTTGATCTTCTGAGAGGTCGTGGCATTTCACCGGTCGAGCCAGCCTATTCATGCAGCGAACTGCTTGGCTCTACCTTAAACGTAGGTTCCGCACAATAAATATAGGAGAGTGAAGAGAGTGTAGTGTACCTTGGTCCCTCCAGGCGGCGTGGTGCTCTGCGGCGTGGTGGTGTGCCAGGCGATGAGCCCGGGCCCGCCTGGCGCGTAGCCCGCGCAGGATGTCCCCTGCGCGTGCAGCCGCCACGCGCCTCTCCCACGCAGCCACCAGCACGCTCACACCATCCGCACCACCACCACCGCCCTCCTGCACACAGCCGCAACACCATCATGACAAACCTCATGCTGCATTGGTAAAATTACCAACCGACTGAACAGTTGGCTATCTACGACGATGCGCCTCTGCCAGCTCCTCTATGAAACCAATTATCGGCAGAGGTATTTCAAGAAACGGGCATACTCCCACCTAAACGGACAACGCGAATCGGTGGTCATTTTCTATCAGGTGACCAACACGCTCGTTTGCCCCCTTTTCCCTTAAAAAACTGGCGTATCAAGTTTGGCGGGATCTTCCCCCACCCGGGTACAAATATGAATGACAAGCATACACGAGTTTTTAACCCAGAAATGATGTGGCTTTGTGACCAGTCACATGCGTGATGTCCACCCTCCTAATAGTAGGAAAGTCCATGAAAGGATTTCGGGATTTTCTACAAGACAGCAGATTAATACACAGAAAGATATATTGCACCCGGCTAAGCTAGCCCATGAACGATAAATGTTTTTGTTAAATTTGCCGAATCACTCAACATAACTGTCAAATTAAAAAACGGCACGGCACGTTTTGAACATACATATTTTAGTCTGACGCGCTTCAGTATTTCATGACAACGAATTTTTATGAGTTTTCCAAATTATTTTCCGAAGTTTGTGCCCGGCATGGCAAGAGCTTCGCAACCTATTCCATTTGGGACGTAAACATAACGCCGAAACGAGGCTTAACAGCCGCTGCTGTAACAGGTAACAAAGGCGAGAGAAGTTATGATCACTGAATAAACTCATAACGTCGTTGGGCCAGAAAAACCATTCAGCTATGAGAAAAGTGTCTTTATCAGAGAAATAGATATACTTAGATCGACGATATATAGATAGACTTTGGTATAAAATTAAATTCAGAATAGTAATTAAACAAGTCATTGACGAATTATAATGATTGGCGAATTATAATACATGGTTTCTTCATCATTATCAATAATTATAACAACATACAACATAATTTCACGCCTTTGTTACCCGAAGGTGTAGGCAGCGGCTGATAAGCCTCGTCTCGCCGTTATGTTTACGTCCGAAATGGAATAGGTGGCGAACCTATTGCCATACCGGGCACAAAGATTTTCAGTCATCGATATTATTATATCACACATAACTCGCGAAAACGAAAACAATTTGGAAAAGTCATTGGTGTGAGCCAGTGTCAAGATTCGGACCCGGACCTCTGGATCAGAAGCCGTGTACTTGACCACTGGACCACCGAGACTACTGGATCAATAATTATCACCTGTAATTTCTATGTTATGTAATTTATGTAATGGTATTACCTGTAAAACATCTCTTTTCCCTTCAATAAATTTGAAATGCAGAGTATTCTTGTTCAGGTCCAACTTTAATGTGTCATTGCAGAAGTCGGCCTTGTCGTCGGCGAGTTCGTCACACAGATCCAACTCCTTGTCGGACAGTTCAACATCTGGCCCCAGGGCCTCGATGCGCTGCCGCAACTCGTCCACGGTACAGTAGATCTCTAGTGTATCCTCCAAAGGATCTATTGTCTTAGGGGATAGGTCGAATTTCTGAAAAGATTTTTACAATGTACATTAATGCTTCTGCAATTGCTGCTTCCTCCTCAATAAATTTGTGTCCACATAGAAATTTCATTTCAATCTGTTTAGTAATTTAAACATAACCTTGCAATCAGGGTTATTTTCGCATTTCTGACATTACTAGCTGCCAGGACAGAATTACTCCTAATCTCAATAGTTTAAATTAGTAGTATTTTTTTTAAGTTATATGAGATTTAAACAATTTTATCTTTCAAATTTGGTAAAACTAAACACTTTATGCAAAATTTTACTATCAGTTTAGTAGTTCCAGAGTCTATAGCAGACAAACTATCTGTCGAGTCTTTATGTCGAGATTAGGGGTAGACAGACCTGTTCTAAGTCGTCTAAAGGCTTGTACTCAATGAGTTGTGTCAATTCTTTCTCGACAGATTTCCTCAACTGCTGCACTTCCTCCCGCGCTTGTGCGATGGCCTTCTCTCTCGCCTCCTCCGCTATTATCGTCTCAATGGACTTATCATCTGGATGTTCACCCATCACCCATACCTGACAAGAAAATTACACCTTAACTTTATTAATTTATCAGTACTTTTAAAATATTTTAATGTTGCCTATTTTATTTCTTATTGTTTCATCTGGCAACACTGTGCTGTGCTAACTTTAAATTTAAAGGTATGTGTTTTAACAAAAATATTATAATTAATTTTGTTAAATGTCGTAGAACTTAGAGAAACTAGTAACTTTATGAGAAAATACACTCATATTTCCTAAAAAAAAATCAGGTACATCTTTTATCTAGACACGTACCCAGGGCTCTCCATCCTCACCGGTTAGGAATTGAACCTGCTTCTTGTTACTCTTCTGGAACTTGGACTTGGGACGGTCATCATCTTTACTGATCTTATCATCCCACAGTTGCCACCGGCGCACCTGGAACGTCAGAGAATGATTTGCATTAGCCATTTTTTTCTATAACATAAACATGAAAAGCGCCACGACATACCTTCCATGACCAATAGAACGAGTTCTGAAGGAAGGTGATCCCAGGAGGCTTAAAAATCAATGCCAAGAGTTATGATAGTGTAAGAAGCGAGTGAGGTAAGATTCGTGCCTTATGGCGCTCTGTTCTCTCTACCTACCCCACAAAAATCATCTTGAAGTTATTTAAGTGTATGTTTGTATTAATATTTGACTATGCATTGCGAAAGCAACCGCCTGCCGAGTAGACGTCAGCTGGTTCGATTTCCACCATGTTTATGGCTGATCTGGAAGTTTTGTTACGTATTTTAACGCATACGCCACAGATACATATATAACTTTATGCCTAGTCCCTTAGCGGTGTAAGCAGCGTGAACGGATTTAATATATTTTAATAATAACAATTTATTTTATGTATATGTATTTATTCACAAAAGAAAGTATCTACGTATTTATTTATATCTGTTATTTAATTTTCATAAACACACGTATTTAGATCATAGCTGTTAAAACTAGATGGCGCTGTGTGTCGTGTGTTCGAAAATTTATTTTTATTCAACTACCATTTTAGCAGAAAAAATATTGGTAACAAACATTTCTACTATAAGCATTTCTAGTGGTAGAGACACATTGTTTGCTGAAAAGAATGGACCGGCCCGATCGGTAAAATACTACGACTTCTCAGAACATGGATGTAAACTAGCTCATGTCGCGTTTCGCTCGGTGAGAGAGGTATCCGGATACCCACCCCCTTTCCCAATCCTGTCCTATCCCTCTCCCTTCAAAGCCGGCAACGGAACTGTAACAGTATCTGTGTTTGCTGGTGTCCATGGGCGGCAGTAGTTCCTTATCATCAGGTGACCCGCCTGCTTGTTAGCCTCTGTACTCAATTATAATAATCACTGATTATTCTTAAAATTAATATTCCAAGAATTTTTTTTAACTACCCGATCGAAGCCCCAAGTAACAGCTGGACAATATGACACATTTAGTTTGTAGTGTAATTTAAATAGTTACAATATGATTTAACTATTCTTGAGGTATGTGCCACAAGATAAACATACAATGCCTTTGTTAAGTCCACATTGATTACGAGGTTGTCTTGCTACTTCACTTATTACAACTAATATACTTCATTCATTAACAAGTACTGACTCATAGCCACTAATAAAGAATCATAATATTAGTATTTAAACCGGAAGAAATCCAATGGAGGCTCATGAATCAAGAAGTGTCGGGTTCGAAGCACAACTTTTCGAAATGCCACGACCGGTCACAAAATTGACGTAAACTGGCTCATGCCATTCATTTGTAAAAAGAGGTATTTGGAAGACAAGTATTTCTTCTTCGCTTCTTATTACCTCTCTCTATAATAATCTCTATAATCTTTAGGAACTTGTTGTTTTAAATAATCTTATTCACATTACAATTGTCAAGTTAGATTCCCATCATCTTCTTCCAAAACTCTTATAGTTTCCACTATTAAGATATTATATACGCATATACAATTCAGCCGAAGCATAATGTACCAAGGTCACTAATCTGACCTCAACAGTGACCTCGTTACCAACATATCCATCACTCAGGATGTGTAATAAATAGCTAATGGAACTAATACGACGGTTTTAAACTTTACCAAGAACGGCAATTCATCAGTCGAGGTCAGATTGGTCTCTAATTAAATTGTAAGAAGGATAGGATGTTTTTTTCAAGTACTTTATTAGCATTTTTTAACACTGGTAGAGCCACATGCTCGTTGCATTAATGGGCCGCCTCGACCGGTGAAATACCACGACCTCTCAGAATATCTACGTTATCGCGGCTCTAACGAGATTCGCGCTCGGTAAGATGTAGCCGGAGGCCTATTTCCACTTCCCTATACCATTTTAAAGGTTGCCTACCTTTAAAATGGGATACCGGACCTCTGGGTCAGAAGCCGTGTGCTGGACCGATGGGCCACCTGCCTCCAAAATATTTATAGAAAATATGAAATGAAACTAGCTCAAACAATCTAATCGTCATCAACTAAATCTATGATGCTGTATGCTCCCAAAGAGGACTATTACGAGACCTGAGTTATTGATTTGGACTGAAAGGGCTTGCTCCTATAGTTCGGACATGGAGAGAGAATGGATGATGACTGACTAAGACCAGATATATAGTGCAAAATCGGATGGAAGAAGAAAAATTTAGCAGTTGAGGACGGATACCACATGCTTTCCATGAGTAAATTGACCTTAGTCTTACGGAAGGTGATGTCAAAAGTGTGTATGACAAAAGTTATGAAAGTCAAAGAAGTGAGTGAAGTGTGTAGGAATTGTGCCTTACCGCGCATTGTTCTCTATACTTACCCCGCAAAGCATCTGGTGTGAAGCTAATATATGTATGTATTAATTTTTGATTATGATCTTATATCTAGTTCATCAATTAAACATCAATTGATTTTTTTTTTATACCTTTACGCACTTAATACGTAATAAGAATATTGAATAAAGACCAAGACTAAGAACAGCTCAAGGCCAACAGATTGATACGCTTTGTCTATATCAAGACATAAAGGATTTTCAAGTTTATAATTCTAAAGCCTATTCTTGATTTCCTCAACAGCACGCTCGAGTGCTGATAAAAGTGCGCGGTCACATTTAGAAGGGAAATTTATAATTAACCATGCTTAGTATAATTGTCATAGAACGGAATTCAACATTTAATTTGTGTTAGGAGAATCTAAAAAACATGTGCACATTAATATTAAAAAAAAAAACACGCTGCTGTTCTGTATTGTGTATTGTATATTCGACTTTGCGGTCTGCAAAGTCAAATACAGTGTAAACTCTTTATAACGTTATCCTATAACGATAAACTCCCTATAACGTTGGAGTGAGCCCAAGTTGGTTGGTTTGCGTTAAAACTCACATATTGAAACACTCTTTATAGCGATACGCCATTCTCTATTACGAAGAAATGTGTTCATATTTGTAGACAGTAAATATTTATTATCGGTATTATTGTTTATGTTATGTTATCAGGTAACAAAAGACTTTGAAGCTCCGAAACATCCGAGGTCGGTCTAGCTTTTGTTATCCATAATTGGGTATTTGAAAAAAAAATTTTTTTGTGATAAATTGAAAGATTAGAATATTAGTTTTATAACAAAACATTTTTTTTTTTTTTTTTCGCAATAATTCAAAAGTTATTTCAAAATAAAAATAAATTTTTGAATCCAGTACCGAAGACACGCCGACAACTCCCGAACAAACCCGAGCGCGTGTGACGTCTTAATGTTAGTTTTCACTCATTGCAGTTGATAGAAAAATAATAAATACAGTGTTTTGATCTATTTAATTTTGTTGTCATTATTAAATATTTAAATTTATATTAAAAATGTCGAACCTCAAAAGTTATCCTTCTTGTTTTGTACCATTATGTACGAATACTACAAAGGCAACTCCTGATAAAATGTTTTTAAATGTTCCCCAAGATGACAAATGTCGAAATAAATGGTTTCAAGCAGTGCACCGTGATACTCCCCAAACAAAATCGAATTTTTTTTGTTGTGAAGATCATTTCGATGTAAGTATTTCTTAATACCATTTTTATTAATTATTATTTATCTAAGAATACAAATCAAATAATTATTATATATTTAAGGAAAGTTCAGTAAATAAATTTTTTAATGTAAATAGTTTTATTTTCTTCAAAATGTGGATCAGCAACACAAAAGATACTTTATTTTTTACCAGTCAATAACATTTGTAGTTGCATTTGGGCATTACACTTCAAGCTGACTTTACCTTTTGCTAGAAAAATATCCAATGATTTATGACTGGTGGGACATTTTACTTCAACAATGGCATTGCTTGTCATTCCATCAGGAGATGCTGCAAAAATCGGATAACTAGGTACAAGATACATCCCCGGACGCGTTATTTTTACTCTTAATTCTTTCTCAAGAAACGTCGTCGTCGTCGTCGTCGAACGTCATTTCTTAAAAAATCGGTGATCATAAATATATCAACATCAGGAATATTATCAGACTTTGCCTTAATAAATCCTTTATCACACATAACTAATTTAAATCAACTAACAACTCGTATTTTAGCAATAAATTTTCAATATTATTGTCTAGACATGAGTATTAGCCGTTAACGCTGTACTGTTATTAAATAGCTATAACATTATGACGTCACAACTATAGTGACCAATCATGGCGCGTTTATAGTCACGTGATTTTTATTTAAATTTCATCAATTTTTAATTGTTTATAATTAATTGAAAAAATAATTTTTTGAAGTTTTTGCATTAAATATCAATATTATGAATAATAAAGTTTTAAAATACATAAAAAAAAATCAATATTTTTTTTTTTCAAATACCTAATTGCCTTGTACACGTGCAGTATGACGCATTGTTTTCTCGGAAGTGATGTATAAGCATTTATTATCTAAGACATACATACAATTAAAAATTCTTGTATTAAAAATTCTTATTAATTTGGTTTTTTTTTTGTTCACTCCATATAACGACAAAAAATGCTCAGTCCCTCGAGTTTCGTTATAAAGAGTTTACACTGTATTCGAAATGTATAAAATTCATTAGTGAAAAATTATCAATATTTGACAAGTTGAGTGAGGTCTTTAAGGTCCCCATTTCATGGTTCAAAATATTTCATTCAACGAAAACACTGCAAAAACTGTTTACATATTTGAGTATTAAAAAATATTATTTTTTTATATTAACTACAGACCTGTTAAATTAAAAGAAATAATGAGAATCATTACATAGTATAAAACAAAGTCACTTTCCGCTGTCTGTCCCCTTATATGCGTATATCTTTAAAACTACGCAACGGATTTTGATGCGGTTTCTTTTAATAGTTAGAGGGCGTTGATCTAAAGTTCAAATATATATAATAATATATATATATATATATATATATATATATATATATATATATATATATATATAATAAATATATAATATTCTAAAGAAAAAATTATAATTTTCAAGATTTATCAATTTCTTTGCAAACGCTGGCTGAACCCTAACTGATAGATCAAAACAATGTTCTACATTATTAAACACCTTCAGAAGTTCTACAAAAAAGTCCGCGAGGGCATATGTCTATCTCTTAGGGATAACCCACAATGACCATTATTATTTTTTATTTTTTACAAGAAATAATGGCTAATTTACGAAGCGATTTTAATAATTACAGCATTAATTTTCGTCCAATTAAGAGTCTTAAATAGATTGTGCATATTATATAGATGATCCTGTCCCTTTACAGCACGCAATTTAAACAAATATATTCGAAGATATTGCAGTATTAACATAGCGGGACAGCAGTAAAAGCCGATAAATAGCACAAATTGAACTTCATGATATCCAAAATTTACACATTTATTACTTTTGATGCGGAACAAAGTTTGCCGGGTCAGCTAGTATTAAAATGAAACATTAATTAACTCATCATCATCTTATCATGATCCCATTAGTTAGAGATCTGGCCAACAAGTATTTTTTTCCACACTTCCCTATCATTCACTTCTTCCACACTAACACCTTTCTTAATCATGTCATCTTTCACACAATCCATCCATATTTTATTAGCTCTTTCTCTTCTCTTATCTTCCTTAGCTTTTAGGTTTATCATTCTTCTCGCAACATGTGTATCATCCCTCCTCTTAACGAATAAACTCAAAAACTTCTGGACCGATTTTAAAAATTCTTTCACCATTCGAAAGCTGCATTCAACCAAAGTAACATAGGCTATATTTAATCATAATAGTCATCGCCATTTTGTATTTACGCGAGTAATATCGTGAGGCGGAAAGCTAGTCAATATATAAAACAAGACAGTTGCTTTAACTCCACTGCCAAATACTAATAGTTTTTCTTATAATAATATGGTGTTTTGGATGTTAGAAGATTATCGTTACCTGTTCCTCTCTCATTTTGCAGAAGAGTGTCTGTTTCTGTGTCTCGTCCAGCTCCGCCAATATCTCGGGGTCCACCCACATGTCGCGCAATATCTGCTGCAACATGGCGCCGACCCTGAGAACAACAATACAGCGCATGTTGAGTAACTTCACTAATAATATCAGCTTGATTAATTTTGTTTCCAGTTCCTTAACCGATCTGCCTGTCTAGACATTTCATATTATTATAATTTCACGCCCCCAATGTCTTAGGTGTAGGCAGCGCCAATTGTACCTCGGCCCATTGTGTTTTATTTCTAATTCCAAAATGTAATAGATAGTGAAATCTTTTGTCATATTACCACATGATACCTCAAGTCTAAGGTATTTACATTTGATATGAAACAAAAATCCTAACTTCTAGAACAATTAATATTACGAAATATGGAAAAGAGAGTTGGTTTTGATCTATAATTCATGTATGATGTACTAAAGAATAAGTGATAAATCCCAAATTTAATTCTTTATTACTTTTGATGCGGAACAAGGTACGCCGGGTCAACTAGAAAACAATAATATAGTAGGTAGGTAGTCCTCGACCACAGTTGTCCTGACGGGTAGGAATGTAATCTGTATGCTCAGTAGATATGCAGTAGATAGCTGTGTATACATTGAATGTTACCTTATAACATTCCATACCATCATCATTTGTTAAGGAGTTCTGACGCAGACAAACAATTCAATTATATTCACTCATACATAGCGTGTTAGGAAAGATGACGTATTACTCATAGTTCAGATAACCAGGATTGATGGAGAGGTTTCTTGGTACTGAGATACCGACCTTTTATGATCGGGCCTATTGCCTACGACTTCATTTAAATGATAAATATCTTACTTCCAATTGTATGTTATATTGTGTTGTAGAAAGTTTGAAAACATGGATAGTTAGAAAGAATGACATGTTGTACCAATACCTATTGGGGGATAACCAACAACAAAAATATTCCCAAGAAGGGTTGACATCAGGGAGGCGGCCATTTATAATACTACAAGCAAATCTTTTCATCTTTTTTGGATAGTTCGAAAGAAAGACATGTTGTGCCGACCTTACGTTAAGTGGAATAAGGGCAAGAAAATGATATTTGTGTTATGGAAATTAGACAATATATATCAATACATATACTTATTTTTAAGGGATAGGGGGCAAGCAAGCAAGTCAACTGGTAGTATTTGACTAGCGCCACCAGCTGACACCGACGTTGTCGGCTTCTAAAGTAATTTAGGGAGGAGGGTTGGGAAATTGGGAGCAGAATAAAGAGAGGAGAGGAAAGGGGTTTAGGTTTCCGATACCTATCTCAGAGGTCGTGGTATTTCACCAGTCGAGCCAGCAGTCATGCAGTGAATTGCGTGAATCTACCATATAAAAAAAGTTCAAACGCCATACAAACATCCATGCACATAATAAATATTTGTACTCCGTGGGAGATTGAGCACTTGAACCCTGGAATTGAGTCTCTACTCAGCAAACTCACTCAATGAAAAAAACAAATTGCTTCATACCTTATTTATCTAAAAAAAAAGTGCCCTTTTTCCCAAAAAAAACCGTATCTTTAGAGATTACATTTCAACAAAACATAATCTGTGTTATCTTCTGTATACTGCCATCTACATTTATCGTAGTCACTAAGCTCTGTATATTTAACAATTCATATTTAAAATAAGATTAAATATAGGTATGTTATAACTTTTTAGTTACACATTGTAACATAAAAGAGAACGAAAGTCAAATGAATTCAGTAGAAATGCCAAAAAAGAACCTCCCAACGGGAATAGCTAGCCCGTAAGAAAGGAAGACCAAGAGCCTATGTCTAATGAAAGGGAAGAAAGACAAACTGACGTCGTAACGCATAACATAACGGAATTGTTCACTCTCCCATAAGACATTTTCATTTTAACATAAGTACATGTCTGATAACAGAAATAATCGCGTTATTTCTGTTCGCATGAGAATATCTGTGGCTTACGTATCATACTCATACTGAAGACTTGAGAATACAGGATCGTGGTAAAAAAATAAATATCAAATATCCATATCTTTGATATAACGAGCGAGAGTAAAAAGAACACTCTGTTATGCAACACATTTGAAACATCTGTAAAACATTGTTAGGTAACGGAGAGTACGTTGCAAATCGTTATCTTGGTCCTTCTGAACAGAATTCTAAAACCAACAACAAAGGAATAAGTTATGAGAAATGCGGCCGTACAACAACTTACGCATATTAACCAAATTATGAATAATTCAAGAGTTAACATGATGCATAACTCAAGTCAAATAAACTTATTTTATTATATAGTTTGCAAGAAGCTTTTTAATTTCACAATAATATGTACCATGAAGATGTAAGCAGTACGAATAGTGCTTCGACACTCATTAACGTATTACTACACGTAACATAACTTCACGACAAATCCCTCGCGGTGTAAGCACGATTCTTACACACCTCACTAGCTTCTTTAACGATTATTAAACGATGATCATATAAATCGACGCGCGTATATGAAGAGTTATGAAGGTCAAAGAAGCGAGTGAGGCGTGTAAGAATGGTGCCTTATGCCTTTTGGCGCTCTGTTCCCTCAAGAGATTTGGCATGAAGTTATGTATACATTTATTATTTTTATATTTATTTTTATTATTTTATCGTTTATATTTATTATTATACATATAACTAAGCTATGATTCTTTTTAGGAATAATTATAATTGAAAATAATGGCGTGGTATCTACTGTGGTGGCTAAATTCAATCTCTAAACAAATACAGTAATAGATAATTATAAACCTTTATATTGCGGAAATAAAAGACACTTGTGTGACTTAGTATTACGCGATATTAAATACTAATATTGTATGTACAAATAGTAAGTAAAATCTAACTACGAGCCTGTATCGGCCTCCGGTTTCTGACAGTGAAAAATATCGTAACAAAAACGCACAGAGTACAGACAAGCATAAGTTTTCTGTGAACTAAAAACTTACAACTTGTGTTAAGCTTTTTCTATATACTATATGTAAATCCTATACTAATATATAAAATAATATCAGTAATTAATAAGACGCCCTTGAAAAAGGAAAACACCGCGATAGTAACAGAGTAGAGAATTATTGTTATGTCTATAACAATAAAAATGATAAAAACTTATTTAAACAAAAACATAATTCTCTAATGCCGACATTCAAACACTGGTAATAAGTCTATTGTCACAACCCTAATATCGCGTAGTAGGTACTTACGTACTTACATTGGACAAAGGACTCGTGACGGAGTGTTGCAACACCAGTCGTGATGGATACATACCAGCACAATAACAAGCTATAGTTCAAAAGTGAAGGTGAAATAGATTAGCTTGTGCTTCAAGCTACGCCGCATAACTTACGACGAGCTTTTTTGTAAATCATTTTAAATAGTAGTAATACTCAATACACACAGCGCCATCTAGTATCCAATGGCGCAACTAAAGCCGGTACCACTTATGACAAACGGAATCCTTTGATAGAGTTGCAGATATGATTGCAAATTAATACACAGTTACTCAATATTTTTATGGAATTTAGTAATAATATCGTAAGATAACATAACTTCACGCCTTTTTTACCCGAAGGTGGTGGCTGTACAGCCTCAACTCACCGTTATGTTTACGGTCCCAAATTGAATAGTTGGTAAACCTATGCCGTACCGGGCAAAAAGTTTTCAATCATCAATATTTATCACACATAACTTTTGAAAAGTCATTGGTGTGAGCCAGGATTTGAACCCGCGTCTTCTTCATTTATATGTGAGGTGCTCGACTACTGGACCGTACAATAAAACATCTATGCATGCATAAGATCTAGTGACCCGCATGTAAGTTTCCTCTTTCCAATAAAAAAGGCTACAAAAGATTGTTTTTTAAAACTCCATTGAGTATTGAGCGGAAGAAGTTTAGTAATATTAATATTATTTAAACGGAACTTACGTATTTAGTATAAAATCATTATTATTTAATATATTTACCTTGAATAAGTTATGTGTAAAAGTTACGTCATACTCGAGTCAATATCAGAACCGACCATATATTCTGTTACAGAAGAAGAAAGTAGCTGGTTACCGGTCTTCGTGTGGGTGACCGTGGTTAGGTCAAGGGTAGATTATTTTGCACCCAATGTGGAATAAATTAAGTATATATTACGCATATTGTCATAATAGAGTTGTATTTTCAGTTTTCGTAGCGAAGAATTTCTTTTTTTTTTATGGGATAGGAGGGCAAACGAGCAGGCGTGTCACCTGACGGTAAGCAACCAACGCCGCCCATGGACACCAGCAACACATATAGTGTTACTATTGCGTTGCCGACCTTTAAGGTATCCCTTAGGAAAGGATGGGGAAACGGGGTGGGCCTCCGGGTACCTCTCTCACCAAATGAAACGCGGCATGAGCCACTTTACGTCGGTCTTCTGAGAGGTCATGGTATTTCACCGGTCGAGCCGGCCCATTCATACTGTGAACTGCTTGGCTCTACCACTGTTCATGACGCTTTTTTCGAGAATATTGTTATAATTATATTATAATTGTTATAACTTCACGCTAAATCCTAATACTAATCCTCTGTGCGAAAATTAAACCAGCCCTCTGTTCTTGAGAGGCCTCGATCAGTCTCTTTTGCAAGTTTTTTTATAAAGTGCAGGAGCATTCGGACCCCACGTCCCTAGAGTGCCAACCCCAAACAGTTTAAAATCATAATTAAACCTTTAGTAATTAGGCTTAATTCTTAATTTTTTCCTTCCTTTGCGGGGTAGGCAGAGTGAACAGAGCGCCATAAGGCACGATTCTTACACGCCTCACTCGCTTCTTTGACATTCATAGCTCTTTTATTTTTTTACTCGTGATATTATAAATAACAATAGTAATACGCTGGTCGTACATTTTGAAACGTATCTCAAATACTAATTAGTACTTATATTTGGTTAATGTCGGTTAATAAAAGTTGTTAGTATCTCGGGTCGAGGTTGTTTCCACCATACTATTTAGTAATTAGTATGTCTTGCGACATTAGCGGGATGTGTGATGCAAAAACAGTATTTAATATAGCACCTATTATACTCAAACAGACATACTCAAGTCATTATTAGTTTCATAAATTGTAATAACAACGTAAACATAAACATAAAAAAGCATAACTTCACGCCTTGTTCTACCATGTGTAGGCAGCGACTGGAGGCTTAACGCTTCCAGTCACCGTTATTAGTGGAATAGATAGCGAACCTATTGCCACACACCGGGCGCAAAGTTGTCAGTCATCGATATTTATCTCACAACTTCCGAAAAGAATATCAAAAATTCATTGGTGCGAGCCCGGATTCGAACCCACGACTTCTTGATTCAGAAGCGGGATGCTCGACCACTGGTCCACCGACAGCGAAATATAAACATAACAAAAACACAACTACACGCCTTTTTAACCCGAAGATGTAGGCAGCGGCTGTATAGCCTCGTCTCGACGTTATGTTTACGTCCCAAATGGAGTAGGTGGCGAACCTATTGCCATACAGGGCATAAGGTTTTCATTCATCGATATTTATCACACATAACTTCCGAAAACAATTTCGAAAAGTCACTATCCATCAATCACTATAACCAATTGGCAGACTGTGTACCCAATTTTATGATACCAGGGGCGTGTGTAATTAAAAAAAAACAAGCCTTATACAAACACTTACCTGTAATAATTTTGTTAACTATAGAATATCAATTGAGGAAGACACAAATAGTTCATATATATTTATTTTTAAATACATTTATTAGATAAATGCGGAATTATATTAACATCATTACCGGATTAATATAAATAAATTGTGTATGTTGGGTATGCCATATAGAGTGAACAAAGCCTACACCTACGCGTGTTAATAGCGTGAAGTTAATTACAGTTGCAAACTAGAATTCGTCTATTTCCTTAACAAAAAGAAGACCTTCAATACATACATTCAATTGAATATATTACACATAATATTTATGGAACTACATATGTATTTTATTTTATTTACAAAACAATTATTTTTCTGGCTGAAGGTGTAGGCAGCGGCTGTTAAACTCGCCGATTTTTTACATCCCGAATGGAATAGACGGCCGAAGCCATTATATATCCCGGGCACAAGTTTGTCAGTCTGTAATCATCAATACAGATATGTTCCGATAATAATTTCGAGAAGTTATTCGTGTGAGCCCAGATTCGATCTCACGAGTTCTTGATTCGGAAGCGGGGTATTCGACCTCCAGACCACCGAGATAAACGTCTTTCTTTAAATTTACAGTAATATAATTAGATACAAATATATTAAATTTGTTCAGTGAAATAGTTGGGCGTCCAACCGAAAGTGAACCGTGATTTTCAGAACGAAGTTTTTCATGGCACAATACTGGCTTGACGACGGATAGGCGCAAAAATACGAAATATTTTTTTAAATACACACCCTCTCGGTAGTATGGACGGTTGCCCAAAGCGCATAAGATATTGGCTGAATATAAAAGCAGCTTAAAAAAACAAAACTAAAAAAAAAACATTCAACTGTCAAAGTAATACCCACTGTGATCTATCAATCATTATTCAATTATAAATGCGCATACGTTATGTCGTATTGCAAAAACAATGAGCGCAATTCAAGCGCGATTCTATTTCGCAACATTCAATATATTTATAAATGTTTTTTAGGACATGACAAATAAATAAAATATAAACTATGAAAAGTAAGAATCGTGCCTTATGACGCTTTGTTCTCTGTATTCACCCCGTTATCTTAAAGGCGTAAAGTTATGTATATGTGTGTATTTAGGCTAATTTGTATATGTCATTAATTCTAATGGATGAAATAATCTTTGTTATTTTAATGTTCTCACAATAAACTAGTTTCCAAATGGGTAAAAGACTCGAAATCGATAAAACAATTGGCATTAGTTTATTGACAACGATTTGGACACCACAAATTTATTGACTAAAAGACTTCGCAATACATGCCGCACGCCTTGGTCATAATTTAAAACAAAAAAGACACGCATCAGTTTTAAAATTTAGAACAGCAAAAACATAAAGGCACAATAATTTAAAAATTTGTGTCACATAATTTCGCAACGTAGGTATTTATAAAAAAAAAAACAATCAACTGTCAGACTGACATGCGTCAGATGAGTTTGCGAGGAAAACAAAGCGCATAGATGCGGGAAAGTGGGTTGCCCACATACATTTAGAGGTTACACTTTACCTTGTCATGGAGTTCACTTAAATTATTGAGTATTTAGATCGCATTTTGAATCACTTTCGCCACTTTATGACAGTCATGATAATTCCGCGAAAAACATTCTTTTCTCAACACATATTGTGTATGTTTTTAATTTTTCATCCCTTTTAGTTCAGTGGCCTGCCATAGTTTCCGTAAGAGAATTCATTCTCAACACTACCAGTACCAGGAATATGAATGTGAAAGATATTATTTAATATTATTCTATAACATCTTGCTTAACGCATAAACAACTTATTGATATTCTACCACCTTTTTTGCAAGTCTCCGTGGTCGAGTACCTACCCCGCTTATGAATCAAGAGGTCGCGTATTTAAATCCTGGCTCACACCAATGACTTTTTTAAATTAATTTCAAAAGTTATGTGTGATAAATTTCGGTGATTGAAAACTATGTGCTCGGTATGGCAATAGGTTCGCCACCTATTCCATTTAAGTCAAAAACATAACGGCGAATCGAGGCTACATCTTTCTTATCCTCTTACACATATATATTATATCTGCGTATATCTAAACGTCATGAAAGAAACATAAGTACAAAACTACAAATAACAACTTAAATAATTAACAGTTACAAAAGTAACATTAGCATCTCATTGTAGTTTTATCAGCGCACACTAACCTAACCGTAAATAACCTATATTGAACAAACACGTGACATTATCGGTCGTACATAACTTTAAAATTTATCAACGCGTGGGTAATGAGGCGTGGCAAAACAAGTGAACACGTGTGCGCGCAAAATGAAAAAGAAAAAATACAAAACCACCAACAAATGTCATGCGTTCCCGCGTTGTGCTTGCGAGCGCTTTTTGTTTACGTCAATGTGTCATTGAACTCTGGAGGAGTCCTATTCGATTCAGGAAATACGAATTTCTTTTTTTTTTATTAACAGTGTCTGCCGTTAACAAATATAGCACTTGTATAATGAGATTAATTATAAAAGAAAAACAGTAAAGTTATTATTTGTGAGTATCTATGAGTAAATGAACAGTTTTCGTAACAATACAATCATTATAAATTTAATTATATTACCATCAAAAGCTAAATACCGTAAATGAATTTAAGTACATTAGATAGTACCGTTAAGAATAACAAACATAAAATATGAGTAGTAGAACCTTATAAGCCGAGTCAGTACGAAATAATGGTACCTATTAGTGTAAAAAGGTTACAGCTCAAATAAAGTTTAAAGTTTACTGTGGCTCACCGTTATCTGAGTACATTGAAGAAGAAAAAAAAAAGAGCCGAAAGGAACGAATTTAGAACTGACTTTTTTAAGGAGGTTTTTTAATGCCGGTGTGTATATATACATATTATATTACAAACATAGATAACTACGTGTACTACGACATATATATACAGATAGACAGATTAATTTATGTAGATCGCATTACACCATCACATAACATAACATCACGTCTTGATTGTACTAAAAACAATATGCTTTTTCAATATAAAGTATACTTTAAAACACTACTTATAAGATAGTCTAGTGTTAACATTCAAGAATCGGAAACGGCAATCAGCCAACCATAAATTACGACGTCCAAATTTGTTTTTTGATCAAAGAGCATAGCGAGTACATTCCACCTACGAGTACATTCTAATGGTCGATAATTAAGCACAGCAGCTCCATAAGATAAAGATAAAAAATAAAGGGTTTTATTCCAAATTTCCTGTCAAATTCTTGATAGCTACGATTCCGAAACGATCGGACAAAATAAATGGACCTTTTTTCATATATCTCGATACATAAACTTTTAAAAACATGTACATAGTATAAAACAAAGTCGTTTTCCCTGTCCCTATATCCCAAAAGTATGCTTAAATCTTAATAAATAGATATATATTCTTAATTTAATAGATAGAGGATGTCATGTATGTGTACTAAAGAAAATGTGATAAATCCTAAATTTACTTAATTATTACTTTAACTAATAGACCATAAATACAACTTTATAAAAGATTTTTCTGCCCAATCCATTGCAAAAGGCCTGCAATATTAACTAACTGCTACGACATGCATCATTCTGTTAAATCATCATTTGCCTTTTGAGGTCCACTGCTGGACATAGGCCTCCCCCATAGAGCGCCACAACTGCCGGTCCTTTCAATCATGGGGGGTTTTTGCCATAATCGCCACGCTTGGCAGGCGGGTTGGCGATCGCAGTAGGCTGTATTTTCTTGAGAGAGAATGCTGCTGCACGGAAGAATGGGCAGCAGCATTCTCTTTCAAGAAAATACAGCCTACTGCTGCTGCCCATTCTTCTAGCTTTTCCCTTAGTCGCCTTTTACGACACCCACGGGAAGAGATGGGGTGGCGGTATTCTAAGCCGGCGCCACACAGCAAACAAAGTTCTGTTAAAAGTAAACAATTAAAGCAATTTAAGTTCGTTAAAGTTTTCCAAGATGGTTAAAACTGCGCACAATGAGTACAGTTTTATTAAAATCGGTGCAGTAGTTTAGGATTCCAATGTACTCAAACAACCGGATACGTAATTTATACGAGTATATTCCCAATAAGACAATTTTTTTGGTTAAAAACAAAATTATGTAACTATGTACTACTATGTAACGGTCTCGGTGGCACAGTGGTCGAGCACACGGCTTCTGATCCAGAGGTCCGGGTTCGATTCCAAACACTGGCTCACACCAATGTTTTTTCGAAATTGTTTTCGGAAGTTATGTGTGATAAATATCGATGACTGAAAAACTTTGTGCCCGGTATGGCAATAGGTTCGCCACCTATTCCATTTGGGATGTAAACATAACGGCAAGACGAGGTTTAACAGCCACTGCTTACACCTTCGGGCAATATAAGGCGTGAAGTTATGTTATGATAAGTACTATCTTTTAAAGTAGAACACAGCTCTTCGTGTGTGTCGAAAAACCGCTCTTTTTAGATAGAAATATATTTTTGTACATAATATTACTATCAAGCAAATTTATATTAACTGTTACATTTTAATTTATTGTTGTTTAAATTTAAAAACGCCTGAAAAATTCATTTTAAAACGTTTCATAAATTTTATAGGCGTCTATAAATTTAATTAATACTCTGCTACCAATTAATTTTCGTAACAGTTTGATGATGATCAGATGATGGTGATTATGCAACTTAAACCAGCTTGAATCTTGAAAACGTGAAATTATTGAACGGTCGATGCCCCGCGTGTGGTGGTGGAAGGCGCGTGTGGAAACAAATTAGTACCATTTTGGAACTATATGATGTTTAATATAATGTATGTATTGTGGACTGAATCCGCATCAAAAACAAGATTGCAAGATAAGAACTTGGATTGGAAGAGAGTGTCGGTGTACAGATATACAATGCAAAACCGGATGGATGTAGGAGTCGAGGACGGCCAAGAGACACATTCCATGATCAAATAGAATGAACTCTAGAGGAAGGTGATGTCAGAAGCATTAAAAATTAACGCGCGTGCATAAAAAAAGAGTTATGAAAATTAAATAAGCGAGTGAGGCGTGTAAGAACCGGTCCTTATGTCGCTCTGTTTGTTCAGCCTTCCCCGCAAGGAATGTTTGTATGTATGTATGTATTGTATTGAATATTTGTTACTTATATATTAGTCTTGGCTTGTGTTACCATCCTAGGGAATAGTGACACTCCATGTGAATTAAAATTAGGGACGACTAAGGGATATCACCAGGTGCGGAATAGCTCAATGTCATCTATAGTCAAATGACAGGCCTCGTGGCGCATTGGTAAAAATTACCAGCTGCAGCAATGAGGTCGGGGGTTTGATTCCCACCCAAGCACAAATATTTCTGACAAACATGAATATTTGTGTGGTGTCTGGGTGTTCTTCTATGTATTATAAGTATGTATTTACAAAAGAAAAGTATATATGTATTAATATCCGTTATCTAGTAGGTACCCACAACACAAGCATTTAGTTGCTTAGCTTGGAACTACAGGGCGCTGTGTATATCGTGTCCAAGAAGATATTATATTATAATTATAATAAATGGTCTAGTTTAAAACACTGACAGATTTATTTTTTGATTTTTATTATATTTGTTAGAAAAGCTAAAAATATTTCCTAAACCAGAAATAACTTAAGCAATAGAATATAACAATATATTTTAATTTTGTTTTTCTAATATTTATTTATCCGTGGTTATTTATTAAATTAATTCCATCATAAAGTAGCAATGGGCTGGTCATATCTGCCGAAGGACCGATGGTAGATGGAGTAACAAGGTCATAGAGTGGAGACCGCGTCTTCGTAAACGTAGCGTAGGACGCCCACCAGACGACCCCAGAAAGGCTGCTGGAAAAGACTAGACGTGGAAGGCAGAGAATCGGATGTTGTGACACACATTGGGAGAGGCCTATGTCCAGCATTGGACTGCAATAGGCTGATGATGAAATTAATTTCAATGAACCCATCACCTTTTTAGTCTAGTTCCGTAATCAAAAGCTGTCCCAAATTCCATTAGCAATAATAATTATCAACAATAACTTTAGCCGTAAAATTACTCTAACAAAAACCAACGATTTGTATCTATTACTTAACCACACAAAACAATCTAAATTTCGGTTGTTTTCCGGTTAAATTTTTAACACGGTCAAAATATATATCTAGATGTTTCCAAACGAGAATAATAAAGCTAAATAAAATTTACACACACACATACACGCATTCATGATTGCAAATGGTAAACGTTACAGAACTCGTATAGAACAATACTCGTATTGCAAATAGACATTATTGTGAATCTATAGGACAATGATTTATAAAAAAAAAATATATATATCAAAAATATTTTAGGACAAGTGTCCTAAAATATTTTTGCGAATTGGAAATATTTTGAAATCCTCTTACGTAGTGCAAGTACACATTTCCTATTTACGAAAAAAAAACTCCTTTATTTCGATAATAAAAAAAATAAGTGTAACGGCATTTTTCTTAAGTTTTCAATAGCGCGCGAAAACAGCCCGCATGTGTCATGGCGTCGTATTACCGGCCTATGACGTCTTGTTAAAGAGCAAAGTACTTATTAAAATCTTTACTATCTGTAGAGATGAGAGTGAAGTTTTGTGCCCATGATGTCTTGCGTTGGAAGTGTGTTTCAAAAATGGGCAATTGTAATACTTTAAATACTTTAAACTATTAATTTAATGAAATTATTTCTGATTTTTTTGTGTACACTAAATAAATTCTATTAAAACGCAGTTTCTCTAAAAATCCTCGATATTGATATTATCGCCACGCCTATTGTGGTTTTACAAATTTCTGAAGTTCAAAACAGTTTCAGTTCAAGTTCAGACAGTTATGACAGTTTTAAATGTAGGTATATAAAGAATGATTAAAAAAAAACCTTTTTAATTTAATCTGCTTGAATGTGAGCCACGAGACTGTAATTAAGCTGACTCACTTATTCACCGCACTACTCACACGTTAAAAACGGTAAAGCTATTTAGACTGCAGAGCGGTACAAAGAGACTGACATACATTTGAAACACGACATGGAGAATTAAAATGGCGATATTCTAGATGGGATAAGAAAATCGACTAACGTGTATTTTCACTTCACGATATGCAGTTATCACAACATACTTTCAATCGGTTTCTTACGAAGCTGTCAAGACTTTATCTGGATCCACATTTTCTTGTTCGGATCCCGATGTGAGGGGAAATCGACCAACAACATTGATCTGTCAGAGAAAACTATCAAGATTGTCATTCATCTGCCCGTTTACCCGCTAAATGTTTACTTATTTTTTTATTTGAGTCGTTTCAAAAAAGGAATGAATTAGTTTTATTTGTATTGTCACACGATTTCTTCTTCGCTATGAGTATGTTGGGATCACTTTTTTAAAATGACTATAGATAGTCTGGTATACCAGTATCCAATAGAGATCATAGAGCCATATAAGCTCTACCCAACTGGGACGCAGTGGACGTTTTAAAGAAGAACTTCAAGGAATATTCTAAAAAAAGAATTAGCCAAATTGTATCGTTTGTTCTCGAGATCGGGGCTTAGAAATGCATTCAATTATTAATTTTCGTGGATTGTAATAACTATTGTCCTACCTTAATTGGCGTAAAAATTATGGGATAGAAAGGCAAACGAGCAAGTGGGTCACCTGATGGTAAGTTCTCACCGCCCATTAACATCGTGGTGCGTTGCCATCCCTTAAAGGGAGTAGGAGGGGAATGGGGTACGGGCCTCCGGATACCTCTCTCACCGAACGAAACGCGGCACGAGCCACTTCACGCCGATATTACGAGAGGTCGCGGTATTTCACCGGTCGAGCCGGCCCATTCATGCAGCGAACTGTAAGACTCTACCACTGTTAAATTATATTTACCAATGTATTGAATTAATTATGTTTCCTGTGTATTTTATTCACTATTGTCCTACCAAACTTGGCCCGGAGGAAATTACTTTAGCAATAAGGCCGCCATTTGTACTTCTCATGTTTTTATTTTTAGTTAATAAGGTATACAAACAAAGAATGTTAAAATAAATCTATTAAAATGTTTACTAACACACATTACTAACCTCTTTGGGACGCGATGTTAAAATTTCTAGATTGGTACACGTCCTAGAATGTTAATGTCGGCCGCATTTAGAGTAATGGCGGCAATATAGTAAAATGGCGTCTCAATATGTGAACTTTTTATAGAAGAACGTGTTGGAGATATTAAAATAATAGTGGTAGAACCACGCCACCTCGAGCGGGATATATCACAAACTCCAAGAGTATCGACGTACAGGGCCTGATGCCGCGTTTCGTTCGGTGAGAGAGGTATCCAGGCCCACCCCCTTTCCCCTACTTTGCAATTTCAATCTAAAAGGTTGGCAACACAGAATTGTGACAATAGCTGTTTCAGATATCCGTAACCTGGGTGACCCCAGACATTTTCTACAACCGTACACAGTAACCTTACGCCCTGGATACCAGTAAGTAGGTTACATTTAGGCACAAGGAACAAAATAATGGAGGCAAACAAGCCGGCGTGTCACCTGATGGTGAGCAACAATCGCCGCCCATGGACACCCGAACACAAATAGTGTTACAGTTACTTTGCCAGCCCTCGCAATGGGATATGGAAGGGGTCGGAAGTGGGATGGGAAGGGGACGGGGAAAGGGGAAAGGGGTTGGGCCTCCGGATACCTCTCTCCCCGATCGAAATGCGTCAAGAGCCACTTTACGTCGATATTCTGAGAGGTGGTGGTATTTCACCGGTCGAGCCGGCCCATTCATGCAGCGAACTACGTGGTGGTAGAGCCACAGGCTAGTGGTGCATAGCTAAAACAACTGACTGCGCAGTAGAGGTCACCGGGTCACCCACCCGTCTCCAAATATTTATGACAAGCATGGGATGTTTGTATAGTGTCTGGGTGTTTTTCTATTTATTATAAGTATGTGTTTACAAATATTTATATATGTGTTAATATCAGTTATCTACTTTCCATAAAACAAGCATTTAATTGCTCAGTTTGGGACTAGAGGGCGCTGTGTGCATGGTCTCCAAAATTTACAGTTATTTGTAAGATCACAAATCATTTATATCGAGAAGCCGTTCATATTATGTCGTGATAGATTGCAAACAAGCTAAAAGGTCAACTTAATCAAGAATTCCGTTAAATTTCATCACGTTTTTTTTTTGTTGTATTCAACAAATTAAAAACAATTAGCGGATACGAAAAATTGCAATTCACACAATGGACAGTTCATTATATTCATTGAAATGGGCACGGAACCCAAATAATAGCCGTGACCGACTCATCAGACAGTGTTAAGAGTGATAAGTTCACTAAGGGCTGTCAGAAAATTGAATGATTCATTCTTTTGAACAAAGAGGTCATGTATTTTGGAGGTTTATCAATACTTTCAAGTACTTTAAAAGAAAATATAAACACTAGCCGTTAACAGCAGCTGTGTTTTTGTGGTACCTAAATATCTTTGGAGTCGCTCTATAACGAATGAATGGTCCCGAATGAAACCAATTTCATATTTTTATATAAGAACTAGCTGTTGCAACAACAACTTCGTCTGCGTGGAAGGCAAAAATACTATACCTGTGGCCTTATAAGGAGTCATTGGTGACCCCCAATTAGTGATAGCGTGATAATATTTAGCCTATGTGTTGACCCGACCGCTTGGCTATATTTATGCAAAATTTGATATAAAAGCATGCAGTAGTTTTAGAGTTTATCCGTAACAAACATACAGACAAACAGACAAAAATACTGAAAATTTGGTTTCGGTATCGATTGTAGATCATATCTCAATGATTGCAAAAAAAAATCCAATGTACAGATTCAATTTTCGTACGATTTTATTATTTAGATTATATTATTATAAGCTAACTTTGTTCTTTGTTGTATTGTCAATACATATCTCATTGAGAGTTCCCGAGTTTAAATCTGTGTACACAAATGACTCTTCGGTGTGATAAATAACAAAATTATTTTGCCTGGCATAATGTGGCAATAAGCACTGCCTACAGAAACAAATAACTCATACTAAGTGTCGAACCGTAATTACCGCTGCCTACACCTTCATTTGTATTTAAATTACACAAGTTACAAAATAATAATTATGTACACTTAAAATAATTAAAACTAATTTTCCAGTGCCAAATATGGCTATACTCATATTGCCCACATATACAAGCTTATACTACTAGCCCACAAGTATATACTAGTCATCGATATTCGTCATTCCAAGAGTAGTGGTTGCAGTTCGCTGCATGTATGGGCCGGCTCGACCGGTGAAATACCACTACCTCTCGGAATATCGGCGTGAAGTGGCTCATGCCGCGTTTCGTTCGGTGACAGAGGTATCCGGAGGCCCGATCCCTTCTTCCCTTCCTTTCTCCTCCTACTCTCTTAAAGGACGGCAACGCCCAGGTGACCCACTTGCTTGTTTGCCCTCCTATCCCATAAAAAAAAACATTACATCTGGAAATTCATTGATGTGAGAGCCAAGATTATAACTCTGATTCTCGGAACTAAAAGTCGGAGCGTTAAACCACTAGGCCATCGTGGCTTATGATGCCCAGTTATCCCAGGCCAAACTCATAATAGTCTTCAAATTAGATTAATCCATATCTATACCTATAAATAAAATTAAAGCGTCTGTTTATAATATTGAAATAACTGCGTTCTACTACATTCATATAAATTTAAATATACGGTACATACACCAAACTAACGTTTTTACAATGTTTCACTGTCCGTCTCTTTCATCCGGGTAATCTCTGAAAAGGCTGGACGATTTTGACGGGACTTTTATTGGCAGGTAGCTGGTGAAATAAGTGTTATCGCAAAAAATAAATTGCTTCCGAGGCGAAACAAAGTTCGCCGGGTCAGTTAGTTTAACATTAAAACCTAAATGCAACATTGTGAAAACAGTTTTACCCGGAGACGCCATGGCCTATAAGCAAAATGGCGGCGGTTGTGTATAAACAAAAATGTGAACAATGGCGTTTCTTGTCCTTGAGATAAAGGTGAAAGTCTGTTTTGTGCACTTACACTGAGTAGGAACAATTTGTTGGAATTACAAATGACCTTACTGAAACAAACTGTTCCGTTTAAAATTAAAACCACAGATAGTTATAATATTAAATATCATTTTATATGGTGCTGGTTTTGGGCACAATTTATTGACATTTGCCGGTTTCAATGGCTTCTTTCGTGTTATCTATAAAAAAAATTGTACCTTTGGTTTGGGATAGTTTTTATAATTACCAAATTTAAATGGAGTAGTTATAATTTTCGGGATCTCATTCATCGTTTTTTCCACCCTTCCCTCAAATTCGAATCTTGCACCTACACCTACACCAACCCATCATAATCCATTTTCTTCTTTCATCCATCCTTTACATGGTGCAATATTCTGATCCTAACGTAACGACAGAACTGATAATGGTTTTCTATACTTTAACCTTCAACTGAAGAAACATTCGGGGGTCGCAAATGTTCCTATGTCATGGTCGATGTCACCCTCGCTCTGCACAAACGAAGTCAGAGCAAACCGGCAATTACACACACACCGTCCAGCGCTATGGAAGCAGAACTAGAGAGACCACCATAATCGCAGATCAAGTATTCTGATTTAGTTCTGCTGATTAATATACCAACAAAACTCCAGTCTCTGTATCCATTATCAAATAAATAATCAAATAACGCAGTTGTCTACAGAGAATACCGTAAATATAATATAACTAACCCAAAAAAAACTTAAACCTCTTGTTCCGTCACATTCGGGGTCAAAACTATCCATAGCGCATAGAAATGAGCAGACAAAGAAAGCGAAGTGACAACTGCACTTTGGCATTACTAAGCAATACAGACAAATTATCTTTACTTTCACCGAAGATTCTTCTTAGGAGAAAACACTTAAAACATTACTTTTCACTCTTCACCTATGGTTATAACAAACCAAAAAATACTATCCGTGGTATTACGTACTTACTCATCATTATATTTAATAACACAGATAATTTTGACTCCACAAGGTTTTTGGTATGTACTTCTATTATTTGTGCATTTTAAAGGTGAATTGAAAACATATTAGGTCGGGGAAAAAGTCTTTTCGCATAACGTAGGTATAAACTTATTATAAAATTTCTTTGACTGTACTATTTGTGTCTGGCTGGTTTTGGTAACATTAAAAAGGTTACATTATAAAGAAAAGAAAAAAAAAAGTTGTTTCCCGCTATTTTTCATTTGTTTTTCTCTCCGTAAAAATGAGTGAATCTAATGAAGAAATTCGATACATTTTAAAATTTTATTATAAAAAAGGCAAAAATGCAACTCAAGCAGTGAAAAAAATTTGTGATGTTTATGGACCTGATGCAGTGTCAGTAAGAGTAGCACAAATTTGGTTCAAACGTTTTCAGTCCGGAAATTTTGATGTTAAAGATGCACCTCGCTCTGGTCGCACTGTTACGAATAAAATGGACGCCATTTTTGAAAGAGTGGAGCAAGATCGGCATATTAGTAGTTACGATGTAGCTGAAGAACTGGGAATTGACCACAAAACAGTTTTGACCCATTTGAAGAAAGCTGGTTATACAAAAAAGCTCGATATTTGGGTGCCACACGAGCTCACTCAAGGAAACTTAATGAACCGTGTACTCATTTGCGATTCATTATTGAGACGTAATGAAACCGAGCCGTTTTTGAAGAGATTGATAACTGGCGATGAAAAGTGGATCACGTACGACAAGAACGTGCGAAAAAGGTCGTGGTCGAAAGTTGGCCAGGCTTCACAGACTGTGGCCAAACCTGGCCTAACACGAAATAAGGTGATGCTGTGTGTATGGTGGGATTGGAAGGGCATTGTTCATTATGAGCTTTTACCGTCCGGCAAAACCATCGATTCTGATCTTTACTGCCAGCAACTGATGAGATTAAAGGAAGCAGTCGAGAGAAAACGGCCGGAATTTATCAACAGGAAGGGTGTGGTCTTTCATCACGATAACGCTAGACCACACACATCTTTAGCCACTCAGCAAAAATTAAGAGAGTTCGACTGGGAGGTCCTAGTGCATCCACCATATAGCCCTGACCTTGCGCCTTCAGATTTTCACCTGTTTCGGTCTCTTCAGAATTCTTTAGGTTCTGTAAGGTTGACCTCAAGAGAGGACTGCCAAAACTATTTGTCCCGTTTTTTTGATCAGAAGTCCCAAAGTTTCTACAGTAACGGGATAATGTATCTGCCCACAAAATGGCAGAAAGTTATTCAACAAAACGGTACATATATATTGTAAATAAATGTAAATAAACTTTGAAAAAAATGTCTTGACTTTTCATACAAAAATACGAAAATACTTTTTCCCCAACCTATTATTATAATATCACACAGTTTATATCCGAAGGCGTAGACAGCGTTGTCCAAATTGGGCACAATATCTTCAACCATTAATAATATCAGGTACCACCTTCTTCTTTCCCTGCTCCCATCATTTGCGGTCGGAATTTTCCATATTTGCCAATCATTGGCTTCGTCTTAATAATATTTCAACAATGGTGAAATACCGCGACTTAGCATCAACGTAAAATGGCTCCTACATATTCCTCCTCCTCTTCCAAACCCGACTCGCTGCCATTCGTCATATCTTAAAAGCTGGCAACACAACCATGACATTCTTCTGGAGTGGCAACTGTCCATAGGAGGCACCAGTTTAAGTGGAAACCCACACGCCAGTTACTTACTCAAATGATAAGCTACTAACGACACTCCATGAACATTTGCAATTCTAAAGATGTCACATCTGCGTTGACTGCTACGATTATAAGGAGAACTCCATCAGTCCATGGTCTGACGCATTCGTGAACTGTCTTGTTTGCATTTTATAACACTGTAATAAATTAAATACCCGACCATTATGCATCGCGACGACTACCATCAGATAAAAAAATTTACTTTCGTTTTCGTCTAATTAAAAGCAAGAGTAGACTAAAGAGAGTATACTAACTATTACTAAATGAAAAATGAAAAACAACATGATATTATAATTACTAATTATGTTGTTGTAATAACTTCTAATTATTTTTGTGTAATTGCAACTTGACTGCACAAATAGCTAGTAATGCTTTCATAACCACGCCTTTTTCTACCCGAAGGTTTACGTCCCAAGTGGTGATAGGTGACGAATTTATTGCCATACCGAGGCACAAAGTTTTTCAGTCATCGATATTAATCACACATAGCTTCAAAAGTCGTGTGTGCTAGGATTTGAAGCCGCGACTTTTGGATTCAAAAACCGTGTGCTCGACCACTGGACCACCGAGACAATAAATATATGCTTTCATAACTTTTTTCACTCCACTGAGCTAAACAGCTGGAACATAAATAGTGTTACAGTTGCGTAACAGGTCCTTAAGGGAGGGATGGGAAAGGAGAAGAATGGAGGTGGGTCTTCGGATACCTCTCTTTCCAAACGAAACGCGGCATGAACCAGTTTACTTCGATATTGAGAGGCCGTGGTATTTCGCCGATCGAGCGGACCCATTCATCCTGCAAATTGCGTGGCTACTGCCACTGCTGAAGAGGTATGTATGTATTTGTCGCTGTGATGCTCTGTATACTATAGCCAATATAATACATACCATATGGATTTTATAGTCAACTAGCTGACGCGGCGAACATTGTTCCGCATCACAAGTAATAAATTAGTAAATTTTGGATTTATCACTTTTCCTTTACTACAATAAACATGAATTATAGTTAAAAACCACCCCGTTGATACCTTCTATCTAGTATCTACTAAAAAACGGCATCAAAATCCGTTGCGTACTTTTAAAGATCTAAGCATATAAGGGGACAGACAGTGGTAAGCGATTTTATAATATGTAATGAAGAAGCATCAATAACCTAGGTACTCTTGACAACAAAGCCTAGAAACCGCGTAAGCTGACACTTAAAACCTAACAAATGCAGTTATAACTAGATTAAGTATATAAATAACTCAATAAGTAACGTACCATCAACTGGCAATATTTCAATTTCTTCATAGTATAAAGATAATAAACTCGATACCATAATTTTCAACTTGTAAATTTATATTTCAGTTACCAGTTTAATTTTACACAATCTACAAGTGACACCGATTTGTCCCAATTGTTATATGTGGCCACTATTCAACACAATTTTGTCACTCATCAATATTTATCACGCATAACTTCCAAAAAAGAATTCCGAAAAGTCTACCATATGAGCCACGATTAGAACCCTAGACTTCTGATTATGAAACAGGTTGCTGAACTTCTAGGCCACAGAGTAGACCCAGATATAATAATGTAAACAGACTGATAACCGAGGCGTTACATTATCGCCTGACATTCGAAGTCATTACTATGAAGTCTGCAATCGAAGCCAGATAAGATTAATAACTTTTACACAAGCCCATTAATTATAAATAATGAAAGGTATATAAAATGTTTCATGTATGTACTTGCTATATTACAAAATTATTTAATATAAAAAAACTTGACCTAATTCAGTCACAACAATACAATTTCACCACTCCAAAGGGAGGCAAAATCGACTATAGCGCGATAAAATAATAATAAAAAAATATAATTATATTGAATATAGAGTACATGTTGAAAAAATTGTGTGAAAACTTTGATAAATTATCCCAAAAAAATGTGAATTACTTATAATTTGGCGCCTAATCGGCCATCTTGGAGTTTTTTCTTTTTATTCACTATTGACAAACAATTAATAATGGCAAAAGGCAATACCATTATAATGCCAAAAAAATGTTCCCAATCCTCGCGTTGGTAGTAGTATTAAATAGGTCTATTCAATATTACTTATCTAGTTTAAACATATGTTTTATTTAAGTCTAATACATATGTACTATAATTATGTTTGCTTGGTATGAATACGCAACAACTAGTTCTGAGTTCCTTATGTGTAATGGCGATAAGAAATGTAGTTTTTTTCCCAACAAGGCATGTACTTACAGACGGAAGAACGAATTATGTAGCAACCAACATTTAATTACATATAAAGATATCTAACTATAATTTACACCTTTTTAGTGCCAATTTGATAAAATATGCGTCCATTTGGTAAAATTAAATATTATTTGTTTATTCAATGTTTGGTAAACAATGAAAACAAAATAATAATTCGTAATTTAGTAATAATAATAATCGGTGTGTATCGTAAATCAATTCTTAATATCAGAATAAGTAAGAATGTAATCAAAAACCTGTTTATTAATTTACATATGTATATATCGTATATGTATATACGATTACGTATTTTTCTCATATTTATGAGTAAGTATAGACACACCTTAAAAATCTGTAAGTTTTTTGTTAGTACTGGACAAGTTTGGGCCGGGCTTTGTTATACTTACAAGTTATAGAAGACATAATTTCTCGTTTACTCAGTATTCAGAATTTTGGAATAGGGCCGGCAGTTAGGGCGTGGCAGTTTCTTGTTGCTTAGTAAACGAATCTCATTCCAGCACTAATATTTAACTAATATAGAACTAAATAATATTTCAATTTTATCTAAAATAAACGCACATTATAAAACAACCTTATTTTAATTTAGTTTAATTGTTTATAAATGTATTTAAATTTAGACAATGGAGGCTATCGTACAATCAAAAGATTATTTTATAAATAGTATTATAGTTATTATGTTGCTTTAATATCGTAAACTTATTATATATTTACTTTATCAAAGTTTGCATATAACACTGCACAGTTTAATAATCATAATGATTGTGTGAACGCATCGTTCAACAACTGTAAGTGGCGTTTGTGTTTCCGAACTGGAGCGTGAACTGTCACGGATGACGTTGACATTTGTTTGACATTTAGTAACGCGATTCTTCTTTTCATATAAATTTCCGCAATCGTAAGGTAATCAGACTGTGTCAGTGATTCTACTGCCATGAACGTAAATATTCAGTGTCATAGACCATTTCTCCAATTGTCTGTCCTATTTCTCTATAACCAGATGCTCTCCCCGATTCACATTATGTCCCAGAAACCACGTAATGTAAAACTCCATTAAATGTTACAAAGATTCACTTAAGTTTTATCTAAGTGTCATTCTGATTTCATCTACCAATAAACTCGCAAAAAGTTTGTCAAATTAAATATTAATTCCTTTTTAAAAATGGACACATTCAAGGACTATTGTACCTAAGCTCTTTCCGGGACACGAATTATAACACCGAGATCTCTCTATCAGAAGTCAGAGTGCGCAAACATTGAGATGACACGATTTGTAAATCAAAAAATAATAAATCTTACCGTATATATCCTCGAGGGTTGAATCCAGAGGTACTAAGACATCAAACACCTGGAAATAAATAATTTCAGTGTTAATATACTTAAAGAGAGGGCATTTTTTTTAAATCAAATCAAAATTTCATAGATAGGTACATTCAAACGGTCAAACAGTCAATGTTCTACAAATAATTATATCAAAATAAGCCATATTAAAATTTTAAATTCAGAATTAACACGTGCCCGAAAAATACTGACTACCCGAAGGTGTAGGCAGTGGCTGTTAACCCTCGACTCGCCGTTATGTTTATGTCCCAAATGGAATAGGTGGTGAACCCATTGCCATGCCGGGGAAAGTTTTCAGTCATCGATATATATCACACATAACTTTCGAAATTAATACGAACCCGCAACCTCTCGTTTCAGAAGCCGGATGCTCGTCCACTGGACCACCGAAACATTTTATCTAAGTATAAATATCTAGATTTCATAGTTTCTTCTACGCACTATAAATTTATGTCGATATAATTACTGCCCTGTACTGTTCCAAGATAAACTATAATATTGTAACTGATTTATATTCGTACGAAAATACGATAACATAAACAAACATCTATCTATTCGAGTGAAAGTAAGAAAGAAAAAAAGTATCTATAGATACTAATAATAACCAACTTTTGCTGTTTATAAAACACTTAGCGTTGAATTTCTCTCACTTATGAAGACAATGTGAACAATGTCATGCAGTTTGCCAAGTAGGCTTCGAGTTTTTACTAGCATATGTCCATAACGCATGTACTTACTTATAAGTACATGGACCTGTAATATATATTTACCTCTTCACATATTCAATGGTCTATGTGTGTTTATACCAATTTAGCCATCTTATTTTTTATTAAAATCACGCTTTTTTTCTACCCGAAGGTGTAGCAGCGGTTAAGCCTCCAGGCAGCGAACCTTTACGTCCTAAATGGAATAGGTGGCGGAACCTATTTCCATACAATATTATCAGTCATCGATTTTTATCAAACATATCTTTCGCAAATAATTCCAAGATTTCATTGGTGAGAGCCCAGAATCGAGCCCACGACTTCTTGAGACAGAAAAACTATTAAAAAATCTCGCTGTTTAATTTTGTCCATGCACATAATGGCATTTTATTAATTATAATATGTATGCACACACAGTAGTACAAGCCATTGCATACAAATATAAACATAGATAAGAAAAAGACAATTCTGGTCTTATGTCACTTCCTTACACAACGTGTTACCGGCTGAATGCTGATGTTGCCGTTGCCGCCCACTTTAGAGAACTAATATAATAATTTGAAATTCGAAACACAGACTAGTTTGTATGCCGGTTGTGAGATTGTCATGGGAGCGTCTTGTGGTTTTTTTTTTAAACTCGTCAAACCACACGAGTCCCCATAAAAAACAACCAGCAAAGTAGCCAGTTGTATAATTTACCTGCATAAATAAGTGTAGCAGTTTCTAGGAGTTAAAAACTGTAGCGTTTCTTTGCATTACCTGCCGTACAGAGTAGGTGTAGGTACTCATATGTTCATTTTTAAAGTTAAAATAAAGATAATCTGTTTATACCGTAAACCCTCAAGCAGGAATGTAGAGCTTTAACTTTACTAACATACAACTTGTCCTGATATAAGACTTTTCTCACTATGTACTTACTACATGTAATTACTGAAGTCGAAGCATACCTATCGCTCTGCCTACAACTTTAGATATTAAACGTGTGAAGTTACATAAAAATAGCGAATCATAAGAGTATATGACATCTGACCGTCACCATGTATGATTGATCATACCAAGTCGAGGAAAGACATATATTAGGAAACTGTACTATTGTAATGGTGCTGGAGCTACGCAGTTCGCTCCATGAATGGGTCGGCTCGACCGGTGAAATACCACGGCCTCTCAACATGCCGATCTATTCTAACTCATGCCATGTTACGATAAGAGAGGTATCTGGAGGCCCACCCCTTACCCCACCTTTTTCATTCTACTCCCATAAAGATCTGCAACGCAACCACCAGGTTGTGTTGCATCTGCTTGCTCGTTTGCCCTCAAGTTCCATAAAAAAATATCAAAACTGTTCTAGTCTAGTTTAAACAGCCTTACTCAATTATTTAGTACTAGCTGATCTCGTATACCTATTTCGTATCGCTACAGTATACGCTATATTTTACCACTAAAAAGATCAGTAATCCGCTTGTAGTGATCATAGCGTGATGATATATACAGTATAAAGCCTTCCTCGACAAAGATATTTTTTCAATTCGAATCAGTACTTCCTGAGATCAGAGCGAATTCATGGACATATTTACGACGGATAGTACTCAACCATAAGATTTCTTTTCATAAAACATTTTGAGGTCACAATGACATTCTTGTTAAAATCCTGAACGCTTTATTATATGAGACAAGCAAGGTGGTGTATGTTCTTTGTGACCTTGGACCTATCTGACTCACAGATTGACCTTGCTGAAATATTTAAATACGGATAGTATTAGTCTATACCTCAAATAAATAATAAATCACAGTATAGAAACTTCAAGTTGAACTTTTATCAGTGGTAGAGTCACGCAGTTCGCTACACGGAGGGGCCAGCTCGACCGGTGAAATACCACGACCTCTAAGAATATCGATGTAAAGTGGCCTTTGCGGGTTTCGCTCGGTGAGAGAGGGATCTGGCGGTCCAACCCCTTTCCACCTCCCCTTCCAATCCCACACCCGACCACGTCCATATCCTATTGTAAGGGCCGGCAACGCAACTGTTCAGGTGTCCATGGGTGACGTTTCTCGCTCACCATCAGGTGACACGATATAATAATTTCGAGACTATATGTACATTTAAAATTAACTCCTTCCAAATTCAAAATTATATACATATATCCATTATCGTAAAATAGACGGCTGATAAAATTACCAATTAACTGTTATAAAATCAAACGATTGTTGTAACATTGTGAGTTGTAACATATATATATATATATATCTCGATAATCGCTTTTGAATCGATATTCATGCAATGAAAAAATACTAACGGTTATTCTGCAATGATTTTGCAAAACGTTAACATTTTTTTTTTGTTTCGATCTTGGTGCAAGACTTAGATATCAACCTATATTCTGCTTATTTAATTTAAATTTTACGTGTGAATATGGCGATGTATATAAAAAAAAACTCTTCCTCAATCATTAAAATGTTTAGTGTTATTATTTTGAACTCTTGCTCAAGGTGTTTAATCGTTTAATATGTTATTGAAGAGATTATTATTTATTACACAATAATTATACGGAAAATGTGAATTTGTATCGCCATTATTTATTTCCTGATTTTTCATTTATCATACATACATACATACATACATAAGCTCATACAGGCAGAGACTTTGGCTTTCCACAAGCTACGATCCTGACACACATCTTTCGCCTCATCCACAGTCTCGTCATGCATTTACGTCGGTTTCGGGTGCTACGCATTTTGCCTTTTTTAAACAGACCACTTATTTGGTCATGGTAGCTCCGTCTTGGTCTCCCGATCCCGACCCTCACATTCGCTTCGTATACTCTTTTAGTCATTCGGCTTTCATCCATTCTTGCAATATGACCAAACCATCTTAACATACTTCTCTCCACTTTGGTCACCACATCATCCTTCAACTTGCATTTCTCCCTTATCACGCTATTTTTCATTCGATCCGCAATGGTGACTCCACACATACTTACTTTTCATTTATCATTTTCACGTGTTTTTGAGCTAGTGTTCTAATAAATCTTGTGTATTAATTAAAACAGTATCATTAAAATCATTATCATAATTGTCAAATTATAATGCTGTTAATACAGTTTTTTTTTTAATTTTACGACGCTAATTCTATTTATTTATTTGCCCGAATCATAAAATGTCAATTGATTGCCGATACGACAAAAGTTACATAACATATACTTAATTAAACTTATTTTGTATGTATTTTGTACAAATTAATCAAAGTTGCTAGTCCTTATTTACATAAAATTGTCTATGGTATGCCACATTAAATGGAATAGTAACAACCCTAACTTGTGCACTATGGACCGGTGTTGTTAAAACCGGTGGTTACGTAACTATGTTCTGTGAAAGCGTCGCTGAACTGTCAGTTTTCGAATATCGTAACTGTCATTGTGACTTGTGAGCGTTTGTTTTAACAATACTACGGTGTTTCATATATGTTCATAGAATTATAGTGCGTAAGTAACTACCGTGAACTAACACAAAGGAACGAATGCCATGTTATGAATTTTAATTTTTCAATTCAATTGTATATATGATAATGTAGATGCACTTTTGTAAAACAATTCTAAGAAAAAAAAGATACGTGTTACATTTACATAGTACAACATCCTGCCCTTAACCCATATGGGGTCGACACTACATGTCACCCTTTCGACCTACCCATGTTGTCAAAAGATTTGCCTGTGGTTTTTATGACCGATTTTCGTCCGTGGGCTAGGGAAGGGGTTGGAAGTGGGATGGTGAGGAGAGAATGGAAGGTGTTGAGCCCTGGATACCTTTCTCACGGAGCGAATGTAGCGTTTCGAACCACTTCACGCGCATATTCTGTGAGATCGTGGTATTTCACCGTATTTCAGCCGGCCTATTCATGCAGCGAAATACGTGTCTCTACTACTGAATGTGTGGCTTACATAATACAACATGATTACAAAAAAGAATCCGGAAAAATGACACTCTGCTTGCACTTAAATTGCACTTGCTATAAACTGGTTTTATTTTAAATACATCTATTTATTTAAAACAAAAACCGGTTCAAATATTGGACCATAGAGGTCGCTTATAAGAGGTTCTACTTACAGCTGTTTCACTTTCGTTTCAACCAAGCATACCATTGTATAGGAAGGAGTTCAAGGCTGTTCGTAATATTTGGATTAACAGTTCCTGTACTATTGTTAATAGTTGTGACATTTACCCGTTTTTGTCTTTAATTTTATTTGAATTGTTTTTAGTACCTTTTTTTTACGCGAGGAAATGCTTTATGCACATCCCCCGCCTGGGGACGACAGGGGGTAGTGTGGGACTCCCAAAACAGTAAACTGCAATCCGATCCTAGGGTTACCCACTAAAACCTCGCGGCGGCCTTCCTCCGGCGTTAGGGTGGCCCAGGACAGTGCATCAGCCCTCTGGTCCACCCCGCCGTCACCCCCCTCTGTCACGAGGGGTGTGAATGATGAAGGGTGGCGGATGATGAAGGGGGGGAACGCGCGAGGACCGTCGCCGCCTCGTACGATATCGTACGGTAGCCCCGTACGATCAGTATGGCCATGATCGGCTCCAGGCTCCTCAGCAGAGCCCTGGAGCGGGAGGACCCCGCGAGATCTCGCGAGCAAACGGGAGCCCCGTACAGGGCCACGGACCGCACGACGCCACCGTAGAGGCGGCGAACTCCGTCTCCCGGTCCCCCGAAACCATTTTATAATAAAATTTTCGTGTATGAATCGTGATTTATGGCGCTCTGTTCCTTCTGCTGACACCGAAAGGGCGGTGCGAAGTTATGTTTGGATTAATCGGATCACAATGTGCTATTATAATATATTACACATATTAAAGACATATTGAAGTTGTAACTAATAGCCTGGCAATTCGATCAAATGAAAAACTTGAATAATCAAAACCGGAACTGTAAACTTTTCTTATAGCCGATGGCGTATCTGCTATTCCAAACTATAATCTATAATCTGTATTAAATTTCATCCGGATATTTTCACTCGGCCTTTCTGTAGCTATTGAGAGATTAGTACCTATATTGCAATATTATCTTAAAATAGTTGTAATCGACGCAACATTAAAATTTGATTTAAAGGATTTATGTAAAGAATGATGAACCTCTTTTGGACACGGATTTGTTTTTAAATATTTTCAAATATCGAAAATAGTCTTTTGTATTTTTTTCAATATTTTTCTTTGATTTGTCTCTAACTTTTATAACACGCTTTTATATTCCCTATAGTCATATTAATTTATTTTTAATACATTTGCTTTATTTCAACATCACGGCTGTTATTTCTCCTGCGTGCCGCCTACACTAGTTATGTTAAAAGTTATGTATGATATCCCGACAAACATGCTAACGAAGCAATCAAACAGTGTTCAGGTAGACCATATGTACGGAACCTAAACATCGACCCTCATGATTCACCTTCGTCCAAAATAAATAAAAACCCAAGAACAAGACAAAAAATACAAGAAAGTATGTTTGGAGATAAAATTCTTCAGTTTATTGTCATGGGACTCTCGCTTGCACGGAAACTGCATATCTTTATAATCTTAGATAGATTTCCCGAGGTTTTGAACTCTTTACAGAGATCATTTTTACGAGTGATGAACAAAAAGATGATATTTGATATAATCCTAAAAGTTGTTTTAGTGTCAAGAACGTGATTCGCGAAAATCTTAGAGATAAATATGTAAAACATTAAAATAATATAAATTTAATAACATAACATATCTTCACGCCTTTTCTACTCGAAGGTGTAGGCAGCGCCTGTTAAGCCTCGTTTCGCCGTTATGTTTACGTCCCAAATGGAACAGGTGGCGAGC
Source organism: Euproctis similis (assembly GCA_905147225.2). Taxonomy (NCBI): domain Eukaryota; kingdom Metazoa; phylum Arthropoda; class Insecta; order Lepidoptera; family Erebidae; genus Euproctis; species Euproctis similis. The sequence continues at coordinate 14,908,857 of LR990122.1, read as the reverse complement.
CTATTGCCATACCGGGCACGAAGTTTTCAGTAATCGATATTTATCACACATAACGCCAGGATTCGAACCCGCAACGTCCGAGACCTTTAAAGATAAATTTAATCTTCATTTTATTCAAGGTTTTTGAGACTTCGCACCTCTAATACGGATTACGATAACGGTTTTTTTTAAAGAAAAAGGTACACCACAACGCTGTTGTCAAAGCAAAATGACACGTTAAAAATATGTAAGACAAAATTAGAAATTTTAGTTAAATGCCTTTATTTTATTGTTTTATTTAAAAACCTCTTTAAAACCTATTTAAAAAACTAAAAGTCTCGGTGGCGCAGTGGTCGAGCACACGGCTTCTGATCCAGAGGTCCGGGTTTGATTCCAGACACAGGCTCACATCAATGACTTTTCGAAATTGTTTTCGGAAGATAAGTGTGATAAATATCGATGACTGAAAAACTTTGTGCCCGGTATGCCAATAGGTTCGCCACCTATTCCATTTGGGACGTAAAAAATAACGGCGAGACGAGGCTTAACAGCCGCTGCCTACACCTTCGGGTAACAAAAGGCGTGAAGCGTGTTATGTTATTTAAAAACCATATATGTAGTAGGTTACATTTATTGTTAAAAATATTTTTTTACATTAAATAACTTAGTTTTTATCTTTATATATCTTGTATTAATAATTTCTATCTGAAGCTATGCTTAACTTTGGGCTATACATACTTTACAAACTTTCTTAAAAAGTATCGCGCTGTTAGCCGTTTAATAATGGCCAAAAGTGACTAGTAGGGTCATAGTCGCCAATAACGAAAGAAGAAGGCGGAGTTTTGGCGGGACTGTGGACTACTGTGGAGGAGACATGTCCGTTCTTTGCATTATTTTCTCAGATTTGTGTTGCAATGGTTATTATTTAATAAAATTCGTGGCGTTTTATTTAATAAGTGTTCGTATATAAGTGCAAATGTGGGAAATGGTGTAAATATCGTGTTTAGTGTGCTCTTCTACATTGTCGTCAAAACTCGCTCGGGACATCATGCATAAGAGCTTTAAGTTTCATCATCATCATATTCATCATTATTTCTTAAAAAAATAACGTCAGACAATTTTTTTTTAATTTGTTCATTAATGGACATATTTAAAAAAAAAACGAAAAAATATTTAAGTAATCGGCAAACGTATTTTCTATTTGAAAAATTTTTATATTCAGTGTTTGAAACATCACTTTCCTTCAGACATCTACAATAATTACAATATATATATTTTTTATTTCAAATAAAAACACAATTATTACTTTCTCTCTGATATATATTTATATAAATTTTATGAAAAAAATAATCACAGATGCAAGATTTATCGCTTGGAAACAGTAATTTAACATTTAATAATATAAATGTTTTTATTGAAATTGAATTTATAAAAATAAATTCTTCGCGCGCTTCTTCGTTCTGGTATTTAAAGAAATAAAATTCGTGTGCCATAAAACCATATTAACGGTCCATTTGCACAAAATGGACCTTTCGAAAGGATAACATGTTGTGCCGGCCCCACTTAGGGAAATGATAAATCCTATGCCAGGAATCTATTCGTCTATTCATCAAAAGCAGACAGTAGAACCGAGATTTATTATCAATCACTTAATATTATATGTATCCGGGTCAATATCATATCTGAATTATTAAGCCACCCGTAAACAACAATTTTCTTTATACTGATATTTTCGTCACGACAACTAAGTGGTTTACTCTGCCCGTGTCTTCAAGTACTATCAGCGTGAAGGTTCAAATATTATCCCACTATCAATTTTTTGTGTGTTTTGATTGCTGACGTAACGTCAACAACCGTACTATGAGAGTGAAGAGAGGAAGCTGCCACACCTTATGCTTTGGTTAAAAAAGTGTAGCCAATCAAGTTTTTTTTTATATTCATACAGTATTAGAATTAAATACTGTCATAACTTTTAATTTTACAAGGATGCGTGTGTTATAAAATATTATCGATGTTTTTTGTTACTCAACAAATATCAATACAAAGTAACAAAATTTAAGTGAATCTTTGTTTTGTTTTTTTCCACAAACATAATATAACAAATATAAATTTATTGGATACTTATAGTAATAATATATTTAAATATGAACAAAACACGAAGAGAATTTTGCAATTTTAAATGTAAATGCTTGTCTAAAAGAACATTACAGAACGTTACAGAAATTTAAGATGAGTCTTAATTATGATGAATGGATTTTTGACATAGAATTTTCTACCAAACTCATCATTCATTCGTTCCTTCATTCCTTCATTATTAAGAGCACTGTTACACATGCTCATTATTAGCATGAAAGCATGCTCTCGATACCAGCATGTGTGTACAGACCTTGCTAGTAATGAGCATGCTAGTTTCAAGCATGCTTGAAAATCAACAGCCATGCTAACATCGGCCATATATTATAAGAAGTTTGGTTGAAAATAGAATGCTTATTGACAGCAAATGACATAAGCATGCTCATAATGAGCATGCTCTTTAATAGCATGTGTAACAGTACCCTAAGGGCCGTAAGATCAATCATAGTTAAAACTGTCGATTTTCTAAACTATAGTCAATTTTAATCTAGAGTTTAAACCTGCCTCGTAAGATCAACAGCGAAATGGACATAGATTACGTAAACTAAGTTTAGTTTTCGACAGATGGCAACATTTGGTTATTTAATGTCCATATTTCGCTCATCATTCACTCTTTTGTACATTGTCTGTGGCATATTTCGTGAAAAACTCTTTTTCTCTTTCTTTTATGAAGTTTTATAGTGTGACCATAGATTTAAGAAAAATAGATCGGCAATAGTCACCCAACAACGTGACCAAAAATGGGTTGTTAATGTGTGAGTGACTTACGGGGCTCGTGGCGCATTGGTAAAACAACCGGCTGCAGCACTGAGGTCGGGGGTTCGATTTTCGCCCGAGTACAAATATTTATGACAAACATTAATATTTGTGCGGCGTCTGGGTGTTTTTCTATGTATTATAAGTATGTATTTACAAAAGAAAAGTATATATGTATTAGTATCCGTTCTCTAATAACCATAGCACAAGCATTTAGTTGCTTAATTTAGAACTGGCGCTGTGTGATTATTGTCCAAGATATTATTATTATTATCAATGTGTTCTAAGGGAAAATGGAAAAGCTAGAAGAATGTGCAGCAGCATTCTTTCTCAAGACACTACAGCCTACTGCGATCGCCAACCCGCCTGCCAAGCGTGGCGATTATGGCAAAAACCCCCCATGATTGCGCGGACCGGCAGTTGTGGCGCTTTATGAGGGAGGCCTATGTCCAGCAGTGGACGTCAAAAGGGCTTATGATATGATGTGTTCGTAAAAAGCGCTTCAAAGCGTTAACTTTTACATAGTTAATGTTCATGTGTGGAAATGTAAATATCCCCAAAATCTAATATACGCGGTTACGCTGTCAGTTATTCGATGCTATTAGTAAATTTTTCCTCACATGTGCCATCTATTGTAGTCTATGCTAAATCTATGTATGAACCCACAATCGTTGTGTCAGATGTCAGCTGATAAACGACCGCCATTTTAAACTAGGCAGGACCACGGTTTAAACGGCAAAATCTCCTGGTGTAAGCTAAACTATAGTTTAAACTGTTATTGGAGGTTTATCTAGCATTGATCTTACAAAATAAACGACAGATGAGGTTTAAACTAGGTAAAATAGTTTAAACTGTGATTGATCTTACGGGCCTAAGAGAATTAAACCCTAAATATATTCAAGTAATTATAAAGTAATTAATAATAAGTAATACTGAACCTTTAAGCAACATAAAACCTACTCAGGATATTTAAAACATTGATTTTTTTTTTCTCAAAGTCACTTGTTTTTACAAAAATCTGTCGCTTTATCTATCTCTGAAAGTGAAGTGGTTTTATAAACAAAATATTGATATTGTCTTTAATATTTATCTCGTTTCAAGAACAATGGCAAGTTATTTATTGATCTATTTCTATCTTATAAGGTGATAAGATAGATTGATCTGGTGCGGACCATATCTTTTAGCTGATGATAGACTATCGACTCAAAGTATTATTCATGACGTCATGACCGAATGATTTTGTGCCCAAAGTATGTACATTATGTCATTTCGTTCACTATTGAAAGATAAATTGATAAATATTCAATATTATAATTAAATTTTATTAAACACTGATGTTATAGGAGCGAAAATTTGTTTGTTATTTTTTTCTTAATTTATTATTCTCTGAAAGTTACCCGATTTTAATAATTTTATTTAATCAGAAGAGACCTAAGTAACAATGGTGTTATTTTTGTGCCAAACGAGCTAGTTGGTCACCTGATGGTAAGTAACTTCTCACCGCCCATGTACACATTTATGAGTTGCCTTCCTATATGGGAGTAGGAGGAAAAAGGAAGGGGAAAGGGGCCAACAAACCACTTCATGCCGATATTCCGAGAGGTCGAACCGGCCCATACATGCACCGAACTGCAAGACTCTACCAAAAATGCCATAAACATGTATAATGTGTTAATTTACCTATTTATTTTCTGAATATGTTGTTAATAAAGCCGGTTTTCTTAAAGAGACATGAAAGGAGGATTTTTAGGATTGTCCACTTGTGGATGAAGAAGAAAATAACTTAGCCACTATCAAAATTCCATTCTGCCAATTTCAAACAGTTCCTCACTGTTTTCATGTATACGGCCAGTACACCCATATGTCTTCTAAAGTGAATAAAACAACATAAATATCGTCTTGTCGTACATTATACATTACATTATACATCTATGTATTTATGTTCGCATTTAATTTTAAATAATATCTAAAAAAGGAGTGTCGGAATTTTATCGGGATGTGTGACGCTGTGTTCTCTCTGCCTACCCCTCAAGTGACTCAATTATTTGAATTTTATGAATTTTACAAACAATACAAAGAATTCATAAATAATACAATTAATTTCCAAGTAAAAAAAAATAACTTTAATATTAAGCTACCTCCACACGTTGTAATTTTTAAATGAATTTATATTTTGCTGGTCTAGTTCCTGTAAATAGTAATGAAATAAGTTAAATAATTTATGAAAAGAACACATACTGATTAATAAACGTGGAGAGAAGGTCCTTTGAGTGTCTAAAGAAACGTCACGTGAACACTGCACAGATAACACTCGAATAAAATAACTTTCAAATTGGAGCAAAGACCGCAATCTTTCTTTTCTTTTTAAATATTCGAGGCGCAACGCACGCACCAGCCAGTGCGCTCTCGGCCGACTAACTGCGGACTGAGGCCCAAGTTTTACCGCCACTCGGAAGCGAGAGAATGTTGTCGCAACACCTCTCAGCGAATGCAGCCGCTGCAACGCCTTTGTTATCGCATTCATTAAAGAAAAAAAAATGTGAAAGATCACATACACAAGATTTATTAATAAATAGTTTCCACGCGATAATCCGTTGCGCTCTAAGTGTTTTTAGTTATCCTAATTAAAAACAATGATTTATGGACATCACAAAGTTAATTGCATTTCACTCCAAAGTATAAGCTATTAATTTGCTGTTGTAAATCTGAACACCCGTATCAGCTTGAAGCAAATAGAGTCACGCATAATTAATACTTATTAATATTTTAAAACTATGTATTTCCAAATTAAACCTCCAGTAAAAACTTGAATACAATGAGTGAGTGAATGAAAAATCCGTTTAACCTTTTTAAAAATTGAAATTTATCATGAGGCTAAGTTAACTTAACTATTTAAAAAAAATATACTCTTGTTAAAAGATGATGATGTTATGCTTTTTCACAAAAAAATAACAGATTTTTATTTTAAAGAAACGACTGTACTATACACGAATCTTCTATTGATTTTAGCTTTCGTAGTTAAGTTTAACTGTTTTGAAAACATTAAATTACAATGATAATTTTCATAATCTGTATTTATAAATGTTATATTACCAGTACAGATCGTGGCTAACTCGTTATATAAAATAAAACAGCACAAAAGCAGCTATATTGTAAAAAACGCACAATGTACGCACAGTGAATTTAAAAGCATAATAATTGTGCACTCGATGTGATCTATTTTTTTTTAATTCCACTTTTATGGTTCTCGATAATTAAATTTATTAGCTAATTTTTTTTTAAAAAAGAGAGCGATCGCTTACTCCAGTAAATATTAGGCAGTTAACTTCAAAAAAATATTTATTGTCAAATAGGGTGACTTGGGACCTAAGGGTGAATAGAGATGAAAATTTACCACCTCAATTCTATTTGAGTCTAAACTAAAATGTATAACTTTTTTGTTTAATCTGCAAATAGGCAACCTATTTGGGTATTACACAAGAAAGTATTAGTTGTAGTGTACTGGTTACTAAGTAATTGAGGTGGAAAATTTCATCTCTATTCACCCCTAGATCCCAAGCCACCCCATTTGACGGTACGGAATTTGATCAAAATGTCAAAATAGCAATAGTTTTTGAATTGAATTGAATTGACACTAGTTGCCACCAAATCCCTGAAGAAAATTTTAGATAGTCGTTAGAAAGTGTCAATTCAATTCATGTCTTCTGTAAAATATCATGATATGGTTATAATAACATGGTCAGATAAATATTTTGTAGTTTCTTTATGAACAAAGTAACATTAACCTATTATTATTAACGACATGAGAGCTATATCGGATAAATTTTTCAAAATATTTTGTACTGCTTCGTAAACACAAATTTAAACTGTTCTCAACGATGCAACACCACATGTCATTGTATAATTTCCACATTTATTACAGTAGCAGAGAGTCCAAAAAAATCTTTTTAAAATGTTAATTTGCAAATGCAGCTGCTAAAAAATCATTGCGTAATATTTTAAATTTGAAATAAATAACGGAAGACACTGAGATTATTATGTGTAATAAAGATGTAGCGTAGCAGTAGCAAACAAATTAAATCACTTTTCTTAATAAATAGCAGTAAACACGTTCCACTTCAGAACTTTAAATTCGTGATAATACAGTGACGCCATCTATTTTTTTACTTTTTCAAAACTTATTTTTTAAATTTCGAAACGCGTTCCACTTTTATTTTTTTATTTAAATTATTTTTTTAATTTACCGATGTTTTTAGCGTTTCAAGTGCACTGCACGGAAATTGTTATTTCACGAGGAAATATACGTTAGGAACTAACTATTAATTACAATTTATTTGACATGCAGACACATAAATTTTGTAAATAATACATAATGAATCGTAATATTTGGCGCGAAACAAAACTAAAATGCAAAAACGTTACATAGAGTAACCTGTGCTTTAAAAATATGATTATGATGTGAAAAAGAAAGTTGTTAAACTTGCTTATCAAAGAAATTATTATGCTTTATTATGTGTGTGTGATTCTATAATTATTATACATTATTACATATACTTTGGGGAAGTAATAATTTAAATATGATTATTTTGTCTATTCTCCTCAACAGATACCATAAATATGTAGGAACTCGTACTCTATGTAAAAAGTTCTGGCACTATAAATATGTATACGAAAACTAAAATTACGCATATAATTTCAATCTTCAAAGAAAACTTATGAATTCATCATAAAGTTCCTAAATAATTATTTGATATTTATAAAAAAGATATCAAACTTAAGTAGGACATACTTAGCTGCTTCGAAATTTTTGAACATATTGTTATTACCCATATTGAGGTCCACTAATATCACATGATTATGATTATTTTGCTGATCTACTTAATATAGATAAAATTTAATACTCATAGAGAGTTTAACGAAAAGGCTACATTTCAGGAAGACTCAAAGATACAACGTTGTTTTTTTAACTCATTTTAATTTAATTATTTAGTTTACATTTTAAATTAATTAATAAGTTTAAGTTTTTGCCAACAACGCTCATAACAATAAAACACCTTCTCATAGATTTTATAGGCACGATAAAATCCATATGTAGGTCTATCATTTTTATGATAAAATGTTATTGTTAGAACTAATAAATTAGTAATGATCTATACATATAATAAAATTGTAGAAAAGTCAAAACTGTACATTGAATATGTTTTAAAAAGAATACTTGGTGTGTGATCTGCAATCGATACCGAAGCCAAAAATATACTTTTTAGAATTTTTGTCTGTTTGTCTGTTTGTCTGTTTGTCTGTTTGTCTGTTTGTCTGTATGTATGTCCGGGATAAACTCAAAAAGTACTGCATGGATTTACTTCAAATTTGGCACGAAAATTATTAAGAAGTCGGGTCAACATATAGGCTACATATTATCACGCTATCACCTACGAGGAACGAGCAGTGAACCTTTATTTCTTCAATGTATTCTGTAGCAACGTGTAATCTAACGACGCATATTTGTATGTTGTTATGGTGTTATTATGTTAATAACCATGCTTTAATCTATACATATAATAATAATAATAATATAATATAAGTTAGCTTCACATTTTAATTAACTTATGCCGTTAAACATAACAGACAATTTTAAAACAGTGCCATCTATGAGATTTACAAAACAGAAAACATTAAGTTGAATTACACGTGTAAGCACTTTTTGGTTTTAGATATAAATAAATCTTTGAGATTTTAAAAACATCAAGTCGAATTACATGTTTAAACACTTTTTGAATATAAATAATTGAAATTTCATCATGCGCTTGCGGTCAATAGATGTTTTTAAGAGTCATAGATGGAGTTGTGCATTTTCTTCTTTAAAATTGTATCGTTAATTCTTTTCAGAGATGAGCAAGACAATTAAAAAAATGTATTTGTATATGCTAAAAACTGTTAATATTTTTGTTCGGTATTTATTGGTGTAATGATTGCTTCGTAATTTTATAATTTTACACCATTAAAAAAAAATGTTTCCTATTCGCTAACTAGATGGCGTTGGCGTCGAATTAGAAAAATAAACAATGCGGGCAACAACCATTGCTACCGCAATCTGTACTTATCCTACCAGTTACAATTTCATTTTAGAGGTAATTACTTCTCAACTGTCTATGTAAAAATATAGCTATCTGATCACAAATTCCACGCGTACGAAGTCGCGGGCACAGCTAGTAAAAAATAAATTAGACAGCCATTTAGACATAGTGAATCGCGTAATATTCGGTTACCTCCAAGGATGGACACACGGTCAGTTACCGATAAAAGTCACTTATAATCATAGACACGATAAGGTGGCCATAACAGTGGCAGAGCGTTACAGTTCGCTGCATGAATGGGCCGGCTCGACCGATGAAATACCACAATCTCTCGGAATATCGGCGTGAAATCGCTCATGCGGCGTTTCGTTCAGTCAGAGAGGTATCCGAATGCCCTATCCCTTATCCCCTTTTCCCTCCTACTCCCTTAAAGGACGGCAACGTACCACAGTGTTCATGGGCGGTGAGTAGTTGCTTATCATCAGATGACCCACATGCTCGTTAGCCCTCCTATTGCATAAAAAATGCACCTGGACAAATACCACTTCAATCTGTCCAAATTTAGGAAATAAAAAAAGAAATAAAAGATTCTAACACCACAGGAATTGTTAGGAATTTAAGAACGTTTAGTTTGAAAATCGAAGCCGGTGTTACTTCTGGATTATTCAATTAGTAATTTCACCAAACTTCTGTCTTTATTAGGTAACCTAAATAATGATTCGTTTGAAAGTATAGATTAATTATATACGTACGTAGGTGGCACATGTCAGTAAAAATTTACTACTAATCATCACTGATAGCGCGCCCGCGAGTAAGCGATTCTCAGGATGTTTATAATTCAACACTTGAACAATAATTATGTAAAAGTTGACACTTGGAAGCACTTTTTACGCACACATTGATAAGTCACTTACACATCTACAACTCATTTTTGGTCTCGTTCTATGTTTGAAAGAATTCCTTTGTACAATTTTCAAATTTGAATTCTGAGCATGCCATCAACAATTCTGCCATCGTCAATCATATACATTTCACAATAGCAATTCTAAGTTCTAAATCGAGCGTACCAATAATGGATATTACCAAAGATACAAAAATATGTTCTCTATGGTACAAAATTAAATGGTGTGCGTCGAAATATACGTGATGCAAGGAGAATGATGAAATGAGATGTGATTATTTACTTTATTATATACATTATTGTGAAAAAGTTAAAACTAGCCATGTTACAACATACAGACTAAAATAGATAGCTAATACAGATATTGGACAGATGAAATAAAATAATTGAAAAGGTTGAAGCTTTTCGCGGTTCGATTCTAGACTCACACATATGATTTCTCGGAATTCTTTTCGGATGTTATGTGTGATAAATATCGATCATCATCATCATCATGAGCCCAGATTAGTCCACAGCTGAACGTAGGCCTCCCCCTTAGCGCGCCATAACTCCTGATTCTGTGCCAGTTGCATCCAGCGACTTCCAGCTGTTTTTATAAGGTCGTCTGTCCATCTAGTGGGGGGACGGCCTACGCTACGCATACCAATCCGTGGTCGCCACTCTAGAACTTTTTCCCCCCAGCGGTCGTCAGTTCTACGAGTGATGTGGCCTGCCCACCTCCACTTCAGCGTGCTAACTTTACGGGCTATGTCAGTTATTCTCGTACGTCTACGGATCTCTGTATTACGGATCTTATCCCGTAGAGATATACCGAGCATAGCCCTCTCCATAGCACGCTGAGGGACTTTAAGCTTCTTAATACGGCCAGCATTTAGAGACCATGTCGCAGATCCATATGTCATCGCTGGTAACACACACTGGTCATAGACCTTGGATTTTAGGCACTGAGGAATGATCAAAGTTCGCTCTACCTAGTTGAATAATTTGTCCTAGGTAAACATAGTGATCGACAACTTCGAGGATCGCATCTCCAACAGTTACCGGGACTTGAATGACATGGACATTGGACATGACTTTTGTCTTTCTTGTCCAAGCCGACAACAGGAATCTGTGAAGATTGGTATAGCTGTCCATAGAACCATTGAACCTCTCTCAGGATCTCGTCTTTAGAAGAAATGACGATGCCGTTGTCTGTCTTCAGTTTGGTCAATTGACGCTGCCTAATAGACAGATCTCTTGCGACTACTTTGGTGCCCTGATTACGCTCAATGGTCTCTTTGATGCGTACTGCATTGTACTGGCGAGAATCGCGTCGAATACTCTTGGAGATCTGCCTATTTAGTAGCCTGAGGTCGGACCAATCACCTGAGGACTGGACCGACAATTTCTGCCTTTTTTCCATGAGGCCGAGAGTGTGTTCAGAAAGTTTTTTGGTTCTATGAGCACGTTGGTTCTTGAAATATTTGGTACCAACGGTGTGGACTGCTTCCACGATCCTGCTGTTCATACCGTTCACTATTTCGCATTGGTCCAGGCATGCGAAGCGATTATGAAGTTCAAGCTGAAAGTTTTCCGGGTTTTGGTACTGGACAGGTGTAGGTCGGAGTATAGATCTCATCCGTCGCGAACGTTCGACCTTAATACAAATATTCAGTATACCACGTACGAGTCGGTGATCGCTCCCAGTTTTAACTCTGTTGATCACTGTGACATTACTAAATATATGCCGTTTGTTCGTTAAGATGAAATCTATTTCGTTCCTTGTAGAACCATCGGGGCTTATCCAAGTCCATTTCCTTTGAGGCGGTTTCTTGAAGAACGAATTCATCATATAAAGGTCTTCTTTCTCCAGGAAATCAGCCAGTTTCTGCTCTCTTTGGTTTCTCTGTCCAATTCCATATTGCCCTACCCTCAGCTCATCGTCTTTCCGTCTGCCCAGTTTTGCGTTAAAATCTCCCATAACCACCGTGAAGTCAGTTTTGAAAGAGTGGATGGCCTTCGAGATATCCTCGTATAAAACCTCCACCTCTTCGTCTGGGTGTGTCGAGGTCGGTGCGTAAGCCTGTATGACTTTAACGAATATCGCTGGGATATTCTGAGTATAAGGTACGCTACCCTTGTCGACAGACTCGTAACCCTCTCCACGTACCTACAAGAGACTTGTGAACGATAAACCCGACACCACCCTGAGAGGTTTTGTCGCCTTCCCGGTAGTATAGCAGATTGCCAGACCGTAGGATTATAGTGTCCTCCCCCTGTCTTCGGACTTCTGATAATCCCACGATGTCCCATCGCATCTTGCTCAATTCTTCTTCCAGCTCGGCAATCTTCTCGTCGGTCCTAAGTGTGCGGATGTTGTGTGTTACCAGGGCCAAGGGTCGTTTTTTGTGGTAGCCGTATCGCGACCGGGGATTCTTAGAACCCCTCACTCCGCCGTTACCAGACCCGCTACCATAGGCCAATGGAACAGCGGAGTCGCCGTGACTCGGCCCCTAGTCACGGCGACTCCGCATGTTACGTCGTTCATTTGGGGGGTAGTTGCCGTAATCGCCACGCTTGACAGGCGGGTTGGCGATCGCAGTAAGCTATGTTCGTATGCATGTTTTGAGGAGAAAAACGCTGCTGCCCATTTTTTCTAGCTTTTCTCTTAGTCGCCTTTTACGACACCCACGAGAAGATATGGGGTGGCGGTATTCTTCGCCGCACGCCACACGGTTAAAGTTAAAATATCGATGACTGACAGACAACTTTGTGCCCGGTGTAATAGTTAATAGTTTCGCCATTTGGAACGTAACGTAATGATGATTGAATGAATTTGCTAAGTCAAGGCTGAACAGCCGCTACCTACACCGGGTATCCTAGTAGAAAAAGGGGTGAAGTTATGATATATTTATTCTACGCCAAAAAAACTTAGTTCCTTAATAATTCCTTAATGAGTCAAAAGTAAGCTTATAGCAATACGCTATGGCTCAAATCAAGCTATTAGTAAACTCGAAAAACATAAAGCTCTTCGAACGTAGTCAAATGATTGAAACTTACTAACTAAAGGGGGGTTAAGTTAGCAGATACCAATAAATACCAATGAATTTCACAAAAGAAAACCCTTTGACTAACATTTACCACACGAGCGAAGACAGACGGCTAGTTTATTAGACAAAATAAACCCATATTTGTGCCGATGTCTGTTAGATAATGCGGTATCTGCGTGTGTAATCGGAATTGGACACTGGTTTCCTGTCAGCATCCGCTCGTCGACGATATCGGCTTTGCATACGATTTATACAAAATAGTACCTAAATTTATTTGCCAATGACCAGCATTCCATATTTAATTCCTTTTATTATCATAGTATGTAATGCAAGTCCACGACCTGTCAGAATATCAACGTAAACTGGCTAGCTAATGCTGCGTTTTATTCGATGGTAAACGGAGGCCCAACTCTCAAGCCTTTGCCCATCCTTATTTCGATTCCCTTCCCTATCTTATGTTAAACGGCAACGTAACTGTGACACTATCTGTGGTGCAGGTGTCCATAGGCTTACTTACCACCAGGAGATCCGCTAGTGAGTTTACTCCCTATCTCATAAAACAAAAGACATATTACTGAACTATGTATAAAAAGTATAGAAAAGTTGGCGTGTAGTTAAGCACCAAGTTTGTGCTCTTGAAAAGTAAACTTAACCTGCAGAGATATTTAACAGAATAAAGGAATAAGATTTTTTTAATAATGTAATTATTAGCAGTACATGTACTTTAGGTACAGAACTTAATCCAACCAACGCGACGCCCGATTTTTTTTTTTAACTACTCAGCCAGTAACCCGTCGCGAGAAACTTGAAATGTCATTCATTACCATAGACATATGAAAGTTGGTATTCTTCCACACAAATGAATACGAAATAGACAAAATTGTGTTGGCACTTCATTGAAATAAGTCAATTTTCTCCTTAGATCTAATACATGATAGTGCCTTATTACTTTTGATTAGTATTGACATGGTTGAATGTGAAAGTTATTTATATATATACTTACTTGTACTTACTACGGGTGTAGGTGTTCTTACAAAGACAATGTCTTCTGTATAATTATTTTAGCCATTTGAAAATTTAAATATTAGAAGTTATGACATTCGTGGAATGACTTTTATTTCGATATGATTAATATATAAACAATAATTTTATTTATTATGTTGCTGTAAACATTTTGCTGAATGTATAAACATTCAGCAAAATGTTTATAATTAAAGATAGTTTTATTTTTCAAAGTTATAATGTTTAATTGTAAATAGCGATCAATTACTATTATAGACATTATTCTATCAAAACTTTAGTCCAACAAATAATTGCTCAGTTATACGTTTGCATAAAAAGATACGAGATGGCGTTTAATTTAATAATCGATGTACCTAACTAACTAAATAATAACATTTAATCAGCATGTGACTTACGGCGTTATCTATTTGCACAAACATAAAAAAAAACACTTACAATTTGTAATACTATTTGCTGTACTCCGTAAGGCCCTGTTACTAAACATAACATAACTTCACGCCTTTTGTTACCCGAAGGTGTAGGCAGCGGCTGTTAAGCCTCGTCTGGCCGTTATGTTTACGTCCCAAATGGAATAGGTTGCGAACCTATTGCCATACCGGGCACAAAGTTTTCAGTCATCGATATTTATCACACATAACTTCCGAAAACAATTTCGAAAAGTCATTGGTGTAAGCCAGTGTCAGGTATCGAACCCGGACCTTTGGATCAGAAGCCGTGTGCTCTACCATCGAGACTAATAATATAACCAAAAAAAACTCCACATTAAAAAACTATATTATGTTGACAATTATATTCTGTTTGCTGAGTAAATTTTGACGAATGCCCTTCAAAAACTGGGTCAAAACAGTTTTAAAACAGTTGACACTAGAGATGTACTGATATCGTGATAAAACCATTCAAGTAAACGCGCCTATTTTAACGTATTAACTTGCAAAACTAGTTAACGCAATTCGCCGCATGAATGGGCCCACTCAATCATTGAAATACTATGGCAACTCAGAATATCGACGTAAGGTGGTTCATATCGCGTTTCGATCGGTAAGAGACGTATCCGGAGGCCCACCCCCCTTCGTCTCTCTTTCTCCTACTCCCTCTGGCTGGCAACGCAACTGTGACAATATCTGTGTTGACGGTGTCCATGGACAGCGGTAGTTGCTTACCATCAGGTGACCCGCTTGCTCGTTTGCCTTCATATTCCATAACAAAAAGTTGACTGAATACAGTAACTGTAACGGCAGATCGAGAGGAATGTATGGGTCAAATCACATAGGTATACACTTCTTCCATCATATGTAGGACAAATTAGCTAACAACGTTAAAATCATAATTAATTTAATATCAAAAAATTATCAAGAATCAAGACTTATGTTTTTATCTACCTATAATAGTTAAAAATTGGTTAAAAAGGTTTTACTTGAGTTTAACCGCTCAAGTTATTCAGTTGAAATGTATCGAGTTGAAATGAATCGTAGTGAGTCAGTTGAGTTGAAATGTATCGTGTCATTATAATATTATCTTTTATTAACTGTTATCCGTATAGTAAATAAAGCAAGTTCAACAGATGTTGTAAATATAGCAAATATGGTTAAAAGTAAAGTATAGAATTAAAATATATTAAATACAAGGTTGCGAGGGAGAGGGAGGATGGTGGATTAAAAGAGAGTGTCGGTGTAAAAGTAAGAAGGAACATGCTCCGATGGTTCGGACACGTAGAAAGAATTGATAGTGCAAGATTGACTAAGCAGATATGCAATGCGAAAGAAGATGGATGTAGGAGTCGAGTACGGCCACGACTCACTTTCCATGACTTTCTAAGTTTTTTTTACAGACATAGTCCTCGAGTAAGATGATGTCAGGAGCCTTAAAAATCGGCGAGAATGTATGACAAGAGTTTTGAAGGTCAAAGAAACGAGTGAGGCATAAGAATCGTGCCTTATGGTGCTCTGATCTCTCTGCCTATCCCGCAAATAACTTGGCGTGAAGTTATGTATGTATGTACTTACACATATACACAGATTATAAATTTACTAGATCTTACTTTTATAGAATACTAGCTGACCCGGCGAAATTTGTTCCGCATCAAAAGTAAAATTTGGGTATTAAACAGTTCAATTTGTGCTATTTATCGGCACGCGTTTTGGCGCGCATCGCAACTACTATGTACCGCTATGTTAATACTGTAATATCTTCGTAAATATTCGTTTAAATTACGTACTGTAAAGGGCAATATTGATCTGTATTAAATGCACCATCAATTTAATACACTTAACTGGATTAAAATTAATGCTGTAATGTTTCAAATCGCTTCGTAAATAAGCTCTTATTTCTCGTAAAAAGTAAAACAATAAAAATGGTCATTGTGGGTTATCCCTAAGAGATAGAGATATGCCCTCGCGGACTTTTTTGTAGATCTTTTAAAGGTGTATAACAATGTAGTACATTATTTTGTTTTATCACTTAGAGTTCAGGCAGCGTTTGCTATTAAAGATCTAAATCTTGAAAACTATCACTTTTTTTATTACAATATACATGTATTATAGATCAAAACCACCCCGTTGACACCCTCTAACTATTAAAAAAAAACCGCATCAAAATCCGTTGCGTAGTTTCAAAGATTTAAGCATACAAAGGGACATAGGGACAGAGAAAGCGACTTTGTTTTATACTATGTAGTGATAGTCATGCTAAGAAGAAAAGAGATCTAAAATACCATGGAGGTTTTTATATGAACTAGTTTACCGCCTGCTTCACCTAACTCATTAACCAAAGGTACCTAGAAAGTATAATATACCATAATAAGAACTAAAGCTAAAAAGTCAAAGTGCATTCGGAGATTTCGTATTTAGAAAAAAAAATAAGACGCATATTTGAAACTGGCGGTTTAATTGTAAACGGTTAGCCGGCGAAAGCTATTACACAACAAACACATAATACGGGGCCACAACGCTAATTACATTTATTTCATTAACAAAATTTTACTTGCAGCTTTATTAAAAGACGCCTTTAGTTACGTGACGTGTGAGAATTCTTCTTATTTTTTTTTTCATTATTCCGTTCCTAAAAGACCGTAATTAAGATTTCTTTTTTGATATGTCTCGTTTATTGCACATTCTTTAAAAAAAAAACTGTTTTACAGATATATTACATTTTACTTTTAATCGTCCAGCCGGCTGTATTCATTACACGGTTTTGTGATATTATGAAGTGTCAACTATTATGTATTTCTTTTACCAAGTGAGAAAGGTACAGAACTACAGATACTTGTTTGATTCTAGAAATTAAATCTCGCAAAGCTATAAAGTAAACCTGTCGATATTGGGCGACGAAAAAGGTGTTTATTTGATTCAAAGAAAATAGTTATTATTTCTTTTTAATTTTCATTCATGACAGTTAGTTTTACTTTTTTATCGACTATTTTTTTTTAAATCTCTTCACGAGCAATTGTAAATCATAAAGATAATAGTGAATCACATTTGTATATTGTTTTCTATAACTAAGAAGAGACCGTGAGAGGATCGTACCAATCGTTGATAAAACTAATTTGGTCTTAATAGAACGGCCTTGGTCAAACATTTATTGTATATATCACATGACCGTATCGTCCAATTTGCGTTCGCGACAAAAACAGGACATGGTCCAAACGTATCACGAGGTTTTTTTATTACCTATTATTTAGATAGCATTCATAAGAGTAATCTGAAAACCACATTTCTTAAAATAAAAGAAAAAAATATCGTAATTTCAAATTTAGAATATAGTTGGTACAAAATGAATTGGATCCCATTTCCCGCCACTTCACTTTTGTTGTGATTTGTTATTTTTTTAATTGTCATCTAAAGCAAATAGACTCAGAGTGACTTCTTCCAATCGAGTTTGAAAATTTAAAATCCATTTTTTGTTGTGCCCTGAATTGGAATCGAAGAACATTTCTGAAGTATGCTAACAAACAACATTCTTATAAGTATTGGCATTATAATGTTGTGAATATTTATTGAAGTGTGTTTGCCAAGATAAGTAAGTAATCCAATTGTTTGCAATGCAACAAAGGCAGATAAACAATAACACGTAAAACACCCACATATTTCTCTTACTACTTACTACTTTAAAAAAATCCATAACATATATGGATTTTTTTAAAGTAAGTATGTTATGTTATGTTATGTCTCCTCCATGGTCTGGATTACTCCTTGGAACATTAGGATCGTAGAAATAGAAAACATTTTAAGTAAAAAACTATTTAGAACTTAAATTTCCACATAAGTCGACGAGTTAATGAGTTAAACAGTGGTAGAGTCTTACAGTTCGCTGCATGAATGGGCCGGCTCAACCGGTGAAATACCACGACCTCTCGGAATATCGGCGTGAAGTGGCTCGTGCCGCGTTTCGTTCGGTGAGAGAGCTATCCGGAGGCCCGATCCTCTCTTCCCTTCCTTTTCCCTCCTACTTCCTTAAAGGACGGCAACGCACCACGGTGTTCATGAGCGTTAGTTTCCATCAGGTTACCTCCTATCCCATAAAAATAAAATTAGTTACCTTGACTGTATGTGTAATATATAGTTAAAGTTATAAGATTATGATTGGAGAATGACGGATATTGTTCTGATGAAGCAATGTTAAAATCGTGATTAATTTATAATATCGTTATTTTAACTTGTGTCGTGAATTTTGGCGGGACGGTTTCGCTACGTGGTGTCATGGCGGACAAACTAATTATTGTGGATGCACGCCCGACTGCGCAACACTAGCGCTGTAGGGTTGTCATCGGTCAAGATACAAGGGATCTATATAAACGGATATGTTACAGGGATCATGGACATTTATTTTCAACACATGATTGACTTAAAATAATAAGAATTAGAAGAATTAAATAATTAGAATACTTAGTTCTAGCTATCACGACAGAAATTTGCTTGATTTAAATTTTCTACACCTGGTACTATGTTATAAAATCCTACAGACGTGACTTATGGTTACTTCTTGAGAAACATTAATATTCCTAAAACATTAATTAAAGGATTTAATACAAAAATTTCGCCTTCATCATGATAAATCCTTTAATATCACTGCAAAAATTAAAGTTAAGGATTTTAAGAAATTTTAATTACACATGTGGCAACCCTGTCCAGTAATATGAAGTAAGATATGAGAGTAATTGTTATGTTACGTCACCATATTTATTATTTGAATTTCGAACATGACAAATCAGAGTGCAGTAATAACTCGTCATTTTCTAAGGTAAATGGGGGCAAATGAGCAAATGGGTCACCTGATGGTAAGCAACTACTCACCGCCCATGAACACCGTGGTGCGTTGCTGTCCTTTATATTTTTAATACATATTTATAATTTTTGAGATTTAGCACTTTAATTGTAAACGATTTAAAATACTATTGATACGGAACAAAGTTCGCCGATTCACATAGTATATTAATAAAGCAGAAATGATTCAACAGTGATAGAGCCAAGCAGTTCACTGCAGGAATGGGCCGGCTCCACCACCTCTACCACTACCTCTCAGAATATCGACGTAAAGTGGCTCTTGTCGCGTTTCGCTCGGTGTGAGAGGTATCCGGAGGCCCAATCCATTTTCTCATCCCTGTCCCATCCCACTTCCGACTTCTTCCATATCCCATTATGAGGGCCGACAACGCAACTGCAACACTATTTGTGTTCAGGTGTCCATAGGTGGCGTTTGTTGCTCACCATCAAGTAACACACCTGCTCGTTTGCCTCCCAATACCATAATAAAATTTAATAGGGAGTTATTAGAATTATACGAGTGGAAAGATAAAGACGGCCAAGACACACATTCCATGACCAAATAGAACGTTTTCTGGAGGAAGGTGATGTTAGGAGCCTCAAAAACCGACGCGCGAAAAGAGTTATGAAAGTCAACGAAGC
This sequence comes from Euproctis similis, assembly GCA_905147225.2. Lineage (NCBI taxonomy): Eukaryota > Metazoa > Arthropoda > Insecta > Lepidoptera > Erebidae > Euproctis > Euproctis similis. The sequence continues at coordinate 14,889,062 of LR990122.1, read as the reverse complement.
GAGTGAGGCGTGTAAAAATCGTGCCTTATGACGCTCCGTTCTCTCTGCCTACCCCGCAAGGGATTTGGCGTGAAGTTATGTATGTATAGTGGAAATATCTATCTATATAAAAATCTTAAAAGGAGTGCATAGAGTAAAAAAAACAACAAAGAAAAAAAAATCGCCCCAAGACGCACGCACCTTCTAATTTTCGTTCTTAAAATTCATTCACAACTAATATACATCATTATTTTACTATATTTATAATTGCATTCCTTTTACCGTTTATTTAATCGGACTGATAGAGAAAAGATCCTGGTCCTGGTCCAGAGGTCCGGGTCCGAGTCCTGACACTGGCTCACACCAATGACTTTTCGAAATTGTTATCGAAAGTTAATTGTGATAAATATCGATGACTGAAAATTGTGCCTGGTATGGGTATAGGTTCGCCACTTATTCCATTTGGGACGTAAACATAACGGCGAGTCGAGGCTTACCAGTCGCTGCCTACACCTGCGGGTAGCAAAGGTGTGAAGTTATGTTATGCTATGTTTATGTTTGATAGAGGAAAACCCACTCATAAATATCGGAAATAGAAAATAAAAAGATAGTAAATGATGTATTGAAGATCGAATGTCATGGTTGCTCATGAACTTCAGAGATATGTTTATGAACCTCATGATAGTCATCAGAATCTCAGGTATTTGTTCATATATCAAGACCAAAATATTTATATCTTATCTTACTAAAGTGAATCTGCTAATCTTATTCTACTTCTTTTCACATGACAAACTGATGAATCTTACTCGGAGGATGACGCTGAAGTACCTTTTTGTCTTCTATGAGTGTGATAATACCACGACCTCTCAGAATATCAACGTTAAGTGGCTTATGCAGCGTTTCGTTCTCTAAGAGAATTTTCCGGAGGCCCAAGCCCATTCCCTTCCACGAATCCCTTCCTTATGCCATATTCTAATCTCTATATATTCTCTAGGTCGATATCACAACTATGACACTACCAGTATGCCAAGTGTTCACGGGCGACGATACCTGCTTACCACCAGGTGGCCGGCTTCCTAGTATGCCCTCTTATTCCATAAAATAAAATAAATATAAAATTTGTGTCTTAAGATCAGACAGTACCTAAATATTCATGCTGTGCAAAACCAGTGGACAGGACCTTTCTATGAGACCCAAAACACATTACAACAAATACATATACGGTACATACACCAAAATACTTTTCTTTTCAATTTTTCTCTGACTATCTGTTTGTTCCGGGTAATCTTTGAAATGGCTGGAGCGATTTTGACGGCACTTTTATTCGCAGGTAGCTGGCGGCACTTTTATCTATTACTTCCTAAGCGAAACAAAATTCGCCGGATCAGCTAGTCTATACTATAATGATATTACTACTACCAAGTTTGGATTAATAAAATTCAATACCATTTTATTCATGTCCCAGTCTATTTAAGCTCAAATAACGGACCAAGTGTTGGCTCCCTCCACCAGTTCCCAAGTAAATAAACAATACTGACTCTATTAACACTCACACGTGTATATGATCAAGCACCGTTGCCAAGACCGTTATATCTTGTCTGCTACCTGCTACAGCAGAACCATACACCACACGGCCAAGGTAATATTAGCTATACAGTATTCTAACTTCTTCAAACAGACGCGCTGGCTTTGTAGACAGTTGTGACTGTGCCGTGTTGACGAACAGAGTTCCTTTTTACTAGAACTTTTTCCTAGAACTTTTTCCTTTTTTTTAACAATAACCAGTAAATGTTTTTCGGCTGGAAAATTATAAGACCGATTGATTTGTTATTCAAATATAAACAATAATAAACATTGTTTTTGCCTAATTTTAATTAATTAAAAAAATATAATCATAAATCGGAGAGACAGGAAACAGAACTAAACAAAGTAGGTACAGGTGCTGAAGGAGCCCTATCTCATTTTTATCGCGAGTCTGTAGGCACTTATTTCAAACATACAGCCGACATACAATACTGCATTTTAATTTTACCGTGAGACAGCGTACGGAACCCACAATGGTTACGTGGGAAATGCTCCACATCTACTCGTATGTACACGTACAGTGGAGGTGCCTGGTTACTTGCCGCGTACATTGGAAAGTGATGAATAGTTCCCAAAGACAGACATGGTTTTGTTGCCATTTCGCTTTCTGCCATTGTCTCGGATGTTTTCATATCGATTATTCTATTCGATTATTTAACTCGTTACATCTACACTATAACTAAGGTAATTGCCAGTAATTGGTTTTATTATTAGATATATGTGGTATATTTGTATACATTAATGATGTTTGAATATGTTGAAATTTATTTATACAATTTTCTATTAATTTTATCGGATAAGCCTTCGCCGTATTCTTGACCATGAAAAATGTCCTAAATAACAGATTATTATTATGTCAATTGTACCTCCACATGCCAGATTAATTTTCTGGCACCAAAAGTAGTGATACCTATCGCCATATATCGCGTATAATTTTCTTAGTCATCGACATCAGGCGAAGTTACTGGTGATCAAACGAATCAAACACATAGGGGCAACATAGGAGGCAACTAAAGGCTTTGAGCCTTTAGTAGCCTCCTAGAACAATCACGGAAAGAGATGCACTATTCTCTAGTGCAATAAATCATCATCATCAGTCTTTTGATATCCACTGTTGGACGTAGGGCTCCTCCATAGAACACCACAACTCACGGTCCTGCACCTTCCACATCCAGTCAGTGGCCCAGAAATCTTGACCAGGTGGTCGGTCCACCTAGTGGAGGGACGTCCTAGTCCATGTCGACCAGTTCGTGGTCGCCACTCGACAAACTCGAGAATCCTCGAAAGATGTGGACTGACTATCTCCACTTCAACGTGCAAACCTTTTGGGCTATGTCAGTTACGTCCATAGATTTCCGAGTTACGCCTGATGTCCTGCGTATCCTGTATTTCTATGCATAACTTGTATACTTTATCTCGCAGAGATATTCCGAGCATAGCGCGCTAAGTGACCTCGAGCTTCGTAATGAGGCCAATATTTAAAGACCACGTCTCAGTTCCGTATATCATACTGGTCATAGACCTTAACCTTTAAGGCTCTGAGAGATATAGGACGGGAAGATTTCCCTTAGTATCCCGAACACTGCCCAACTGAGTTGGAACCGTCGCGCATTAAATGCCACATTACAAATAAATACTACAAAAATACTACTTACCATTCTACAAAAATATTGACATTTAAAAAAAAAGAAAATTATATCTTGTCTATAGTCGTATAGAAAAGTCCACAAAACTCATGTCAAAATAAAACTTTCCTACTCAAATTAGATACATCAAACATTATCATAATATTTGAACACATAATTAGCTAGTTATTAATATAATAATTATATCTTATGCATTGTATTTAATTTATTAAAATTAAATCATAATTTATAATACCTACAAATTCCTCTTACAACAGTTATGTAAGACGATGATGTGTTATTTTTCTGAACACTTTCGTTGCACGCGGCCACGCTTACGAAAAAAAAAAGAGAAAAAAACCTGTTTCTGTCATCTTATATTTGTAATATATTTTATTCCAGTTGTAATTAACATAAATAAACACAGATTAAATCTATAGTCAGATTAAATTTAGTGTACTGTCACAGTAAAAATGAGCATATTGTACTACTTGTTTTACTTGGTGAAGAAAGGGTATTTGACACGTGAGTTTCCTGTCCGGTTCTTCTCATGATAACCATTGCATCCGTGTTCAACTGTTGCATGGATCTGCTCTCCACAAGAGCACGTTAATGTTTAATTTAAATTCAATAATTTGTTCAATTTCATGTTTGTTTTGGCTATATTTAGTAGTCAATGAAGTCTTAGATAGTGTAGTGTAGACATTAGCTATGGTTGATCCACGCAGATCGCTGCATGAACGGGTCGGCTCGACCGGTGAAATACCTCGACCTCTCTGCATTTCGTTCGGTGAAAGAGGAGACCCACCCCATTCGCCTTTCCATTCCCATTACAATTCCCGTCTCACTCCTTACTCTATTTTAAAGGCCGGCAACACTATTTGTGTTGTATTCTTTGCAAATGTCCATGGTCTCCGGAAGTAATATGCCACCCCTGACCCCAATCAATCCCATAAAAAATCCTATAAAAATTTAAGTGATTTTGATTGATTTTAATTTCATTTGCATTCTATAAATGGTAACTACAAAGTGTATTTTCTATTCTTCTATTTTGAACATGTTTAGTTTTTTTAAGTGGTAATAAACGCCGGTCGTGACTATGACAGCTATTATGGCATATATACAAGCACAAAACTTACACAATCTAACTACCATATTGAGTTGGCATTTCCAGTCGGACACGGATATTTGCCACACCCATATTAGTTCACAAAGTTATATTAGCTAGATGCGACAACCAATTGAAATTATTATGTTAAAATGACTAAGCAGAAATATACTGCAAAAGCTGAAGGATGTAGAAGTCGATGACGTCCACCACACATTTTCAATTACCAAATTGATTGTGCTAAAAAGTGTAGGCGTCGGAAGAGACCTTAAAAATCAACGAGAGCTATGGAAGTCAACAGGCGTTTCTTTGTTTCTGCCTACCCCGAAAGGTCTGAGGCATGAGATTAAGTTATCACGGGGCAGTATATTAACCACGACAGCATTATGGTCCTATCAAATGCTAATTTCTACAGTAGGTAACTATTTTTCTTCTTGAAACTTGGAGCTTGGTGACGAAAGGTGTGATGAGGCGAAGCAAACGGAATTTGAGCGGGAGATAGTGAAAGATACATTATAAATATGATATACATACATGAAGATTTAATAGAGTACTTTTTTTATGGGCTGGGTACAAACGAATAAGCACGTAACAAGATTGTAAGCAACTATTGCCCCCATGGACACCTGCAGCACTGATAGTGTTACAGTTGCATTGCTGGCCTTTAAGGAAGTGGGATGGGAAGGGAAGGGGAAGATCGTGGGCCTCCGGATACCTCTCTCACCGAAAGACACTCGACATGTGAAACTTTACGTCGATATCGGCTGAGAGGTTGTGGTATTCCAACGGTCAGCCGGCCCATTAACACAGCAAACTGCGTATAGTATAAAACAAAATAGCTCTCCACTGTGTGTCCCTTTATATGCTCAGATCTTTGAAACTACGCAGCGGATTTTGAAAGAGTGAAGGCGTCAACGGAGTGGTTTGTGTGTATAATTTATGTATGTATAATGTAGTAAAAAAGGTGATAATTTTCAAGATTTAGCACTTTAAAGTGATAAATCAAAACAATCACTCAATTAGACACTTTCAAAAGATCTACAAAATAGTCCACGATGGTGTATGTCTATCTCTTATGGATAACCCACAATGACGGTTTTTATTTCTTCTTATACCTTCTGAGGCGAAACAAATTTAGCTGGGTCAAATAATAAGTAATAGTAATAATTGTCTGCAACGCGAAGCAGATCTAGTGCTCTCCAGTTCAATGTACAACAACAGGTTTAGTGGGATCACAGAGCGCTTTGTTCAGTGTAGTGCTTACCTGCAACAACACAGACGCACATATATCTAGATGTTATAATCCAAGGCTAAAAGCCAAGTGGATCAAAATAGTACGTACTTAAATTGAATTTGTACGCTATGATGCGTTTAGACAAACAAAGAACCAAATTGCGCTTTTTTGTTATGTCTAAATGAATTATTTTTTATAAAGCGTACAATCATCGTATGAAGATGACATACTGTCTGTCTGGATATCAGTGAGTAGAACCATATGATACATACATATGTATGTATTAATGTATACCTACATTAGAACGTACTTCAGGCCTTTAAAACCCGAACGCGTTTTTTGCGGCGATAAAAGAGAAAAAGCTACATACCAAAAGTACCAGAACCAGAAAATTCCGGCAAATCTGATCACTCTGGCAAAGAAATCTTAAAATATCAGTTCTATTTTCTGGTTCTGGTACTTTTGGTATGTAGCTTTTTCTCTTTTATCGCCGCAAAAAACGCGTTCGGGTTATACAAACTTACTAAAGTTTGTATCAATATGTATACATAATACTTGATCCAACACGTAGATTGTAATTACTACAATTAGATACATACATGCATTCATAACTTTACGCCAAATCCCTTGCAGGGTAAGCAGAGACAACAAAGCGCCATAAGGCACGATTCTTACAGATCTTACTTTTTCTTCATAACTTTTTTCATGCACGCGCGTCATTTTTGCGGCTCCTATTATCCACCTTGCCCAGAACACGTTCTTTTTGGTCATGGAATGTGTGCCTTGGCCGTCCTCGACTCCTACGGCCATCCGATTATGCGTTGTGTATCTGCTTAGCCAATCTTGCATCATCATCCTTTCTACATGTCCGAACCATCGGAGCATGTCCTTTCTTACTTTTACACCGACACTGTCTTTCAATCCGACTTCCTTCCTTACAACCTTGTTTTTACATTACTTATTCTATTAAATTATAGATTTATTTTCATCTGTAAGAGAATTAAGTGTATGAAAAAGAGTAATAAGTATGCACATATTAAGACTGAATTTATTTATCAACTTGATTTTTAATAATGGCATTTATTATTTCCGTCAATTGCTCATAATTTATGCACAGGCGCTAACTAAACTGACTGAACTTCTTATCGCCTCAATAAATACTAATTTCAGTTTTCGAATTTATAAATGGTATTTCTCCATTTAAATTTTTTTTATCAACAAAAAAAAACACATTATCTATACATATTTGATTGACTGTTGGTTGAGTAGTTTAAAAGTTATAGGTAAACAAATAAAATATAACTTCACGCCGAAGGTGTAGTCAGTGGCTGTTAAGCCTCGTCTCGCCGTTATGTTTACGTCCCAAATGGAATAGGTGGCGAACTTACTGCCATAGTGGGCATAAAGTTTTCATCGATATGTATCACACATAACTTTCGAAATTAATTTCGAAAAGTCATTGGTTTGAGCCAGGATTCGAACCCGCGACCTTTTGATTCAGAAGCGGGGTTCTCAACCACTGGACCACTAGACAAGTGATTTATATTACTTTATGTTATCTATTCTGTGTAAAGATAAAGGATCGACCAACTCGGCTGTATTTTTTTAAGATGGATATAAGTCATAAGTCAGAAGTGAATAGAGAAATATAATTACTAATATTAAATTAAATACTAATTTAAGAAACGTGTATTATAATTTAAGGCATATGTCTCGTCCAATGTAAATTAGAATACCCTCTTTTTAATGTAAATGTTTTTATTAATAACTAGCCAACCCGGCGAACTTTGTTTTGCATCAAAAGTATTTTTTACAGACTTTACTATTATAATGCTAAAACCGAATACTGAACCACCACTCAAATAAATAAGCGCTACTTAAGCGTTCAAGTAGCCGTCACATTAGACAGATCAAGTTTGAGCAGTAAGTAGCACTTTATTGATTGTCAGTTTTGAGTGGCGGTTCAGTATTCTGGCATAAATCTCGAAAATGAACCCTATTTCTTCACTACATGAATCATAGATTCAAACCACACCGTGAACATCCTCTGTATATTAAAAACAATGCATTAAAATCCGTTGCGTAGTTTCACGATCAAAGCACATATGGGGATAGACAGCGGAAAGCGACTTTGTTTTATATTATGTAATGATAACTATTCTCTAAACTAATTAATGTTCTGGGTATTTCACTGTCTTATTTAAAAGAATATGTTATAAATATCGGTTCAATGCAAATATTAAAAAAAAAAATTCAGCGGTAATGCATACCAAAAATAGCACGTTGTGCCCCGCTGGGCATAGACGTATCATCTCTCTAAACAACGCCGCCGCGTCGCATTCTGCCGGATAAATACTTAACACTGCACTTTCGTGTACCAATCTTTTAATTGCTCAGTAGAAAGTCACCGCTTGTTGTGTTTTTTTTTTATATTTTTTTTTCTTTCTTTTTTTTCTTTAATCAAACAATTCAGCGTTTCCGAGCACCGGCCAGTGCGAAATTTTGTGTCTTTATTACTATGCGTTCGGATTCCACGCTAACAAGATGAAAGTATGATCGCACTTGTTATAAATTCCGTCTGCATGCCAGCGCCGAATGGTTGATCAATATCATCTGGTGATGAAGATGATCACTATATATCCCTAATTGTAATAATAATAATAGGCAAATAACTAATCAAATCAAATAACATTGTTTATAGGTCTTGACAGACATTTAAAAATATTTCCATCTCAAAGTTGGGTCGGCAATCGGCATAACATGTCATCCTTTCGACCTATCCATGTAGTGAAAAGATTTGGATGTGGTTTTATGACCAAACTCTTGCCTGACATCAAACCTCCTTGGGAATTTAATGTTCTCGTCGGTGGTTTGTTGTCGAAAATGCAGTAATAGATGTTGTTGGCCTGTGATTTTTCTTAGTCTTACTCTCCTAATTGTTCTAACAGTTAGTTGAAATTCATCATATTGTTATTAAATTTAAATTACACTAGCTCGTGTGCGTCAAAAAAGCACTTCCGTGTAACAAGAAAACAAACACCGACTCAATCGCCACGAGTGGCCCGATTCCGGGTGCAGGGGCTATCATGAGAAGAGCCGAGCAAGAAACTCACAAACTGCCTACTTGTGTATATTTGCCAGTGTGTTGCATTTTCATATTCAAACTACACTTTGGAATCATCATTTCAGTAACAATTTATGTAGAATATGTTTGATAATATCATATTTCGTATGAAGATAGATTCGAATCCTGGAAAATGATTTGGCACTGGGTAGTTACAATGAGATTATGACTGGTCCCTGATACCAATTTGTAATTTGTGGTCATAAAACAGTCAATAATTGTATAATTAATATTTTAAAGAGCATTAATAGTTGCGTCACCGTTCTTGAATCGAAGCGAATATAATATCACCCCTTCTTCTACCGGAAGATTGGCTGTTAAGCCTCGTCTCACCGTTATATTTACATCCTGAATGGAATAGGTGGCGAACCTATTGCCATACCGGGCACAAGTCTTCAGTCATCGATATTTATCATACATAAGATTCGAAAATAATTATGAAAAGTCATTGGCATGAGCCAGGATTCGAACTCGCTACTTCTTGATACAGAAGCGGGGTGCTCGACCACTGGACAATGGCAAAGTTTCAAAAAGTCCATAGGTGACTTCTATTGATAATCGGTATAAGATGTAGACTTAACAGTTTTTAATAGATTCCAACATAAAATCAACCAATTTTCGTGCTACAAGCTGACTCGCTGAACTTTGCTTCGCCTCAGATCGAATGAGTGACTAAAAGATCTTTTCTAAAATAAGTACATCAGGTACATGCCAATAAAATCGAAATCCGTCCATCCATTGCACAGTTTAGCCGGAACAAACAGATAGGCAGACTGATTGATGACTGACAGAGAAATTGTAAAAAAAATGTTATTTTGTTGTATGTACCTATAATATTATGAATATTCCCATGCATAAAAAGTGGTCATTTAAAATATTACAAAGAGACACGCCAATTTTATTTATATCTCACCTTATTTGAGTGCATCCATGAATTAAATATACAAAGTTTAGCTCAACTTAATAATTACATCGTAATTAATTCCTTTAAAGCGTCACACACAACACTCGCGACCAGACCGGGCGAGTGCCGGTTGCCTACTGTCCGCCGCTAGGAGGTGCTGACATCGACTAAGCTGGACAAAAAAAATGTCACTACTGTATACTTTTAAGGAGTCACACAAAAGACTTTTCGAAAGTTATGTGAGATAAATATTGATGACTAACAACTTTGTGCCCGGTACGGCAATAGGTTCGCCACCTATTCCATTTGGGACGTGAGCATAACGGCGAGTCGAGGCTTGACAGCCGGTGCCTACACCTTTGGGTAGAAATAGGCGGGAAGTTATGCTATGTTTATGTTATTTTGACATATTTTTAATTTTCAGTCGTGAATGTAGCTAGAACAACTTAAAATTAGCACTTTGATAATAATCTAAGATACAAAATCTTTATTAACTAACATAAAAAGTCAATAATAAAACTCCAGAATAATTGTCCCAGCTAACTGGAACTAACAATTAAAAAAGTTATTTTTAAAAAGATATAATACCTCTGACAGTTCACATACATAAGGGTGAGTTTTTTAAAACATAATAAAATGCAAAGTTTTAAATAAAATATCACTATATTATATTTGAAATAAATATATAAATTACATAAGTACTCAAAAATATATAGCTTGCTACAATCACTTCAACTCAGCTGGCATACTGGAACCGTTGAGTGCACTTAATATGTTCTGGGCTGTAAGCTCGCTCATTGTATTTCTAGCTTCTATAGTAGCACTGCCTATATGAGGAAGAACTACACAGTTCTGTAACTGGAAAAGAGGGCTATCTAAGGGCAAAGGTTCTGGTGTAGTCACATCCAATCCTGCAGCCCTAATTTTGTTCGTCTTCAGAGCATCTATCAAAGCGTTCTGGTCAACAGTTCCACCTCTACTTGTATTGATAAAAACCGCATGGTTTTTCATCTTTTCAAATGCTGTTTTATTAAAAATCTCTTTTGTTTCCGGTACTAATGGAGCACAGCATATAACAAAATCGCTCTTCTCAAGTAACTCGTCAAAAGACACTTTAATGGCGCCTATTTCTTTTGCTTCCGGTTTCTCACTTCGATTGAAATACAATATCTCACCAGTATTGAATGCTTTTACACGTTTCGCGACGGCTATGCCTATACGGCCAAAGCCGACAATTCCAACAGTGGCTCCTGCTAGTCCCGGTCCTGTCATCCATGTGGGAGCCCAAGATACCCACCCACCAGATTTAGCTTCATGTATTGCCTCCGGAAGCCGTCTTGATGTAGATAGAAGTAGAGCTAACTGAAATTGTATAATAAAAAACAGACTTTATTATCTTTGTAATATCAATTATAATACCACCACTCGCCACTAGATGACTCTGTACGGTTAAAATTCAAGTTTAAGAATTTTATAGGTTATCTTTTATATTGTCCACTTTATATGCTACAAAACTTACAATTATAAATTGCCTTTTATGACCGCATCGGGGCGTTAAAAGCGCTAAACAATCGCAAGTATGATTAGAATTTCCATTCCACTACAATAAATTTTACTGACTGCATTTTAGAAGTAAAATTAAATAATTAAAGTTTAAGTTACGTGTGATACGTGACAATTTACTTGACCAAAGGAATATTTTCAGACGGTGCCACGAATCACATAAAACCTTAGGTATATACATACATAACTTTACGCCAAATCCCTTGCGGGGTGGGCAGAGAGAACAGAGCGCTATAAGGCACGATTCTTACACGCCTCACTCGCTTTGTTGACTTTTATAACTCTTTTATTGCACGCGCGTCGGTTTTTGAGGCTCCTAACATCACCTTCCTCCAGAACACGTTCTATTTCGTCATGGAATGTGTGTCTTGGCCGTCCTTGACTCCTACATCCATCCGCTTTTGCATTGTATATCTGCTTAGTCAGTCTTGCATCATCCATTCTTTCTACATGTCCGAACCATGGGAGCACGCCCTTTCTTACTTTTACACCGACACTCTCTTTCAAACCAACTTCCTTCCTTATAACCTTGTTTTCTACGCGGTTAGCGAGTCACTCCGCAGATTTTGCGCAGTGCCCTCATTTCTACCACGTTTATTCTACTTTCATGCACACTCTGCCATACCCACCTCTCACTTCCATAAGTTAGCGTTGGGATCAGGACTGCATTGTGGATTGCTAGCTGGGCTTTTCTGCTAATGTTTTTTGCGCCCAGGAATCTGCCCAACGCTCCATTTACGCAATTTACTATCGCCACTCGTCTTTCTTCATCCGAGCCATCCAAGCCATCTCTCTTGGTTCCGACCCATCCATTAAGATCACCCCACAGAATTATCCTTTCAATTACTTCAACCAAATCCAGAATATCCCTGACAGTTTCTCAAAACTACTCGAGTTCGCGGGGATCGGCGGAGCTGACGGGAGCATAAGCTGCGACCACGTTCCCTATCCTACAGTCATTTGTTTATAGTGAGCGACCCACCGACATGGAAAGGTATATGATCGCTCACTATGGCCGCACTCCAACCGAAGCTAAAGTGCGGGACCAAAGACGGTAGGTTTTGCCGCCACCTCAAGCGTATAGCTCTTGATGGTACTCATAAGGAGAGTCGCCCCGTGAATTCCTCCACTCCCCATTGTCCGGTTGGGTTCCGTAGCAGAATAACGCCTGCTGACCGCGCGCTACGCCCGAGAGCTAGCTGACATTTTGATCCATGCTTGGGACGCCAGATAAGCCGGCTACCAGTATCCAGCTGGTTCCGGAGCTGTATAGCACGCTCACCTCACGTTGCACATCCATGCAGCTGCTCATCGGCCGAAGCCCAGCAGAGTCGACTGGCGCATGCCACTAGCGAAAGCCGCGCTACTTGCTGTCCAGGCAAGTACCGGAGATGTGGTCCCCTTCAGCAAACTAACCGTTGGTTCACACTTGAGGCGCACTCACTGCACTCACTGCACCCGCGACTGGAGACCACGGAGCCCCTGTCCGACCGGTCTCAGAGCCTCTTGCTGCGCGCGGGATCAGACGTACGGCCACCTATCACCGTACAGACGCACATTGTCCAATCCCTACAGCTCAACCACAACCCCCGCGAGTCCAACCTCAGAGGCAGAGACACCGCGAACGCCAGCGCCAGCGAACGCCAGCGCCCGCAGTGGGGCTTTTCTCTGCTCCCGCGGTACCCTGATCTTACAGACGGACCCGTAGTTCCGTCTGAAACCTATCTACTTCGGGTCTTAGTAGATAGGGAAGCTGCGACCAGGAAGACTCGCGTGATCCCCAGTTTTATTCGAACCCAAAGATGTCTCAGGCCAGTACCAACTCATAATCTTTCACTCCGGAAGCAAAGCGGGAGGAGAGAACGACTCCAACACCCCCACTGGCACGGACGTCCGGGTCCACTCCGGACCATAGGGCTACCATGCCACCGGGGAGGTCCTCGGTCTCACTCCCCCTCCGCTTTGTCTCCTTCAAACATAAGGCATCCAGGCATCTATCATTTATTACATCCATCATCTCATTCATCTTTGTCATACTACCTCTAACACTCCACGTGCCTATATGACACTCTCCACTCCTCGTCCCGCCAGGTTTGGCGCTTAACCTCCATAGGTATTATAAATAGTAGAATACTGTAAAATATAATTCTACTAATATAGCAAATAAGTTAACGAGTGGATACATTTAGGTAGTATTGTTTTTGCTGTATTCTTGATTACAATTTTCTCGAGACCACTTGCATTGTACATAAAAACTTTTAATTTGTGACATAGATTACTCTTTTAATTAGTTGGATAGAAATACACTAGGTATTTGTTAGGCATATGGTGAATAAATATTTAACAAGGTAAACACGATATTGTGCTTTGACATGTCAAATAAATTTTGGTAAAAATCTTGTAATACATAATTATATCAATGATTTCAAACTATTAATTACTAGCTCTATATGGCGACGCAACGGCCTGGGCGGCCGCGCGCCCAAAGATCGAAAGAAAAAAGAAAGTATCTATCTTATATCTTATTTACAGATCTCTCCTCAATAATTTGCAAAGTGTGTTGGATTTTTTTTAGAAGTTGAATTACAGTATTCAAGTTTAAGTAAAGATGCATAATTAATTTTGTGTAATTAACTTGTAGATTAAATGATTTAAAAATTTACAATGCAACAATTTAGTAAAAAGCACTCACAGTCAATTCAGCAGTTGCATCAGTAAGAACGTCTGGAGTGTACCCAATCCTGATATCTCTTTTCCTGCATTCAGCTACATCAATATGATCATAGCCTACAGAAATGGTAGATACAACTCTCAAACCTGACCCAGCTGCATCTAATAATTCCCTATCTATTTTATCAGTAAGAGAACAGTATATTGCATTGACTCCAGCCACCGATTTTAGAAACTCGTCCCTTGGCACTGGTGAGGGTTGGTTCCATAATTTCACTTCACACCTGGAAAATAAGTTTAGATAACCTAGTTATAGTCAGTCCATAGTTTTAGTCATCAATTTGTGTATGTTCCAATTTAAAATCCTTATTTCAGTTAGAATTCCATAGCCCCTCTAGTAAATAATTATATGGTATTATTTACTTCCAAGTTCATATTATCCACAGTTTTGAAATACTATGACCAAACTTTATTTGAAATGTTAATACAATATAAAATAATACTCACTCTTTTTTCAACAAGTCTATGCCACATTGTGGCATATCAGAGCGTGTAACAAATACTTCATATTTTCTTGAACTACTCATTTTCCTGCTTACCGCTGTTGGAGGCTTGATAATCGCAGAGCGAAATAGAGGAATAATAATTGAAGTCGCTCTTTTATAAATCATGAATAAATTAATTTCCGCCTTCGTCAAGGTCACTTAATTTTCCGGCAAGTATTTAGGCGGTGATACTAGAGTTTTTGTCGAGTCTCCACTCTTAAAAAACGAAGGTTTTGTAAAGTATATCGTCATGTGAAGTGCTGCTACAGTAGCAAGTATAACCTTTCCTTTACTAGACTTTAGAAACGAGAGTACACCCATATTATCAATAGTTCATGGCCTGTATTACAGTTGCGTAATATTTAATCATATCTGGCGAATTCTTACCTACTGTTTTGTTCATAACATAGATAGCATACTAGGCGTGAGCGTTATTTATCGTAAGCGGTTTCAGTAACCTATTACGCGGCTTATAACCGTATACGTAGTTTCGTAGACACGAATGTAACGCTTATTTTAAATACGCGGTTCCACAGTCCACTCACACAGTACACACAACGGCCGGTGCACGCGTAAGCGCTTACTATGTTATGTAACGCTTATTTTAAATACGCGGTTCCACTCACACAGTACACACAACGGCCGGTGCACGCGTAACTCGTAAGCGCTTACTATGTAACGCTTATTTTATATACGCGGTTCCACTCACACAGTACACACAACGGCCGATGTACGCGTAAGCGCTTACTGTGTAAGCGAATCGTGTAAGTGTTTCGTTCAACCAAGATTATTATTATAATAATATTAGTTATTCTTAGACGACTCGCGTAACATTAAAGTATGATAATTGTTACGTTTGTTTTAATTTCTAATGCCCATGTAAATTTGTAAGCAATTGGAAAGAGAATAAATTCTAAAATGTTAAGTTGCTTTTATTTTATAAATATAAATATAATTTAATACAATAAATTTAATATATATTCAAAGTGTAAATATTTTAACAAAACTGCAAAAATATATGTATTTTTTTATGGGATAGGAGGGCAAACGAGCAGGCGTCACACCTGACGGTAAGCAACCAACGCCACCCATGGACACTAGCAACACATATAGTGTTACTGTTGCGTTGCCAACCTTTAAGGAATAGGGGATAGGGAAGGGGGGTGAGCCTCCGGGTACCTCTCTCACCGAATTAAACGTGGCATGAGCCACTTTACGTCGATCGCCTGAGATGTCTTAGTATTTCGCCGGTCGAGCCGGCCCATTGCAATAAATTTAAATATTGTCAATTGCATTATCATTTCACTTATTTCTTTAAAGGTGTAAAAAAAACTACAAAAAATAAAAAATACCCAATTACTTTTTTGTTGTTGTTAAAAACATTCGCAATATTTCTTATGAATGCGAACATCAAAAAACATGCGAAGGAAATTTAACTAATAAAATTATGTAGGTATTCAAACTAAACGACAATGTATGCACGTTGCAAAACCGTATAAAATACGTTCAATATTGAATATTCGTAAACATAACATCAGTCTGTATAAAGAAATAAGCGGTTACAAAAATAAGCGGTTATGAAACTGCTTACTCATATATACGAAACTGCGTATAACGATTACGCGTAAAAGACGTTACGACCCACGACTATAGCATACCTATCAAACGAATCAGCTGTTTGCAGAAATATTCTCACTTCCATTTTGACAGATCTGACGTTAAATATGTCAAAAATATTAACCGATTTCGGACAGGCTAAAGCTTCCATTAATATATTTATATCTACATGCCTTGATAAAACAAGACGTACTATCTGTGAGTATTTTATTTATACGCGAACGTGTATCGAACTTACGTATCGGCTCGCTGAATTTTTTTCTCAAATGTAATAAGCGGGGTAACCTCTTACAATACGTCACAGTTTTGTCAATCAACGACATTAACGACATTGACACACAACTTCCAGGGTCATTGCTGTGAGCCAGGATTCGAACCTGAGACTTCTTGATTCAAAAGCATGATGCATTACACTAAAACTTCTGAAACAAAACACGATTCCATAAATTTCCTCATTAATATGAAAAAAATGAAACACTGGCATTTCATTAAATATTTATAATTTATATGACCACAGACACAACATAGGTCTGTTTTCTTTGATTCTTTGTTTTATTTAACTTAATTTTATAATTACACCATTAGTCATTATGTTCATGTTGAGCTTCTGACTCTCGCCAATTATTCTGGACCATTTCCACAATCATCGTCCACCATTTTGATTGCATAAAATAGTAAATAGAACAAAATAGTATGAACAACCAAGATAATATCAGAAAATAATCAGTTTCTTGTTCAAGTACACTAGAGACTGGTCCTTGGAAATCTTTTGATACGACTAGAAGACTTACAGGATACTGGCCAGTGATAGCATGAACAAATTTACTGAACGATTGTATATTGTACTCCGTTCCATTAAACTTTCCGACCGGTCGACCATTGTGGAACATTTTCAAAGTTGGAACTCCAATAATGCCGTACAGTGTATTAATACCACCATACTTAAGAGCATCCAATGCAACCATTTTGACATTAGGATATGACCGAGCTAAAGCATTGTAGTATGGTGCCGCATGTGTGCTGAATGGACAGGCTCGAGCATAAAACATAACTAGTACACAATCAGCTTCTGTATCTCTACTTGTTATATTCGGATTGATTTGTAATAACTTTGCTAAATGTGTGACGTTTACTATTTCTACTGACGGTTCAATATCTTCGCTTTGATCGTAAACAATATCTTTGCACTTCACCAGCTTTCTGGTTTCATTTGTGTTCTGCGTATTGTTTTCGGCAGTCACATTTGCCAGTGTCACTGTATTATACAAACTGGTAAGGGTTTTGTTAACATCAGACACAACATTAGACAGTAATGATTCAGATTCATCCACATTTGGTATATCTATTTCAGAATCATCTTTTGTTTCCACTTCAACTTCATCTGTGATATCAAACTGATTGGTCAATGTGGCCAGTCCTAGAAAAAGAAACAATAAATAAATTAAATACATTTTACTCACAAACAATTTTTCATACTTATAATATATAGATGTTAGAAGCCTCAAAAATTGGCTCGTGCATGAAAAGAGTTATGAAAATCATAGAAGCAAGTGAGGCGTGTAAGAATCCTGCCTTATTAGATTCTCTCTGCCTACCCTGCAAGGGATTTAGTGTGAAATATGTATGTATGTTTTTTTCATACTACATATAATTTCTTTATGGGTAATATAAAACTATATGTTGTTATAATGAACTATATTTAGACTATTAATATGATCAATCATTATCCATGAACGTGAAGGCTCATTAGCAACGGAAGCATTGTAATGATAGAAATGGTAATTTAAATTGTTACAATCAAGTTGTGCTAAAAATATTGAAGTGTTTTCAATAAATATTTGACTGTCATTGTTAAGTTCAATGTGCTTGTAAATTGTTTGAATAAATACATGAATGAGAAACAAAATTTTGTTATAATGTGATACAATGATATATTAAATCTAATTTCAGCAATAAAAAAAATATTTATACAATTTATATGAGAGAAACAGATTTAATGTTGATTTTATATATGTGAATTAGTAATTAATTAATGTTTTACTTCTGCTCAAATTATGTGTACAAAGTCACAAGATTTTATGTTTAGTAACGTAAAAATAATAAAATTACGAGAAATTAAACACAATAAATGTTTGTATTTAAACGTTTAAGGTCAGATTTGTTGCTTATAACAAATTATAGCTAAAAAAAGAAATATAGTTCTTGGAGAAAGAGGATTGCGAGGTAAATAAATATTTTTTAACAAATAGTATTTATCACTTACCGACCAATACAAATAGCAAGTAGTGGAGGTTTTTGCATAATCCTAGATACATTATTTTAACTACAACACACTAACGTGTCAATTATTTCAATAGAAAAGAACATTAACTCAACAAATTCCTTTAGTTTAAGAATTATTTATATTCAACATCAAATTAATTCGCGCAATACAACAAATATCAATCCTTCTGCCGACTGAAGTTGACTGATCCCAACGGTGTTGTCAACTCTCAAAAATTTATCCCCTAAAAAAGCAATCAAAAACCTCTGTTAAAATGCTACATATAAATTCATGTGCCGCAAATTTGCCGAATAGTCGATTAGCCTGCTGATAAAAATTTAATTTAATTTCAAAATATGTAAGACTTCTATAGGATTTTATTTAACAATAATTTGGTCTTACATATTTTCGATCATAGTAAGAATCCGGATGGTTGGAGCCGATTAGTCACCGATAAGTCGGCACATCTCTAAATAATGCCTGAAACTAGTTATCAGCAAATACCTTTTGAAACGCTTTGCTATAAAGTATCGAGAACTAAGATAACAAATCATTTACGTTAACTTAATTTGCAAAAAACAATTAACTAAGTCACACAACCCATAAAAAACCCATCCCGCTTTTTTCTTCCTAAGTCTAAAAGGAACACCCATAAGTTGGCAACTCTGAAATCCCACTCGTTTCTTTTTCATTTCGCAGACAGGCTAAAGCTTATGAGCCATACTGTCATTTCTGTGATTTTAGGATTTATTTTCAATAAGTAATAATATAGTTGTTTTTACTGTGGTTATAATCCTTGTTTTTACTGTGTTGAATATTTTTAGTCTAGTATAATAAATATGCTGTTTTACATTCTCGTCAAGACGTATAGTGTTACTGTGGCTCATGCCGCGTTTCGTTCGGTGAGAGAGGTACCCGGAGGCCCACCACCGTTTCCCCATCCTCTCCTTTCCCCTATCCCTTAAATGTCGGCAACGCAACAGTAACACTATATGTGTTGCTGTAATCCAAGGGCGGCGTTGGTTGCTTACCATCAGGTGACACGCCTGCTCGTTTGCCCTCCTATCCCATAAAAAAACCCATTAACCTGCCAATAAAAGTCCCGTCAAAATCGGTCCAGCCATTTCATAGATTGTGATATATGAAAACATGTTCAACAATATTATAGACCATATCAATATCTACCAAAAAGTTTGCGGGACTATACTAAAGATATATGCCTTTTACACTTTTTTTTTATGGGATAGGAGGGCAAACGAGCAGGTGTGTCACCTGATGGTAAGTAACCAACGCCGCCCATGGACACCAGCAACACATATAGTGTTACTGTTGCGTTGCCGACCTTTAAGGGATAGGGGATAGGAAAGGATGGGGAAGGGGGGTGGGCCTCCGGGTACCTCTCTCACCGAACGAAACACGGCATGAGCCACTTTACGTCGGTCTTCTGAGAGGTCGTGGTATTTCACCGGTCGAGCCGGCCCATTCATGCAGCGAACTGCTTGGCTCTACCATACATTTTAGAATTTGGTAAAAGCGCCTGTTCAAATATTGTATACATATATCAATGTCAAAATGAACAACACTGCATGAAAAAGTTTATTACTTGAATATTTGAATAGGCGCTCTTAGCAAACTTTAAAATTTGTAAAAGTACTATGTATGTGTGTAGCATGGTCTCGCGAACTTTTTGGTAGATATCAATATGGTCTTTAATATTGTAAAACATGTTTTTGTTTTGTAATCTATAATTTTCGTAGCGTACGCGATAAACTACATTGCAAGGTTAATAATATTTATCGCAATATTTTGAACAATACACACAGAATCTTTTTAAGTTCTTTTTTCTATGTTGTTCTGATCTAATCTGAAGCTGTAACTTGTTAAGTTTCATTACATTTCATTCAGTAGTTATTACGTTAAAGATCATTTTATACATGCATACATTCTCACCTACAAACTTTCGCCTTTTTAAGTAAGATTTTCATAATTGAGATTTATCATTATCTTACTTTTCTATAACAATGTACTTATTATTACTTTGGTACGGTACTCATCCTCAAATTGATTACGTTGTTTTCAATCCTTTCTCTGTAATTTGAAATCTAACAACACTGGTAGAGCCAAGCCGCTCGTTGCCTTACCTTACCTTTTACCTCTCAGAAGATCGACATAAAGTGGCTCATGCCGCGTTTCGATCGGTGAGAGAGGTACCCGGAGGCCTACCCCCCTTCCCTATCCGCTATCCCTTAAAGGTCGGCAACGCAACAGTAACACTATATGTGTTACTGGTGTCCATGGGCGGCGTTCGTTGCTTACCATCAGGTAACAAGCCTGCTCGTTTCCCTTCCTGTCCCATAAAGAAAAAAAAATGAAAATGATATACACCAGTTATCACTTTTGGATGCGTCTGGCAGCAGGTCACCAACCAGGTACCCCTGGCAAAATTAATCTGTGTTTTTAGATACTCATATCAAAATTACAGCCATACTAAATGGATTTGAAAATTCCAAATTTTGTCCATCTTAAATTGCGTCTTGCACAACTTTAGCAACATCAGAACGGTCTGGCAAAATTAATATATGTTGCAAAAACTTACATGTACATACTTATTGTAACAAACAAAAATCTTCTTAAAACGATTTGAACAATGGATATTTTACATTTGTATTTGTACAAATTAGTGAGGTTACGAATGTTGGATTTTGGACTTTCGCGAATGCGAATACGAACATTTCTTAAGAACATTCGCGAATGCGAATGCGAATATTTCTTTTATGAACGCATTTTAATGGTTCTTAGACTTAAAATGTACACAAATTTTCATTAAAATCGGTCAAGCCATATTGGTGCAGTTATTTGATGATTTATCACACGTAGAAGAATATTTCGAAAAAAATTTTATACTTAATAAAACGTGTATTTTCCTAATGTAACGCTCTCGTTTTCAATCTTGCGGTTGTGGTTTTATAAAAAAAAGACGAGCTGTAACTTTTAAGTTGGATCAAACTGCATACGGTATGAAAATTTGATTAAAATCGATTTGAGTTGGGTTTGCACGAAAGGATAAACGCGGTCGAAATGAGCTACTGCGCTAAATCTGCGGAGAGACTCTCGCTGACCGCGTCGAAAACAAGGTTGTGAGGAAGGAAGAAGGATTGAAAGAGAGTGTCAATGTTAAAGTAAGAAAAGGCATATACCGATGATTCGGAAATATAGAACGAATGGATAATGCCAGATTGACCCAGCAGATGATACAATGCAAAACCGGATGAATGTATAGGATATATCAGTCCTGGAGGAAGGTGATGTCAGGAGCCTAAAAGGTCGCTCCTGATATCACCTTCCTCCAGGACTCGTTCTATTTGTGTGTCATGCCGGTCTGCATATCCTATACATTCATCCGGGTTTGCATTGAATCATTGACCGTGTATGACAAGAATTATGAAACTCAAAGAAACGAGTGAGGCGTGTATGAATCGTCCCTTATGGCGGTCTGTTCTCTCTGCCTACCCTTGACGTGCAGTTATTTATATACCTAATGGCTGATCCATAATATAATACACTAATCTGAGAGGGTAAAATGTTAAAGAAAATATAAGGCTCATTTTTCGTATCATCTTGCTACATACAATTTCTTTATTTTTTGTTACTAAAAACATTCGCCAAACATTCGCAATATTTCTTGCGAATTCGAATGCAAATACCCAAAAACATGGGAATATTCGCGAATGCAAATGCGAATGGGAATAGGTATTCGTTACATCACTAGTACAAATAGGCTGCGCAGAAATGAACGTAACCAATAGCGCTAGCCAGACTGCCTGAGTTACATCCAGCAGAGTGAGAGAAATAATATATCTTTAGTGTCCGACCGAAGGTCTATTTTTGGCCGAAGCCGAAGCCGATTAATCGGCAATCTCCATAACCTTCGGCCGAAGCCGAAGCCGAAGGTTTATAAACTATTAGTAATTGAATAATTTCCTTCAATATTATCAACAGCTAAAGAAGAATATTGGCATAAAGTGGCTCATGCCGCTTTTCTCTCGGTGATAGAGGTATCCGCACTGAACTAAGTGCAGTCCGGTCCGTCAGTGACTGACTCTTTCGTAACAGTTCGTTTAATTCCGATTGTTTTCGGACCTTCGGCGGGACCTTCGGCTTCGACCCAGAATCCGGGCGAAACCGAAGATCTCGCCGAAGATGGATTTTTGGCCGAAAGTGGCCGAAGCCGTAGCCGAAGCTTCGGTCGGACACTACATATCTTAAAACTGGCCGCCTTATATTCATCGCTCAAAAACGTTGCAAGCTCTTAAACCACAGTTATTTCAATATTGCAAGCAGATACTTCGATTTTATTTATATGAATGGACTATCATTAATATTATTGAGTTTTCTGGTGCTGGTGCTGCAACATTGTTTGGCATCCCTGGAGAGACTGCAAGAATTTCCTTAAGTTCCCGAGTTTTTATATTTACGTACCATATAAATATGTAAGAAATTATATTAATTAATAATAAAATAATAGGTAATATTTCTAATTATAGGAAAGATGTGAAATACTGTGTGTAATAAGTTGATTTTAAATAATTAATTTCAAATCAAATCAAAAGTACCTATTTTTTTTTTGATACACAAAAATAGTTAATAAATACAAATTTATTACTATGGTTAAATTACAACAAAAAACACGAGCGCTTGAGGAAAGTGCCTTCGTGGAACAAGAAAAGACACACGTAATAGCCACGAGCGGCACGATTCTGAGTGTAGAGGCTGTCATGAGAAGAACCGGGCAAGAAACTCATGTGGCAAATACTCTTTTCAATCTACTATTGTTAACCAATATGCAATACCGATCCCAACGCTAACTTATGGAAGCGAAAGCTGGGTATGGCAGAGTGTGCATGAAAGTAGGATAAACGCGGTCGAAATGAGGGCACTGCGCAAAATCTGCGGAGTGACCCTCGCTGACCGCGTGGAAAACAAGGTTATAAGGAAGGAAGTCGGATTGAAAGAGAGTGTCGGTGTAAAAGTAAGAAAGGGCATGCTTCGATGGTTCGGACATGTAGAAAGGATGGATGATGCAAGATTGACTGAGCAGATATACAGTGCAAAAGCGGATGGATGTAGGAGTCGAGGACGGCCTAGACATACATTCCATGACCAAATAGAACGTGTTCTGGAGGAAGGTGATGTTAGGAGCCTCAAAAATCGACGCGCGTGCATGAAAAGAGTTATGAAAGTCAATGAAGCGAGTGAGGTGTGTAAGAATCGTGCCCTATGGCGCTCCGTTCTCTCTGCCTACCCCGCAAGGGATTTGGCGTGAAGTTATGTATGTAGTACGTATTATTAACCAGTCTCGATGGTAGAGTGGTCGAGCACCCCGCTTCTGCATCAAGAAGTCGTGGGTTCGAATGAAAATGTGTGAAAAATATAGATAACTGACAACTTTGTGCCCGGTGTATGGAAAAAGGGTCGTCGCCTATTCTATTTGGGACGTAAACATAACGGCGAATGGGGCTTATCAGCTCTGTCTACACCTTCGGGTAGAAAAAGGCCTAAAGTTATGTTAAGTGTCATTCGATGACATCCGACATTCAGTGCTGCCCGTTACTTGAGGACGCCAGTTACCACAACAATGGGGAAATTCAGAAAAAAAAATTGCATAATGGAGTCATGTATGCAATAAACTATTTGACTTTAACTAATATTATTGCGTAACTAACATTACTGAATCTATTTTTTTATGGGATAGGAGGAATCCCTGGAATGGGATGGAATGGGAGGTCACCTGATGGTGTAACGCGGTCGGGGGTTCATAAATAAAAATTCACTCGACAATTAAAATTAAAAGTTTTATTTTAACGACGAGTTGCTCCTCAATTTGTGGCTACCAAATCTTAAGAAGGGAGTAGGTACAACCTGATGCCGAGTGACCCGCGAAGGCTCACTGCAGGGGTGTCCCAGTGCTCCACTGAAGTCTCCTCCCAGATGTTGGCGGGCTGCCTTTCACTGTCAGTTGTTGACAGGAAAAGGTTGAGATGATATTAGAGGTGAAAGTAGAGATGAAGTTGAGATGAAGGTAAAGATGAAAGTCGAGATGTGAAGGTAGAGGGCAGCCAGTCTGGAAAACAGCCAGTAACAGCCCCTGAACATCCCCATTCACTGGCATCGACAATCAGTGCCACCACCGACCCCCATTTCTCAGAATGGGTAGACAGTGGTGTTACATGCCAGTAATTTGAAAAATGCCCAGGGTGGATCAAGCATATAACCCTACATTAAATAAACATGAATATAAATTTGGAAAAGAGTTAGATTTACAAACTATTAAGCAACATAATTAATAATGTAGGTAGGTTACCACTACCTACTTGATTTGCAAAATTATCTTAATTGTACAGAATAATTTATATAAGAAATGACTGTAATATATATAAAAACAATATGCTGCTATTAGGAGAATCTGAACATGAAACTTTAAGATGAGATATGTGATTATACTCTTTTCCATGATAAAGTAAACTACATGAAATATTTTTAATAAATTAGGCACATCAAGCTCACGGCACTGCAGGCAATAATATCTTAGCTATTAGGGTGAAATAAATTGGTTAAACCACTCACCAATAAAATCAAAAGTTTAGTTGAAGGTTTAGGTTATTCTTGGTAACAGCCTCAAACGAAATGGCCGAATATCCTGTCTAATCTTAAAATGTCTGGTCATATTAAATAAATACCTACCTACTTTATAGAATATAATTTTATTTATTAATTTTCGTATACTACCTACAGTTGTATTTTTATTTATGAAACCGTGTCTTTGAAGCCTAAATTTATTTTGATGTAAATTGACATTGTCACTCAACGTGACAATGGTAAGCAACTAATCACCGCCCATGAACACCGTGGTGCGTTGACGTTCTTTAAAGGAGTAGGATGGAAAAAGAAGGTGAAAGGGTCGGTCGGTCCTCCGGAATACTCCGGATACCTCTCTCACCCAACGAAACACGGCACGTGGCACTTCACCTTCAACTCAAGCTCCGTTTCTTTCGGTTTCGATTGCTCGTTTACCCCCAAACCCTTAAAGGTACTACCAGGACTTAGGTAAGTCGAGTCAGGTAGATACCGAGATAGGTATTATCTTTACATTTTACTGCTTCTGCCGCTAAAAGCTGCGGCAGAAGAATACAATATATATTTAAACTATAAACAGCGTGGAGATAATTTATTCTGCCTGATAAATTTGTCTTTCAACCGACTTCACAAAAGGCATTTGATGTTCATATTAGTTATCGGTTTAATATCTGAGTACTTTAATAGGTACAAAACATAGCTGTAGCTTCGTCGTGTTCCGGCGACGGCTGGGTGGTCTTGAGGGGTTAACAGCGTCCTGGACCACCCTCACGACTTTTTAAAAATAGAATTTTTTACTGCAAATTTGATTAACTACAGCCTTTAGAAAATTAGGAACTTTAGGGAGATCCTTTAAGTTGGATGGTTGAAGTACCTACTATCTAGTATCTTAAGGGTGAGAGTCATGGATGGAAGTGGTCTGTTGGAGCACCTTTGGGCCTTTGAGGATATCGATAATAGTATAAAATATTTTATCAATTCGTCAAGGTCATGGTGTTGTGTGACGTTTTCATTTTGTAATAATGTTTTATTTTGTGATGTTAGTTATCCGAGCGGAGAAGCGCGGGCGGCGGGGCCAGTCACCGCGTCAGTGAGTTAGATCTGGGCCGGCGACGCGCGCGCTTTTTGCCGCTCATTCAAGTGCATTAAAAATATCTAAATAAACAAGACTATCGATTCTAGTCTTCAAATTAATCAAATAAAAAATGGCTTATTCCTGGGATAGTAGAGTTGCTTTTGTTGTGAGATACTTATATGGTGAGTACCTATCAAAATACAGCAAGCAACTGACTATTTTAAATGAAAACTGCAACAGTTTCTGCGGACGCTGCGGTGATTGAATTTCTTAGGTGTGATGCGATGTTATTTGTGTTTTGCCGTTCAATGTTATTATTATACGTTCAATAAATTTGTGTGGCGATCTTTTAAATTTGCTAAATTGAACTTTTCTAATGGCGCATTAAAAAAAGAAAAATGGTTCTTATAAAACACTAGTTGACCCGGCGAACTTCGTTCCGCATCAAAAGAAATAAATTAGTAATATTTGGATCTTAAAAAGTTCAATTTGTGCTATTTATCGGCACGCGTTTTGGCGCGCAAATGCAACTGCTATGTACCGCTATGTTAATACTGTAATATCTTCGTAAATATTAGTTTAAATTACATGCTAAATGGCTATATTAATCTATATTAAAAGCACAATCTATATAAGACACTTAATTGGATGAAAATTAATGCTGTAATGTATAAAATTGCTTCGTAAATAAGCCATATTTCTCGTAAAAAGTAAAAAAATAATAATGGTCATTGTGGGTTATCCCTAAGACATAGACATATGCCCTCGCGGACTTTTTTATAGACCTTTTAAAGGTGTATAATAATGTAGTACATTGTTTTGATTTATCACTTAGGGTTCAGGCAGCGTTTTCGATTAAAGTTTTAAATCTTGAAAATTATCATTTTTTTTCACTACACATTATAGATCAAATCCATCCCGTTGACACCCTCTAACTATTAAAAAAAACCGCATCAAAATCCGTTGCGTAGTTTCAAAGATTTAAGCATACAAAGGGACATAGGGACAGAGAAAGCGACTTTGTTTTATACTATGTAGTGATGTATCAATATCTGATGGCGGGTTTGTTTTTATGTACGATTTAATGCATTCATAGAGGGTTATTTCTTGCCCTTAATACCCCAGTGTGTGGGCAATGGCAATGATGCCTGGAGAAGCTGAATTTTTAGGTCCAATTGTAATAAACCTATTGCAATACCTACGGCACATTTCTTAGTCAGCGGTGGTAAAATACATATCTGACATCCGGAAAGTAACGTGTGATGTGAATCAAACTCGAGACTTTTAAACTAGAAGTGGGATTGTTGGACTACCCCACCAGTTCCAATCTGTTACCACTTATAACACCCACGAAAAGGGTACTATGGTCTGGGCTGGTACCACCCGCCACAATCACCAAAAGTAATTACTGAAATCCAATTAATAATATTAATAGTATCGCAAGATTAAACCGGTGATGGTTATTTATTTCTCGTAATTCTTCATTAACAGACGCGCGAAATAAAAATACACAATCTAATTAGAGAAATTCAACATGTATGTATCAACAAGCGCAATTCGACATTGACCTGAGTGAAATTTCTTCAGAGGATCGCGTTCGCGGGGGCGCTCGTCAATCAAGATGTATCGGACAGAGTGCATGATCTTGTTAATGTGATGCCAAAGATTTCACAATTACCAGTAGATTCAATACAAGAGATGGCAGATGTTACAATACTACTTAGAAAATTACTTTAAAAAAAAAGTTAAATCGACTTCTAGAAACGTAAACCACAAAATCTTAGTAAATAAAAACACTACCTTCACAACTAAAAAGCGATAAATAAATAAACTTACTAGGTAATTTGTATACTTAATACAATATACAAAGCGTAATCATTACATAGTATAAAACAAAGTCACTTTCCGCTGTCTGTCCCCTTATATGCGCATATCTTTAAAACTACGCAACGGATTTTGATGCGGTTTCTTTTAATAGTTAGAGGGTGTCAACGGGGTGGTTTTGATCTATAATTCATGTATAGTGTAGTAAAAAAAATGTTAATTTTCAAGATTTAAAAATTTAATCGCAAACGCTGCCTGAACCCTAAGTGATAGATCAAAACAATGTACTACATTATTATACACCTTTAAAAGGTCTACAAAAAAGTCCGCGAGGGCATATGTCTATCTCTTAGGGATAACCCACAATGACCATTTTTATATATTTTTATATAAATGTTCGAAGATATTGCAGTATTAACATAGCGGGACAGCAGTTTTTACTTTTGATGCGGAACAAAGTTCGCCGGGTCAGCTAGTACTTTTATAAAGTCATCATCATCATCAAAGAGTACGCTCAAAACGCTAATTTCATATGTAAGGACCAAATTTAAATCTACTTACCTAGGTATAAAGTCCATATTTTTCCTACCTTGTTGTATCTACATTAAATCAAGAATCAGGAGTCCTGATAACTGAGAAGCAAGAACATCCAGGAAGCGAATTATATGATTGGTAAGGACAGAGTTTTATGGCACTCGGTTCGTTTACCCTAACCCGCTTACGATTAGGCGTGGAGCTATGTTAGTATGTACACCTGCTTTAAGATTGCACTATACATATCTGTTTAATAAGAAGAAGGCCAAAGAATTCATATCCACTAATCAAATAAGCAAATTGTGGCTGACACCTAATTATGTCACCATTGCAGGAGTAATTGCTGCAATCAATTTAAGGTAACAATAGCGATTCGGCAGACCAATTACAACTGTAATGGTCCTCAAGATTTGGCGAACGTGCGTAATCTGTATATATAAAATAAATAAATTAATCTGTTGTCTATTGCTTACATGTGCATTCGCAGCCAAGTGGGCAACGGGAGCTCATTTACTCAGCCATTCTTGCGACATTCAATGGTTGATTGATGAACGAATGATGTATTGAATGATGACTGATGTGGCAATCACAGTGATAGTCTTGCAGTTCGCTCCATGAATGGGCCGGCTCGGCCGGTGACATACCACTACCTCTCGGAATATCGGCGTGAAGTGGCTCATGCCGCGTTTCGTTTGGTGAGAGAGGTACCGGAGGCTCGATCTCCTTTCCCCTCCTACTCCATTGAAGGACGGCAACGCACCAGGTGATCCACTTGCTCGTTTGCCCTGATTTCCCCTGAAGTAAATAAATGATAGATAAATCTATGAGTCCATAGCGGATAGAACAATAGAAACTGTCAGCCGTATTCTGAAGAAACGTATCTGTATTCTATAGTTATATATACTACTTATACACGATTATTTGACATTACAAAACCTTATTAGCTCGTAATCCCCAGCTCGATCCTTGTTTCAGATATCGACAACAACGGATATTTGGATGCCCATGATTTTCATTGCCTGGCGTTGCGCACATGTGTGCTTGAAGGCAAAGGTGATTGCAGTTCCTCCCGTCTGCAGAAATACCAGCACGTCATGCTCAGTCTGTGGGAAGAGATCGCTCAATTGGCAGACTTCGACAAGGTGCCAGACTATGTCGGTTATCCACACACACATTACACTTAGCGATGTCGGCAATGCTTCCGTAGATGCGACCTAACGCTATCCTTTCCTGTAGTTCTTTCCTAACATCTTTTTGACACTTCTTCTTTGCTTTTGTGAAGTCTCGCATGATGGTCGGGAGATGAATCTAGGCGTATTGGACCGGTGGCGAGGAAGACAGTAATTACCATTCAATTAGTATGTAGGTTCAGGTTCATACGCTAAATCGGGGAAGAATCTTACTAGCGAGCCTCATTCCAAACAATGTAATGTGGTCTGAAAGAGTACGTAAGGTCATGCTCCGGTGGTTCAAGCATGTGTAATGGAATATCAAATAGTGACTAAGCAGATATACAGTGCAAAATGACTGAGTGTGTATGTATGACCGAAATTATGAAAGTCAAAGGAGCGGTTAATGTTAAATCGTTTAATGTTAAATGCTATAAAAAGGGAAGAAAGTAAAGGGAGTAAATATAAAAAGGGAGTAAATAACGTAGGTATGTAGGAATGCTGTGCCGCTCAGGTCTTCTTGCTAAGGGATTTAGAAAGAAGAACTAAGAAGATTAAGATTATTAACACAAGACATGAATGATGATAGTAAAAAAATAAATATGTAACAACCTGTATCTTAAATACAGGCTGTTGTATCATATGGATAACGATATTTATTACTTTTTTTTTATTATATTTACTTTTTAATATCTTCAAATATCTAACTCACATGCAATACACACGCAAGCGACGCACGCGCAAGCTTATCGCCTGTATTATCTATTGTATATTTTAACAAAGGGCATATTCTCTACTCTCAAGTATTTTACAGGACGGCATGATAACAGTTGACGAGTTCAAACAAGCCGTGATGAACAGCTGCGTGGGCAGAAGATACGAGGAGTTCCCTCAAGCGATGAAGGCATTTATAGAGACCAATTTTAGAATGATAGACATCAACAATGATGGTGTTATAGCTCTAGAAGAATACAGATATGACTGCGTACAACGCATGGTCTTAGAGGACATTAAAATCATAGACGAAGCTTTTTATTCTTTACTAAGTGTAAGTATACATGAATAGTTGCATTACTAGATAAATAATAATTATATTTAATGTTATGAAAAAAGGTGCTCCAATGGTCCAGAATCAAGAAGTCTTGGGTCCGGGCTCACACCAATGACTTCTCGAAATTTGGCGAGTCTATACCTCTGGGTATAAAAACCTAACAATAATGCATGCAGTGTGTTTGATTATCGGAATATCGTTTGACAAAATACTACGGTAGCGATACTAATACCAATTTTGCCGTACTGGACTAGTCTGGATTCTACGTCAGTACCGATGATGTCATATCATAGCTAGAAGCTTCAGCTGTGTTGTGATATGCACGGACATTGAAAAAATAAATTTTATTCTGCTGTATAATATCTATATATACATACTTGCATTTTTTTTAAAGTTAATAAGTTTTAAAAAGTGTCAAACCGCGGTCATAAATCCAAAATGCAGAACAGGCTGTTGACTTCGCAATAAATCGTCGCTTATTCCGCAGGACATCTTTTTTCCTTCGTTCTATATCACTGTCAAGCCTGCGGACGCAAATGGTAACTAAAAGTAAAATATCTTTCGAGATAATATCTACTATCTACTTATCTTATGAAAAATCCATCTACTTGACATTATGCTAAAAATAAATACATAGATTAAGTAATTTATATTTAATTATACGACGTAAATAAACATCATTTAACAAATTATATTTGAAATTAAATCATCCACATCTGAGAGTAACATCCGCTTCGTGAATAATTTATGTCTGAAGTGAACTGCAGTGTAGGTGTTAATTAAAATATTATGTTTTCATACATATTTAACTACATATTTGCAGAAATTAACAATTTATAACAACTTTCGTGATTAAGATCTGTCCTTGGGGCTGATTATAAAAGTTCGCAAACATACTATATTAAAGCGAGCAAACTAGCGAATCACCAATTCACCTGGTGGACATTTGCAACAAGGAGAGGGTCGCAATTGCGTAGCAGGTCTTTAAAATAAGGATAGCGAGGCGCAAGGGGAAGGGGCTCGGCATCCGGATAGCTGTCTCACTGAACGAAACTGCATTAGCCATATAAATTTGACTTTCTGGTTCGAGGTCGTGGTAGTTCTACTGTCGAGCCGGCCCATTCACGCAGCAAATGCGTCACTATATCATTAATAAAATATTGGTACAGCTCTATACGAACTCCTAAAACATATTAAGTCCTTAATTACTCACCGAGGTTTTTAAAATATAAGAAGAAATATTTTTAGAAGTTATACTTTAGTTTCTCTAAACAAACATTTATTAAATTTAGTTGGATTGTTCTAGAATATATTGTGTCAAAGAGTCGTGTTCAGGAAGTATCAGTTCTGTTCGCGGAAGAGTTTGTTGTCATTCCGTGTAATAAATTACTAGAGGCCAAGTATCTAAATTAGAACTTATTGTTTTCTATATCAGTACCAGTATGTACCCACCACTAATCTGTAGAAGTATGTGAGCTAAGATTCCCTTTCATCACGCTGCGCTGTCTTGAATGTGAAAGCAAATCTAGGCGCATAATTTCGCTGGAAAATTGAAATCCCATCATTTTGGAAAGCCTAGAGTCGCCTATTTGAAAAAATCCCAAATTCGCCTATAGAAGAGTCTTTTTAGACTATCCTTTGACACCAGTAGAAAGAGAGTTAAAATTTACTAGCGTGAAAAGATTGTGAAATCTTTTGGTAATTGAACATTCCACAACTGCCCTAAAAACTTAAAATATTTTAAAATTTAAACTTGATCACTTATCTCATAAAGAAATATATATTGTTGAACAAAACATTATACCATCCACAGGGATTTCCCAAGATTTACCACAGATAAATAATATAACATATTCTTATATTCTCTTACAATATCTACCTACTATTTAATAACACAAGTGACCGCCATTAACTGTCACGGATAGTTATCTATAAATAGTGTTACCAAAATAAATGTATCTTAACACACGTAACTGTATTATAAAAAGCAAATAGAAACTAGAAATAAAATTATGCAATATTACAATGAGTAAAATAAAAAAAGTATTTATTTTTCTCTCTTGGCAACTTTTCAATCGTGCATCGTCGGCGCGTGGGCAAATTTCCTAGATCACAATATTGAAAAGTTCCTATACAATAGAATATTTAAAATTGTTTTGTCTGTCTGATAGGTAAATTTGGCAAAGACATCGTCTATTCACGCTTCTTTGCCTACCAGGTGTCTAATGGTTCAGTGACATTTCAAATACGTGAAAAATATTAACGCTGTGTTACGGATTTAGTTTTCGTATTAAAATAAGTTACGTTGTTACTTTTTATACAGCCTGTAAATGTATCAATCTGTCATATCTGCTTACTATTACTGCACAGATTATAGACTGCTGCTATTTAATAGATTTAGCATAGTTCTTTTATCTATGTGCTATTCAGTATTATTTTTTTAATACGCTTTTATTAGCTTCACCTGTATGTATCTGAGTATGTATGTAACCAAACTCATTGAGCCCGATGATCTACTTTGAACGATCTGATTTTATATAAGTTGCAACAATTTGATCAAAACATTCGATTAATCTAATTAGGTTTGCCAGAATAGCTCTACTTGTCTCCATTGTGAGCCCAGGGGGCATATTATGAGCTCTTAATTCCAGCCAGCTCGCTCGCTGCCATGGAAATTCGTATTTTCAACGACTAATTTTAGCTAGCCGGTGATGAGTACACACTGCCAAATTCACTCTAAATTCTATTTATCAACGACTAATTCCATTTAGTCAGTCATGAGTAGTCTAGACTAGCTGAAATTAGTCGTGGAAAATATGAATTCGTTAGGTAGCGAGCAAGCTGGCTGGAATTAAGAGCTCATAATATGCCCCAGATCTGTCCACTGCCGAACGTAGGCTTCCCCCTCAGCACGCTATAACTCCCGCTCCTGTGCCACTTGCATCCAATGCAAATCTTACGAGAATCAATCAAAAACATACTTATTGTCTACTTGGTTTTTCTTTTCAGGACGATGACAGAAGGAAAGGTGGACTAACGCTGTCGAGGTATCAAGAACTCTTTGCAAAATTTCTGGGTGATGTCAGCGAAAACTGTGAAGCGAACCACCTGTTTGGCCCATTGGAATTATAATTGTTAAGTAATAGGCTAGTGCTAAATGACTTGCATTACATTGTTATGACATTTTGTTATAAGGTATAAAATTTTAAAAATATGTTATTCAGTCGTTCTAATTTATTAATAACTAGCTGACCCGGCGAACTCCTTTTCGCATCAAAAGTAATAACTGCTAGCCCGCTATGTTAATACTGCAATATCTTCGACAAATTTGAAGTCGATAGCAGCTATAGGTTAAAAATGGGAATTTTCCATTGTTAACACCCCCGCAACCCTCCTTGTGGGTGGAATTTCGTAAAATCCGTTCTTAGCTGACCTCTACTCGGCGAAAGGAATAATCCTACCAAATTTCAAGTCGCTACGCCTTATGGTTCCAGAGATATCGTGATGAGTCAATATATAGGTGGAAATCTCTTATATATATATAGATAGATAATAATAATGGGGATATATGGGGATGAAAATAATAAATGCGATAGTTTTGGTCCCATAGGGGGCAGTTACAAAGTATAGATAGACAGGAGTCCAAACGACTTAACCATAGCATTATTGTACACAATAATTAGTTCTCTTTACTGCCACTGGTTGCGCTAGAATTTAGGACGTACCGATGATTACGTACGTAAAAATGCCTAAATTACAATAACACGCGTTTAATATTAAGCATGGCTATCAATGCCAACTAAAATTCTCGCGTCAGGATTTAAAAGAATACTTCTTGAAAAATAGCGCCCTCTACTGGCTAAAATTCTTGCCCTCCCTTAAATGGAGAAAATTCGTACAACATTAGGTTCGGACTATGTCGTGTATCTATACTTTGTGGGTGGCATAATGTACCTAAGAGACTAAGTTTTAATGCCAAATATTGTCAGCTATCGATATTTTCACACATATTTTATTTCAAAGGTTTAAGTGAATTTTATAACAATATAATTGAGTAATTTATAACATTGAATTAATTAAGAGGACCTGAAGGGTAACAACTTAACATTTGTTGTGTCCGTTCAACCGATTAAAAACACTTAAAGAAAACGCAATTTCATTAAGTTTGCTATGGTCCGGAAATCAGCAGTCTGAATCAAGTTTTATTTTAACATAACACATAACATAACATAACTTCACGCCTTTTGTTACCCGAAGGTGTAGGCAGCGGCTGTTAAGCCTCGTCTCGCCGTTATCTTTACGTCCCGAATGGAATAGGTGGCGAACCTATTGCCATACCGGGCACAAAGTTTTCAGTCATCGATACTTATCACACATAACTTCCGAAAAACAATTTCGAAAAGTCATTGGTGTGAGCCAGTGTCAGGAATCGAACCCGAACCTTTGGATCAGAAGCCGTGTGCTCGACCATTGCGCCAAAATTTAAATGACACTTCGAAATTATTTTTGAAAGTTGTGTGTGATAAATATCGATTAGGTACTGAAAACGTTGTGCACGGTATGGCAATAGGTTCGCCACCGAATCGGAGCTTAACAGCCACTGCCTACACCTTCGGGTAGAAAAAGGCGTGAAGTTACGTTTTTTTATATGTCTTGTCCAATATAAACTTTGTATACTGATATTGTTATATTATTCACATTCAAGTCGACTCTTTTTTTGTTTAGTTTTTCTTATAATTGTGATACATATAAATATATTAAATATTGACACATTAAGGAAATTAATTTAGTAACTAGTATCGTTTTCATTTGGCTTATTATATCGGCTGCATATAATCTTACTTTAGGCACGGGATGCTTTTACTTTTTTTAATTTTGTATGATTTGTTTTAAATCATGTTATTTTAGTCTATGTTTACTTGTTTTAGGCACTCTTCTTAATACATGTTATGTCGCATCCTTTTAAGAAAATAAATTGTATTTTTTATAACGAAAGAGACTTTTTATCAAGGATTTTTGGATTGTTGATTAGTCATTCCTTTTAAGATTACGTATTCGGTATCTGTCAATTATTCTATTTTGAATATTATTAATATGTATTTTTACTATTAAATAGTACGCAAGACCTATTTAATGATCTTACTGGTTAATGTAAAGGGAATTTGAGAAGTCATAATACAAGTGCATTCTAGTCAGCGATATTTGTTAAATTTGTAAATATTGTTATGATAAAAATACATGAAATTGTTACGAACGAAATTCTTTCAATTACTACCCTACGAAATACATATACCCATTGGAAATAGTGTTATTCGATTATGATTTTCTGTAAGGCTAAGGTTACCACTTTTTGACGTGACAACGTCTTATAATTCGATGGAGCTGCGCACAAGAAAAAACCTGACTCGTGCGGCGTTACCACGTTCACGTTCTGAGGAGTTTCATTTATTAATGCCAGTAATTAAATTAAAATTTTCTTTTGAACAATGAAACCATTCCATCAGTATTTTCTTATGACAGTGGTAGAATTTGGTAGTTTAACAGTGGTAGAGCCAAGCAGTCCGCTGCGTTAATGGGCCAGCTCTACCGGTGAAAAACCACGGCCTCTCAGAAGATCGTTGTAAAGTGGCTCATGCCGCGTTTCGTTCGGTGAGAGAGGTAACCGGAAGCCCACCCCCCTTCCCCATCCTACTCCTTTAAAGGTCAGCAACGTAACAGTAACACTATATGTGTTGCTGGTGTCCATGGGCGGCGCAGGTCGCTTACCATCAGGTGACACGCTTAGTCGTTTGCCCTCCTATCCCATAAAAAAAACTACGTAGTCAGGTTCAACTATTAACTCGACAGTAAAACGACTTTACAGACGACCAATTTTTGTTATGATAAATGAGGGCAAACGAGCAGGCATGTCACCCGATACAACAAACTCCGGCCATGGGACACCTGAACACAGATAGTGTTGTAGTTGGGCTGCCGACCTTTAAAATGGGATATGGAAGGCGTCTGCAGTACTTTTTCTCAAACAAGAGCCGTCTTATTACAAAACACAGATTAAGGAAAGAGTCAGGTTTATTACAAGTAACAAATAAAATTCTTATTACAAAATGAAGATTATCGCAAATAGGTGGTCTATGTTTGGAAAAAAAGTTAGTCTCGCCAGACCCCTAGTTTAACGATGGTACCAACTGCATAAACGTCAAAATTGTTTACTTTTGAGGTTAGATTGAGTTGTTGTATTGCTCATCATCATGGAAATATTTTTTAAAATGGAAGATAATAGGACTAATTAAATTGATTTTGAAGATTTAAAATTAATCCAAACTATCCACCGACCTCTAAAACAACAGTCTCATATATATTCATCGTTTACACGAGTAAAGTGATGACAATTTTCGCAATGAATATAGAAGATTTTGGTAAACAGATTAATAAATTAATAAGAGGATTTATCCAATGATTCTGGTGAAGAAATCCAGGTAGCTTGTGCATTGCGAAGTTGGGCAGTAAGTAATAGTGTATTTAACATAATAGTTTACGATTGTATTCCTTTATAAACATACATAGCATAACTTCACCACTTTTTCTACCCAAAGGTGTAGGCAGTGGCTGTTAAGCCTGAACTCGCCGTTATGTTTACGTCCCAAATAGAATGGGTGGCAAACCAATTGCCATATCTAGCACAAAGTTTTAAATCATCGATATTTATCACGCATAACATTCGAAATTAATTAATTTCGAAAAATCATTAGTGTGAGCCAGGAATGTAACCCGAACCCTCTGGATTCAGAAACCATGTGCTCGACCACTGGACCACCAAGACTATATATTCTTACAATAACCAGTGAATTTATTTTTATAGGTTCATAACATTTCCATTGATAAGAAGAAAGGCTTGTTTCCAGCAGAAGATGACAATGTTGGTGGCCAAATCTAGTGGTCTTGAAAGAATACCACCCATTGTAACCAATACTGTACATGAAAATATTAAAAAAGAAACAATCAATTCCAAATTACTTTTAATATGTCTTAAAATGGTATCATTAATTATAATAACTCATCTAATAATAATGGATAAGTTGAAAGCAGCGGGAATCTGTAAGCAAAACCTGTTAGTAATTATTATTATCCTTTGATGGTGATAGGATAAAAAAATAAAGGTAAAAAGAACATTTTAATTATTAACACATGTGTATTGTTTAGTTGACCTTTTTTCTATAATTAAATTTATCTTATTGTCTAGGTAGCAAATCTTAATTTTTAATTTATATTGACTATTTTAATATTATATGAGTGTTCAACCATCAATAACTACAACTATTAGATAGCAATATTGAATACAAAAAGAAAACCTCTTTAACGGAATATCTTTTAGTATCTTTCCTGTAAATTTAAATAAAAAATACTTTTAGTAATAAAATACAATATTTATATATAAACATCATAAGAAACCACATGTATTAAGTATAAGAATATTTTATATACATATTTTTGTGAATAGAAGTACTACTGATATTCTGCATTGTTAAGAAAAGAATTTAGTTTTGTTTCACTGTGCTGAAGTAATAATCATTTGTAAAATATAGAATATTTTAATAAATTGAAAATACATTTTATAAGACATTTTTTATCCTGTTGCATCAATAAAATTAAAAATAATATTACAATATTAAATCAATTAGAATATTGTTTTTATCACTAACCTTTTTTCTCAATTCTTGGTTATTTTCTATGTTAACGGGTGTTTCTGAACTACATACAGCTCGGTTCACTGACATCAACATCTGGACCATTATAAATCAAAATAATATTAAGTACATACTTTACTATAATAAAAGAATACATATCATTAAGTTAGTATGTACTGTTGCAACCCGAAGAACTTAAATCATTGCCTGCACGGCATCACTGTCAAAGTTAACGCCACAATACCATAATCACGAGGACCGATTTTAATTACTGCTTGGTCCTGTGAAGCTGATGGTAGGTTTTCACTACCAGCTCTCTGAATCTGTAGTTACTAAAAGATGATCGCCTTTTCCAAGCCAATTTAAGTTCACTTTCTTAACTTGTGTTCCCTGTTATGTATAATCTAGAAATTTAACATCATATAAAATTGCTTAATTAGTGCAAATTATAGGCAGCAAATTGTACTTACTTATTTAAAATACTCTCATTCTTTTTGTTTCTTCAAAGTTTTATTAGAGATTAAGTAGTATTTATATAGTATTTTATATAGTAGAAAGACGAGTGGCGATAGGAAATAGCGTAAATGGAGCGGTTGGGCAGATTCCTGGGCGCAAAAAACATTAGCAGAAAAGCCCAGCTAGCAATCCACAATGCAGTTCTGATCCCAACGCTAACTTATGGAAGTGAGAGCTGGGTATGGCAGAGTGTGCATGAAAGTAGAATAAACGCGGTGGAAATGAGGGCACTACGCAAAATCTGCGGAGTGACTCTCGCTGACCGCGTCGAAAACAAGGTTGTACGGAAGGAGGTTGGTTTGAAAGAGAGTGTCGGTGTAAAAGTAAGAAAGGGCATGCTCCGATGGTTCGGACATGTAGAAAGAATGGTTGATGGAAGACTGACTAAGCAGATATACAATGCAAAAGCGGATGGATGTAGGAGTTGAGGACGGCCTAGACACACATTCCATGACCAAATAGAACGTGTTCTGGAGGAAGGTGATGTTAAGAGCCTCAAAAACCGACGCGCGTGCATGAAAAGAGTCATGAATGTCAACGAAGCGAGTGAGGCGTGTAAGATTTGTGCCCTATGGCGCTCTGCTCTCTCTGCCTACCCCGCAAGGGATTTGGCGTGAAGTTATGTATGTATGTGTATGTAAGAATTTATATTCTACTATATGTTTCGAATCAGCTGGCATTATATTTCCTGTCAAGATATATTTCAGGACTCCAGTTTTACCACTTTGTATCTTTTATTGATCCATTTTAAAATATAAAAGCTATATCCATGAATCTAAAACGACCTAATGACAAGAAGTAGTCAAAGATACTGAATGCTTGCGTGGCGTCCAGTTCACAC
Organism: Euproctis similis; assembly: GCA_905147225.2. Classification (NCBI taxonomy): domain Eukaryota; kingdom Metazoa; phylum Arthropoda; class Insecta; order Lepidoptera; family Erebidae; genus Euproctis; species Euproctis similis. Next base: position 14,849,518 of record LR990122.1, on the reverse strand, counting down.
ACTTATCGCATCATTTTACAAATATATTACAATTGTTATTTACATTCCGGGACCATAAATTGCTTTATCAAGGCTTCTTTCGTTATTGGCAAAGTGGGGACCACTGGACCACCGCCAGGTTACATAACATACATAACACTCGGTATCGGACTCGGTATAGTTTGCGATTTGTAATGAGGAGGAGTACTAACCATTTGTGATCGAATCAGACCACGATCTTTTAAACCAGCCTAACTTGCTGTTTTAGTACATCGATTTGTAATAAGACGGGAGAAGTCTATGTATCCTGCCTAATACATAGGTACGATATTTGGAAACTGAGACGGAGGGTAGATTAAAAAAATAAGAAAATGTTCGTAATTTAATACTTTATTAAAAAAAAACTCTAACACAGATACATTACATGTGTCACATGGAATAAAGACATAATTACGAGGACCTACATAATACCTATTACAACACACATCAAATATAAGATTAGAATAACTAAATACAACGCATAGTTGGAAAAAAAAGAAAAAATATTATGGAGGTAATCATACGCCCAAACTTCATGTATCGTGTTGAAACAAAATATAAAAAAAAGCTATTTAAAAAAAAAGAAATGTCAGAATGACATTAAAAAGTCGTCAAAAAATATACGTATAGGTTACATTTTAGATTATGCGTTTATTCTATAGTTAAATTAGATAGGCCCTCCTTAGCGATTTAGAAATGGTGTTAATTTTTTTTTCAGCTGAAACAATAATACTAATATTATATTATTTACATTTTTTTATATTTGATAGAGGCGCCTTTGAAGGGGAAGAATTCGACTAAGAATTAGTCACTTAGATAATCAATTTACTAATCAGTAAACAATTAATTAAGTAAAAAAAAAATAGATCAACGATAATTCTTAAGATATCATTATAAACAATATATTGAGATTTATCTTCAGAATGTTTGTCACATGTCCTATTAATGCTATATAAATCAACAGTGAAGCTTGACAGGAAACAACTCCAAAGACAATAATTACTAAATAAAAATATATACAATTTTATAATAATTAATTTCAGAACCCATGAAAATACATACTAGTACAAATACAAACAGTAGTGAAAGAGCGAGCTTTCATTATGCACATTGATACATTTTATCTATAGATACAATTTGTATTCTAGACATTTCTATAGCCAATCTTCGCCATCTTGCTGCAATCTTGCCTAGAGAAATATTTGGTCCCATGGGATAGGAGGTGTGCCCATTGCCCTACAACGGAAGCACTTTCTTCTCAGTCGTCGATAAATAACTACGAGAAGGCATTCGTTTGTACCCGGGTTCGAATTAGGGATTTTTAGGAATTATATCCGTTTTTTTTTAAATCCTACTTCAAAACGCACTCCAAATGAGCAGCATCATATCAGATCTTTCCATACAAATACAATTATTTATTTACGAAAACATAACTTTTCTATACACTTCCTAGACATGGAGCAGATTTTCAAGGCATTCAATATTCGAGTAATAGTAAGCCTTTATCGTCCAAATGGACTCAAACATCAAGGCACAAGCAAAAGAAAGCTCTACTTATTATATATACCAGTCAATAACTGAATGAATAAAAATATATACAAAAGCATATATAATTTAGACATATAGATAATAATATCCAATTGACTTCTTTATACTTTATAAATTCTTAATCTTAATATTTTTCAAGCTTTTATTGACTAAAATATCAACGATTTATATATCTGAATATGCCAATTTGTTGGCATATAATATATTCCCTATAATTATAATTTTGAAATTACGAACATCAAAGCTACAATATTACGTTAAGGTTATTTTATTTAAATTCTTGGGTAGAATAATTTTTATATCAAAATCAGCTTAAAACAAATAGAAATATTTTTGTTGAACGAATAATTGCTTTTTTTCTATCGCTATTTAATTTTCTATTGCGAAACTATAAGATGAAATACCAAAAAGAGTTTTACTCAACAAATACATTTCAATTAGTACTATAGGCAAAGGTAACACCTTCCATACAGCCCTACCGTCACCCGCATGATATTCTATTCCCGATACGTTCACAATCACTATGGTATCATTAAAAAGTAAGTACAACAATAAAACTAAGACCTATCTATGCATTTTTTCTACGAAACTAAAATGATAATAAAATCAATTTATTTTTTTAACTACTGGCTATCACAAATGGCTCACCTGATGGTTAACGGCTACCAAAGTATATGCAATGCACGTTGTTGCTACTAAATTTTTTTTAATTACTTGTGTTTAATCGACTTGGAACGACAACAAATTCAAATAATAAATTTGGGAACGGAGATATATAAAGAAACCGTTATAAAGACATGGGCGACATGTTTATTTATAAAAAAAAAAACCAGTCGGTACTGCCTCAAAAACAATTTAAGCGGCAGCCTTAATTTGTGTAGAGATTAAACTTTCTCAAATGATAAATACACTTGCTGACACAAGAAATTTGATTAGCTGATTAGAAATATTACTAGACGGAAAAAGTTCTATTGGTTCAAAAGTTAAATGATATTGTAGATAAATTTTAAAATAATATAATAAATAAATAAACCCATAATATCAGCTCCCATCACTACGCACTAAGACTAACGCAGTAATTAGCAGTTATATACTGCTATTTTTTTTTTAAGAAAATTGTCTGTCAAATTATCACATCCCAAACATATTTTATATAAAAAAAAAATACAATGCCAAGAGTAGACAGCCAAAGTGGAATGTAAAATAATACGCTTCATATTTAAAAAAATAATAATTAAATTTGTCAATTTGGCACAGAAATAAAATATATTGTTCCGTCTATATGTATATACTAGCTACTGCTAAGGTAGTTCGTTTTGTCCATATCAAAATATTCATTTATAAAATCTATTATAATAATTTGTATAGTTTCAAACCGAGTCAGTATTTTGATTAGTGATATTTTTTTTTTAAATCAAATATTTTAATACGATAACAGTATCTAATGTAATATCCCGTTATATCCACATACAAGAATTAACTAAATTAGTACACCTTTACCTACCCACATATTTGCTTCACGAGAAAAGAAATATATAGATCAAAACTTATACACAATATATATTTATATAGTAATTAAACCTTACACCAATATTTTGTGTCCATGATTTCACTAATGTATGAAGAATTTATACAACTGGCAAATATTGAAATCACCGCCATCTGTGGCAATCTCTTCGGTAAGTTAAACCATTTACAAAAAAAATACCAGGTCAAATAAGTGCCTAATTGTATAAATACTACAGTTTTTGGTGTATTCACATCTCATCTGTGAGGCCGTTGACTGTGCCGCTGTGTGAGGCGAGGGGTTCGGCGCTGGTGGTGCCTAGACTGCCGTAGGTGGCGCCCCCTCGCGACTGCACTCGCCAACGTCCTCGAGATCGGGTTATGCCTGACAACATTGAACACTACTTCATCCACATCCATACAGTCACACAATTTTCAAGATAACACTACTACTGTATACAATATAGCCGGTGAATAGCTCATAAATTTAATATCATTGTAACTAAATGATTTTATAATAAAAAAATACATGTATTACACCGGACATATTGAACAACTAATAGACAAAGTAGACTTTGTAATCATACAAGGTATCCATGCCAACAACAATTGAAAGTGGAGACAATTAATAGTGATAAACAATTTTGTCGATTGATAAGCATGCAGTATGTAAAAATATTGACAAAAACATAAATGGAAAGATATATTGAAATAATATCTTTGAAATGGAACACAATAATAAAAGTATCAGCAGTGTAAGCTAAGAATAGTACTAAAACACGCCGCCAATGCACATCAACAAAGGGGTGAAATGGGTGGGAATATTTATACTACACACTTAGTAGATAAAAGCTATGAAAATTTGAATAGCTTAAACTGAGGCATATTAAAATTAATTATAAAAATTTGTCTATGGTGAAACTAGAACTTAATTTTAATTTTATTTGAGACAAATAAGATTAGTCCGTATTCTTGAGCTAACCAAAAATTTGACCAAAAAAAAAATTTGGGTTGAGTTTTTAATAATTGCATAGTTCATTTGTATCATTACTATTCGATAAATTGGACTAATAAAATTTATATTACTTTCAAATGAAACAACTATCTAAGAGACAGCACGTTTGTTGGTTTATATTTTTTATGTGTATCATTCTTAAAAAATGTCTTAATTTATGTTTATGTAACCAATAAAACATTTTTTAAGATAACTTTAATATTACGTGCACGTAGGTACATAATTTAAATTAATCGTGATTGTGCTAAATTATTTTTATTTTTTTTAAATAAAAAGAAAACATCCTTACGCTGTTTTAAGTAGGACTCAGAAGCTCCTTAAGCACAAGGGAAAATTATAAAAATTAATTTATTTTCACAATTGCATTTTGGACCTTTTTTTCTCATAAGCAAATCTTAAGTTTATACGTACTATTGGCACTATTTTTTAGATTTACATATCCCAATTGGTAAACAATCGTAACAATAATATTTACGAGTATAAATCAATACAAATAATGAGTAAAAAAAAGATGTACATATTTTTTTCTTTGTTCTAATTAATCGTGTGGAAAGGCATGCCAAGATTGTAAGCTAAATCAGACATGTAAAAGACAAAATAGCTATTAATGTTAATAATAATGTACGATATGTTTCGGTGAGATATTATGATATTTCATCCTATGTCCATGCTTCAATGAATGAGAAATTATTAATATTGTAAAAATTAGATCAGCAATCACATATTTCCTTAGTAAACATGTTATTATTTTTCATCATTAATGCATATATTGTATATGTATAATTATCATGTTCAAATAAATGCATACCTGGCAACACCGAGCCTGTGCACTCAAATCATGCATGGGTGCTTTACAACTAAAAAAAAATAAAACAAAAGGGGGTAAATAAAAAAAAACATAATTTATTTCAATAGCCGTTCTACACAATAAAATAAGCCTGCAAATACAATTCCCTCTAAATTAAGTACTAACATTAAGTAAATAGGAGATTCCTATGTTATATATAGTTTAAACAATTTCATTGAAATTCCATTTCGCATAAATATGCGTAAATATTTTTTAAAACAATTTATATTTAATAGGAACTCAAGAGGGAATAAATATCTTATGTTAATCTCTCGTATTCTCCAAAAATATTAATGATAAGTAATGCAGTTTATATAAAACAAAATAAATATTAATTGTCAATTTGTTCATAATTGGCGGAGTTGTTTACAGGTGCACCTGTAAAAACATATAGCCTTATACATTTGAATTTGATAAATTTTATCATCACAAATAATTAATTAATTCCAACACCAGACATCAGATGTCAGCCAGATACCAGCCGTTAGTAGTAGTACTTCGAACCTTCTGTTAGTTATAAAAATAAATACATCCAACACGAAGTGTCTGTGTGTGCAAACAAAATCAAAATAAATTAAAAAAATAACTAAATTTAATTAAAGAAAATATGAAATTGAGAAATACTGTATTCCTTAGCCGGTACTAGAAATAAATTTGATGAAATAAATTATTTATATGAAATAAAAGGATAAATTTGTTTACAGTAACTTTAATATTTAATACTGAAGAATTATAGAATTAATAAAACGAGCAAAATAGTAAAATTACTCATCGTTCATATTTTAATCATCAAAAATCATTAAAAAAACTGAGATAAACAGATCGAATATTTTTTTTTTAAGACACTATTAATACCTATAGTTTACATCAAGCTTTTCTATAAGGCACCTAATAATGAAAGACCATTAAAAATACAAATATATAAACTATATAATCTTTTGTTTGCACACTTTATTAGTTAATTTCTGAGAGTAAATAATAATAATCTGTATCATTATGATTCATAACCTCCAAATATTGAGGAAACCGCATCACTGTCTTGTCAATATATTATGATAAACGTTTTCAGCGAACTTCACTCAACAGAAAATCATTCATTCATTCATTCTCCTATAGATCATCAAGGAGACAGCTTGTTGAGATGATCAGCAAACACTATGACCACATTCATCAGTAACATAACAGCACTATCTCAAAGATAAGACTTATTGTATTTTTTAAGTCTCAAATCTAATAACAACTGTATTGTATCTCAAAGTTTAAGTACCGAATTAAGTTATGTAATGATAGTTCTAATATAAAGTAAGTATTACAAATTTATTTATAAAAATACAGTCGATGTCATAGGGGTTCAAATTTTAAGTTTTCCAACGTAAGTACTTTATTATGTATTAATGATTTATTGAGTAATTAAAATACCTATATTTTAACGTTAGTTACTTATAATATTGATCACTCAGCCTTATGACTGAATAAGCCTAGTGAGCTCTTGAGGCCCAACAAAGTTTTCGTAATTTTGTATGTTCCAAATATAATTATTTCATTAATATTTGAGGATATCTAAAGTCATATAACGATACTTTATGTGTACGACCGGTAGATAGAGACAGTGAAAACTGACACAACTTATATATTAATTAAATAGGAAAGAAAAAAATAATGTAGTAAAAAAAATTCGAAAATAATAGGAATGATTATTAACCTAAACACATTTACGAACTAGGGCGGTTTTTATACATGCGGGATATACAATATATAAAAAATGTAAAAAAAAATTGTGACATTCTCAAAACACAGGAGTGAGTCCCGACAACCATTATTAATTAAAAACCAACTCTTTAATATTTGCGATTTAGAACGTTCATTGAATAACAATATAAAAAGGCGAATTTTGAAACGAATAAAACAATATTCAAATGTGTGTATATAAAATCCACAAATATTTGAGGCAAAGCAACACAAATATTTGAGACAATCTTCAAATATTTGTTTTTATTTTTTTTTTCAAATTTCTAATGATTATATTTGATCACCGTAAGGCTTGAATTGTGTGTGTTCTACACATATTTACAATTTGAAAGCCACCGAAACATATATTTTTCAATATTAAATTGTAAATTTATGAAGCTAATAATAACTTACCAATTATCGACCTAATACATAGTAATAAATCGCAAATACAACAGCGTCGTGTACAATAAATGCTTTCAATGGTTATTAATAATAGACAGAAATTATAAAATCTCACTAGCATATTAGTTATGATTTTTCAATGACCAAATTTATTCACGTGTCCAGGCATTACTAATTAAACTGATTTTTTAAACAAATTCAATTCGTAATTGAATATAATATTAACGGTGTGTAAAATAGGTCATAAACAAATCATAAAAACAAAACATTTATATGCCACTAGTGCGATAACGTGGCATGAAGCTTTTAACAGCTGAATTAAAAAAAAAACCATCAACTTTACACTACACACTATAAACGAGACCACAATTCATAAAATTATTTGGAAAACTTTTTTAGCAAGAATTAGCTAAAACTATCTATGTGTTATCCCCAGATTATTATTACCGTCAAATTTCCAATCGAGTAGGTAATATGAATGTCGATTTTAATCTGTAGAGGGACAAAATCAATTGTGATCCCGTTTTATATATTTGCACGTGTTCGTAGTGCGTGCGCGCACGCATATATCCGTACACCTCTGCCCACTCCTGTAGTCTATACATTAACACCTAGGCGTTAGTGCTGGAACTTGTTAACGAGAATGAATATATTTTTTTTTATAATAATAAATACTTTTTGAATTAATAAATAAAAAATACATTTTAGTAACAAACAAATATTTACTATACGACTTGAATATATTTGAATATCCCAAAACTGATTAGTCTGATTACAATAATTAATTGGACAGCTTAAATAGTCTTTTATAAGACTGTCCCAAGACATATATCAGTTATTGGACCGCAGTATAACAAAATAGACATTTTAATTTTTAACTAACAGTAAGATTATTTCTATAATAATAATTATTATACATTTATTTTGTTGTATAATTATAAGTTACTCATTCTCGTTGAGACAATGTTCAAGCGGGAAGCGAATTAAAGTAATATTGTGTATAAGTTCCGTTGGCCTCTCTTACTCGAGTGAGCGAGGTCTCGGCGACAGCGGCCTGCTTCCCGCGCAGCATGTGATTGGCCAGCTTCTGTTTATTCACAGGGGATCCTGAAAAGAGGGATTCAATCACCTGCCTGACGCTTCTTTTTCTTTTTTACTTTCATTATGATAATAAATCCATCTGATGGTGTCATATCGTCCCATCCCATCGCAAAAACGGAACAGTTGGTTTGTTAGTAGGTGAAGTATGTGTTACGTATTGGGGACGAACCCACCAGAGCATGATTAAACTTATTCAAATAATTATATTTACGTATGGAAGCAATCTGATTTTGTGCGAATAAGGAGTTTATACTGTTCTAATAATAAATTTATTATTGTAATATTTCAAATAATAGATTTATGGTTTAATTATTGAAATTATTAACAAATGTCAAATATGTTATGCTTTTTTTTCTAGATATAATTTAGCAAAATATTTCTGATTCACGAACCGTAGTAAGACAGACAATATACTTTTTTAAAATAAGCATGCAAATTATTGAAAAATAATTTTCCTGCATCAGTCCGTAACACCAGAGTTTAGTCACGCTGAGATAAATATTTAGTACCATGGAAAAGTGATTGAGCTTGCTATAGAAATAGCGAACATTGATAAAGCGGTCATTTGTTATCGATACTTGTGAATTATTATTAAAAATTCGTTCTCGAACACGGGGCACACGATAAAAAGCTAATGGCATGCTAATCTAGAAATACTTCCATGTGGGCATCGAACCTTACAGTTTACGCGAGAGATATTTATAAAAAAAAAAACGCGTTATATTTCGTTGATGCACTTAATATATCTCAGCGATATTATAGCGTTAACAAAAATCCACCTAGTCAGCAGATTAAACCTATTTTTTTTTTGTAGATACCTACTAAAACTAAAACTTCGCTGTCGCCCTGGGATAGGATTGCAGCTCACTGCTTTGGGAGTCCCACACTACACCCAACCGTCCTCAGGCGGGGGGTGTGCATAAAAAAAAAGACACGTATACAAGAAAAACTAGATGGCGCTGGGCGCCCAATAATATTATAATTATTACAGATTGAACATAATTTTGTTTTTCATTGATATTTATGACACAATAAATAGGAAAATTCTTGCCAACCCACTAGACCGTCGATATATCAAGACACCTTCGCACAATATCATATTGCATTAATTAATCGTTAGTAAGCAACCCTTACCTTAGCTTAGAGCGTTAGTGAAGCATCAACGTATCAGTGTGTTCACAAATTAAAAACAAAATAATAAGAACAACGACAAACAATCACTCATCACTGTAACAAGCTTCATAAAAATAAAATGTTCGCGGTGCAATGAAGAGAAAAGGTCCAAAACACAAGCGGTATTGAAAATAAAATATAAAAATAAATAATAATGATAATACAATAAAAAAAATAAAATAAACAAAAACATTTCGCATGCAAAGTTTGCAATAAAGTGGCAAATAAAAAAAAAAGTAATACAAGTGAATTATATATAGTTATGTACAGTACGAATTTGTGTGCATTTGTAATAATATTTGCCGTTCCCAAATAATTTAAAAGGTGTGAAGTTATTATCATCGAAGTAAAAATTGGGACAGATAACTCATAATTTAAAAACGGCGAATAGTGGCGAAGAATGTGTGTGCGCCAACTGGCAGGATCTATCTTGAAGTAATGAAGATGAACTTAATTCTTCTGATAGAAGAAACAGAAGGACATTAAACATGATAAAGGGGCCGTTCAAGTATTACGAAAGCACTATAAGGGTGCGGGGGGGTCTTTCCTGGGGGGGTCCCAGTTGATTTTTTTTTTATGGGATAGGAGGGCAAACGAGCAAGCGTGTCACCTGATGGTAAGCAACCTGCGCCACCCATTCACACCAGCATCACATATATAGTGTTACTGTTGCGTTGCCGATCTATAAGGGAGTAGGATAGGAAAGGATGGGGATTGGGGGTGTTCGTCCGGGTACCTCTCTCACCAAACGAAACGCGGCATGAGCCACTTTACGTCAATCTTATGTGAGGTCGTGGTATTTAACCGGTCGAGCCAGCCCATTCATGCAGCGAACTGCTTGGCTACCACTGTTAGTTGATTGACGATGATGACGTCATCAGTAGTTATTCAATTTTACAAAAAAAACTTAGAATTTGAGCTTTGCTTACTTTTGCTGACAAGGTGGTGTGGAGGTGTATATAATTGTCATAATTTTTCTTACGTAATACTTGAATGGGCCCAATGCTAAAGTTAATCAACTTTGCCACTGTTACAGAATTCGGTTTATCTTTTAACTGCCTCGAGGTGTCTGCCAGCACCTCTTTGATGAAATGAGTCTTTTAATTTTGACAATAATAATAATGATATAATATTTAAAAAAAAAAAATGCTCCAAGCGTGAATCAATCAAATCGTGATGTGATGGAAAATTTTGTAAACTGCTCTGATGAGATCTTACAATGCTGTTTGGCTATAAAACCCTTTTACTGCGGAACAAGGAGGGAGGTCATGTATTTCAAATAAATAAACTCTATGTATGATATGAATGAACCATGTCTTGGATATTGATGTTAGTAGGTAATTTACAATAATGTAATTTGAATAGATAATTGTAATTTGTGTAAAACCAAGACACATATGGATAAGCTAGTATTGTAATAGTAAGTATTTATTAAAATTACAAAAAAGAACATGTAACTTCTTTTAAAATATCAGTTTTTTTATGCGATACGAGGGCAAACGAGCAGGCGTGTCACCTGATGGTAAGCAACCAACGCCGCCCATGGACACCAGCAACACATATAGTGTTACTGTTGCGTTGCCGTCCTTTAAGGGATAGGGGATAGGAAGGAATGGGGAAGGGGTGGTGGGCCTCCGGGTACCTCTCTCACTGAACTAACCGCGGCATGAGCTACTTTACGTTGATCTTCTGAGTCAGTGTGATCAGTGATCAGTCTGATCAGTGTGTCTTGGGATGGCCTATAGTAGTGATTATTTAAACTCATCTAAGTTGAACTATGTCAGTCACTTTTACAGTGGAAGAGCTACGCAGCTTTGTGGAGAGAGTGTAAGATCTCATCAAATACTAAGGCAACATTCACAGATAGAGATGGACAAGTTGGACTTACCTATGTAGCTGAGCATCACCGGGAGGAATATCAGTCCGTGTGCAGCTCCGAGTATCACGATGCCGAGGTACATACGGAAATAGAACACCTGACAAAAAAGGATAAGATTAGTTTAGACTGAATATTGAAATCATCTCTACGCATAAAAAAACATCTCTTACGCATAAAAAAAACTGACTGAACTGCAGAACTGTCAGGCTCAAAAGGACTCGAATCCAGAGCCGTAAAAACATTTAAAAAAAAAAAACTGTCATTCGAGTGACAGTTATTTCAAGATGGCGTGCGTAGTAGCCGGTATTTTGTACCTGGAAGATCTGACTCTTAGCCATGCCCAGCACGATGATCCCGCCGAACTTGGTGAGCGTGATGCCCGACAGCACGGAGGAGCCCATCCTCGTGAGCGCCTCAGCGGCCCGCGAGACCCGCCCCCCGCCCCCCGCGCCGCCCGTGGCCACGCTGAAGCTGTGCACGATGTGCGAACAGAACTCCACCGAGATACCCACCGCCATCACCTGCAGGTCACGAGACACGATTCATTGACACAAATTATGTCTTTCTGCATTAGTCTAAAGAGTCATAATCACAGAAATTATTTTAGGGTTAATAAAAAAATACTGATTATAATAATATGAATATTTACTGACCAAGTTCACTAATGAGACTGCATTAAGACTGATGCCCCACCAGTACATCAAACCACCCAGGTTCACCACAATCATAGTGATGGTCACCACAACCACCTGTAAGGAGGAGAATACACATTATAAACTGTATTTATTGTAGCTAAATTTAATTTTATTATAGCAACTTGCAATTTCGTTCGTGAGTGTACACATTTTGCTGATTGTAATAGAAAGACCGAGTGAATGAATGAACGTTTTAGTTGAAAGAAGTTCAAAAAACATTTTTTCGTGTTTTATCAGAATATTACATCAGGAACTTTGATAAACTGCTCAAAATATCTTTATAGTCTTGCCTCGTAGAGGAATCGAATGTTATTTTATTACGTGAGCAATAATACCGGCGGATATAGTGAAAGAACACGAAACGAATACTGACCAGCGCGGAGAAGAGATCGAATCCCATGAGCAGGAAGGTGACGATGAATATGGAGAGCACGGAGATGCCCATGGACTTGAGCGTGTCGGGCCACATGGTGAGGTACTGCTCGTAGAAGACGTAGAAGACCGAGTAGGGGAACACGCTGGCGGCGGGCGCGCGGCCGGCGGCTCGCAGCTGCGCGTTGAGCGTGTCGGTGAGGTTGGCGGCCACGAGGCGCGCGGCGCGCAGGGCGCTGTAGTAGTCCAGGCTGGTCTTGAGCACGCTGTGGTAGCCCGCGAAGTACGTGGCGCCGATGTCTCCCGACGGCTTGTAGTTCACGGCCTGGCCGTACGCCGCGTGGCCTCCCTTCACGCAGCCGCCCGACTCGGGGTTGTCCTCGAGGAAGTACGGCACGTAGTGTTTGAAGTCCTCGCTGTTGGGACGCTTCTCGACTCCGGTCAGCGATATGTTGCACAGCTGGCACTGCGACGAACCTGCCGGTACGTTTCGGTCGGTGTCAACGGAGATGTTATAGTTCTAACTTCACGCGTACCCAAAAACCATTGATACCCAAAAACATAGGCGGTAACAGACGAGACTGATTAGTTAGACGTCCGAGTGCCGAACCTCTATACTTATGATATGAGAGGTGCTCCGCGTCAGGTGTAATATCTTAGCCGCCTTTTACTACACCCAGGGTATGATATCGAGCGACGTTATTCTCTAAAACCTAACGCACAGTTTATAGCTTTAAACTAGACTCATACTATCCTTTTAACACATTGTGAAACCTTTATTTCTAACGTGAATTTCTGCTCTTATAAATTATAAAAGCACTAAAAAGAAAAACAAAAATAAACTAAGGTCACATTTTTATACAGAATGTCCTGAAATTCAACGTCAAGCCGAAATGGGTTAACAGGATTGACAGTAACCATCATCAAAATCAGAAAAGTAAACTATCCATACATTCATTGCAAAATTATACAAATTAAAAAACTAAAAATTCGGATAAACCATAACCATGTTCGGGTATATTTTATAATTTTTGTTTATTCGAACTTTAAAACCATAACCCTGAGCAGCATATCTAAATGCCAATCAAAAAAGGACACAATTGCCTCAAGTCAGCCAAACATGTTCAGTATCCATCTTCCTTATTAAGCTGCCAACTAAGTATCAGGAATCCGAACGGTATAAACTTTGTAATAATTAATGTACACGATAATAATCTGAGATCTTAGTGCTCTTTTCTGCCACCGGCTGCGCTAGAATTTCGGACTTTTTCCGATCATTACGTACGTAATATTATTAATAGTGGTCCCCCGGTGGTCGACATTCGAACGTAATTAATTTATCAGTTTAAACATTATTAGGGTTATATTGTCAAATACTACACTTTTATACTCGCAATTTCAAGATCAATGTTAATTTGTCTATTTTGAAATAAATTATGTGAATCTTTTCATAATGTCATGTGATAGAAACGTAGTCAAGTAATTTACATATTTGGTATATAGATGATCCATAGATGTTCTGGCAGGTAACATTGCATTTTAGGTAGTAATTATATTAACATACTGATCGAGTATAATCTTTGATTAATTAATAATAATCTAATGAAGGGTCAGCTGGCGCACCCACGGGCTTAATACTGAGTTTAGGGACAGCCTGTATACACGCCGTAGATAGCACAATGATCTACTTATAAAATAATTTCCAGACACAAAAGGTATTAGTTTCGGTGGCGCAGTGGTCGAGCACACGGCTTCTGATCCAGAGGTCCGGGTTCGATTCCAGACACTGGCTAACACCAATGACTTTTCGAAATTCTTTTCGGAAGTAATGTGTGATAAATGTCGATGACTGAAAATATGGCAATAGGTTCGCCACCTATTCCATTTGGGACGTAAACATAACGGCGAGACGAGGCTTAGCAGCCGCTGCCTACACCTACGGGTAAAAATAGGCGTGAAATTATGTTATGTTGCAAAAGATATAATAAAGATGTGCAAATAGAAAAAATGACTTACGTGTACTGCTGGGACAGAAGCTCGAGTTGGACGGGAAATACTTGCAGCAAGTTGTATTCAATGAGCTCCAGTCGAAAAAGTCGTCCAGCCACGAGTTGGGAGCTTGGGCCAGATATGTTTCGTTTGGATTTTGGGAAGCTGCGTAAATACAAACAATGTCAGGTAATTACCATAAAATTTACCAATACAAAAAATGACAGAAATGTAATATCGAAAATATATATCAAGTTTTTTATTTATTTACTTCTGTAAGTCTTATGTTCAAATAGATAAATATAAAATGAGTTTGAATTGATTAGGAGTTACCAGTTTGCACATCATTGTACTAATATTGTACAATTGGGATAGTTCATAATAAGAAGTTTGGATTTCTGTACAGAATTACAAGTATATTGAGAAAAAGAACACATTTGAAATATTTGTCATCCCGGTACACTTTTAAATTTTCAAATAATTTTGATTTGAATAGAAATAATATTGTACAACGGTTTTAAATGCGCTCACCTCCGTATAGCTGCATGAGAACGCTGTCAGGTCTGCAGAACCTTGTTCCACATATCATGTTCTGAGTATCCGTATCGGAATAGTTCAAGCCTTCAGTCACCACGAAGTATACCGGCGGGCCAATGTTCAGGTAGCGGTTTAAGTACTGGAAGTATTTCAGCTGGAAGCTGTCGTGAGGCATGGACAGCTCTTGGTCCAGTCCTATTTCAATATGAGGCGCGACCTGCAATAGTATCAATCTTAATTGTACTAAATTATATTTTATAAATAATCATTTTCATCATTTGCCTTTTGAGGTCCACTGCTGGACAGGCTTCCCCCATAGAGCGCCACAACTGCCGGTCTGTTCAATCATGGGGGGTTTTCGCCACAATCGCCACGCTTGGCAGGCGGGTTGGCGATCGCAGTAGGCTGTATTTTGTTGAAAGAGAATGCTGCTGCCCATTCTTCCAGCCTTTTCCCTTAGTCGAATTTTACGACACCTACAGGAAGAGATGGGATGGCGGTATTCTAAGGTATTTGTACTAAATTATATTATTGTTATTCAGTTCTGCAATCACATAAGTGGCATAGATCAAACTTTAAGTAAAAACAATATATTAGTTAAACGAATAAATAATACCAATTAAAAAAATAAAAAACGACAAAATATTAAGAATAAATTCTAGTTCAAAATATGCTATATTCCTTTTAGTGCTTCAAACAGTTAATTTTGGTTATCTTAGTAAAGATAACGGAACTGGCAATTTAAAACATTGAATCGTTAATTACACAAAAAGCTAATAAGCATGTTAAAAAGTTTGGCCTTGCTTAAGTGTAAACAAGGTTTCTTCGCTTGGGTCTAAATGAAATATTCTATCAGTGTAAAGTGGGTACTGACCGCCACGGAGGAGCAGAGCCAGGCGAAGAAGATGATCATGACGGCGGCGCGCACCTCGCGCTTCATGAGGAACGGCACGTACACGTGCTTGAACACGTTGTAGAGGGCGCCCTCTGCCGGTTCGCCGCCATCGGCCTTGGAGCCGCGCACGCAGCACAGGATGTCGAACCGGTTGGCGGCCTGCCGGTGCGTGTCGATGGCCAGCAGCGCCACGAAGCACGTGGCCTGCAGCAGGAAGTCCACCAGCAGCGCCGCGCCCGCGTACAGCGCGAAGGCCCGCACGGCCGGCATGTCGGACAGCGCGCCCAGGAAGAAGCACACGGACTCCGACACCGACGTCAGGAACATGGACGGACCCACGCTGCCCAGCCTGGCGCACACAGAGACACACTCTTAAGACGACTCGACGAGAATCGACTACCAAATCAAAAAATAACATCTCTACAATTGGAAGAACATTTGAAATTACGTAATTCGTACCGACAAAAGAACGAATACTTCACTCGCCTGGCTGTTGATATTAGCGGGTTCTAACTAACAACCGAGATATTGATAATATTAACGACTACAATCAACGCTTTATAATATGTATTAATAGCAATGCCAGAGACTTTGTCCGAAGTTTTCTGTCAACCTTTATTTTTTTTTAATACTACTTAAATGACTTTTTTTATTTGGTCATTGTTGTCGACTTCTACAAAAAAGAAACCGGGTCACCACATGCTCTAACCTGTGTAGCTAACTCGCAGTGAGAGTTTTTATGATTAAAATGATGTCGATTTTGCACCTTTGTTGGTATTAACCTTATCGAAAAAAAATCATTACATTTTAAAAGATATTACGACATAAATGTAAATAAAGATGAGCAACTCTATTTCGCATGCTGACGTGTATCAAAACCCCACAAAGTCTTTATACTTTAGCAAAAGTATAACTCAGTGAAGTACATATAATAAATAATAAATATCAGTAAATGAACTAATTATAATTAACAAATGTCATACAGGCAGAAAAAAAAAAATTTAATTTTTTTTTAGAGAAGAATGGAAAGTCTTATAATTGTAGTAGTAGTAGTAAGTTTTAACAGTGGTAGAGCCAAGCATCATCATTTTCCTGCCACAACCGGCACAACATGTCATCCTTTTCCATTCTCTTCTATCACTCATCATATTCACACTTACTCCCTTCATATTCATATCAACTCTTACACAGTCCATCCATCTCTTTTTCGGCCTTCCTCTACTAATGTGTCCATCCGCAGTCATTCCCATCGCTCTCCTTGTGACATGGCTTTCGTCCCTTCTCATAATGTGGCCATACCACGACAATCTACCACTTCTATTTTTTTCCGTAATTGGTGCTGCTTTCATGCTTCCTCTTATATACTCAGTTCTTATTCTATCCATTTTTATCACACCACACATGTAGAACAGCAGGTAGAGCCAAGCAGTTCACTGCATAAATGGGCCGGCTCGACCGATGAAATACCACGGCCTCTTAGAATATCAACTTAAAGTGGCTCATGCCGCGTTTCGTTCAGTGAGGGAGGTTTCACGCTGGCACGTTTGCCCTCGTATTATAGAAAAAATAGATAAACTCACGTTCTGCCGATATGTTCAGCGACGGTCTCGTTTGGCCGCCTGGGTTCCCGCTGGTTGGTCTGCACCAATATGAAGATGTTGTCGACTCCCACGGCCAGCACCAGGAACGGTATCACCTCGATGATGATGAGCGTCGCCGGGACACCGGCATAGCCGAAGATACCCACCGAGCACACAACAGACGCCAGCACTATGAATACGCCTGGTCACAAACATTCAAAGTTTTAGTCCGCATATCAAAGGTTCGTGGGAAGCAGTTGCTTACTTAATTGCTCATATTTGGATGAACAGATACAGAAAGATTTAAAAGAAAAGAAAAAAACAATAGTAGACCCTTGCAATCCCCTATATGAATGTGCCGGCTCAACTGGTGAAATACTAAGGTCTCAGAGAATATCAGCGTATAGTGAGGTATCCGGAGGTCCACCCTTTTCCCCCATCCTACTTCCGGAGAGGCCGGCAACGCAGCAAAAATATTAAATGTGTCGCAGATGTCCATAGGTTTCGCTAGTTGGTTACCGTCAGGTGTCAGTTAGTCCCGCTAACTAGTTTGCCACTTATTCCATAATAAATATATATAAACTGCATAGACAATGACCTCCGAGTCCCAAGGTGACCTTGCTGTCCACCAGCAGCCTAGAGAAGCCGGTGAAGCGACCCAGCGCGATGGCGATGTAGGCGAACATGATGAAGTACGACACGCCGATGGTTCCCACGTCGGACTTGGACTCGCGGTCCAGCTCGTCCTCGATGGACCGCTCGGAGGTGTAGGCGATGTCCATGTAGGGCGGCATCTCTGTCTTGGTGTAGTTCTCCATGAAGCTGATGAACTCCGCCTCCCAGCTCAGAACACCCTCGAGCTGTTGACACAAAGTTTTAATGTAGTACAGGTGTTACCAACCTTTGGCATATAATAAATAACAAATTTTAATATAAACATACAAATATTTTACTTACCTTTTCCTTATCATACTTGTTGTTCACCAGTATCGTGATGATGAAAGCGGTGGCTTCATGGAACCGCGACCGTTTGGTGAGCGGCTCGCCTGGCGACAGGAACCCTCCCAGCGCCACGGCTGGCAACACAGGTCCCTTGTAGTTGGACAGACACGAGGACAAGAATGGGTTCCTGGAAACATCATACACATTTTAATATCTACATTGATTTACGATAAATATCCAATAATATTATGAATATGTAAATAGAAGTCTAGAGAGTCACGCAGTTCTCTATATGATCGGCCTCTTAACCGGTGAAATACCCCCCTCAGAATATTGACGTAAAGTGGCTCATGACGCGTTTCCTTTGGAGAGAGAGAGAGATTGGTATCCACTAGTTCACACCCCGCCTACTCTCTGAAAGGCTGGTAATACCTTGTGTTGCCAGCACTAATTGCTTACCATCAGGTTATTGCTTATTTGTTTGCCCCCTATCCCACAAAAATCAAGCCATCGAGCTAGTTGGCCAAATTAAATAACACTAATATACAACTCACTTGGCACACGACAGTATCACGTCCAGATACGCATTGTCCTCCGTATCAAAGTTTTCTACATCATTCTGGTACCAACCCCATGGGGTCATGACGGCACAATCTTCGGGTTTCACTGGTCCAGTGAACGGTGTACTCATTGGGGTGAAACATATGTCCTGAATACCGGTTTCATTGCCTAAAGCTGCACATATAAAAAAATAACAACTTCAAAATCTGTTGTGCAATTTTTAAAAAAAGCGCCATCTATTTTACCTAGTTAAGCAACTAAATGTTTGTGTTTTGGAAAGTAGAAAAGGGATAGGAAACCAATACTCACCTAATATTCTATTCTGTAAATGGTAAACGTCCATCATGAAGGTGGCGTTGAACACGGGTCCGAACCAGTAAGTATCCCCAGAGTCCGTCGTATATTCAATCTTTGGTAAACCTTTGGCGCTGATTATAACCATTTCCGTTCTGTGCAAATGAAAATAAATAATCTTTTTAGTTCAGCTTCTTTATAATTAAATTTAATTACATTATGTATTAATACATGTGGTGTACAATCCCCCTCCGATTGCTGGAAGCCACTGGATGCAGATAGGCACAGGATTGTGAGCTGTGTCATCCCATGGGGGAGACCTTTTTTTTTACGCGAGGAAATGCTTTATGCACACCCCCGCCTGGGTACGGCAGGGGGTAGTGTGGGACTCCCAAAACAGTAAACTGCAATCTGATCCTAGGGTTACCCACTAAAACCTCGCGGCGGCCTTCCTCCGGCGTTGGGGTGGCCCAGGACAGTGCGTAGGCCCTCTGGTCCACCCCGCAGTCGCCCCCCTCTGAAACGAGGGGGTGCTCATCCTCGGGGAGCCTCGGTGAAGCTCCCCCGGGCGGGGCGGCTCCGACCGCGCGCTGTAAAGATGCGCACGGCCGGCGGCGCCCCCGACGACCCTCCCCGGCCGCACCGGGTAGTCATCCTTCCCGGGCCGCGAACCGGGCGCACTCGCGGGGTGTGCGCCCTTGCGGATGGGGGAGACCTACGTCTAGCAGTGGATATAAAAGGCCCCACAATGAAGAAGATGTACGTATATGTCGTACCTGTAGAACGGCTCAAAGTGTGTATCGAAGTATTTCTTCTCGACGCGAGAACGCGAATTGGGCGCCGCCCACAGCTCCACGGGGTTCTTGGTGACCTGCATGTAGCTGATGCCGTAGCCCAGCACCACCACCACGCACACACCTGCCATCGTAAAACAAACACTGTACGACACTCTCGGAGTATGGAGCTTTTGTACATTGTTGAATATCAATGGATTTGTTACCAAAAGTATAATTTTTTTCTGTGACAATTCGAAGCTAAAGCATAAACGTGTCTATTTTAAGAGTGTATAGGTTCTCAAAGGCATTTCATCACACTAGAAAGCCATTTATTTTCAAACTAGACAAAGCTTAAGAATCAACCAGCAAACGCCCCGATTTCATTTTGTCTGTCAGACGACAAATATTTAAGTGTAGATGTTCATGTATTATTCATCATCAGCTAGTATTAATACTAAATCAACAAAACTCACCAAGAAACAGCACTAGCCAGGGTCTAGACGCCATCATACAGCCCCACCACTGGAAGAAGTCCTCCATCTTCGTCTCGGTCTTGGCGCCCAACTTTTCCAAGAACGTCGCCTCACCGATTTCGTCCGATGGGTCAATCGGCTGTCCGGTGGTGGATGGATGAGTAGCCATCTCTTGGTTACCATCATCGGAGCTCACGCCTAATGTTTTATATAAAGTAATTGTCAATTTATGTTTATGTATGATCAGAGAATAAATCCCCGTAATGAGTGAACACAAAAATACAGGAAATGGTGCTCTATGCAGGTCGAAACGAGAACAGCTATTATTCCCATAAAAGAAAATGATCAAGTTTTATACAAAGGTTATGGTCTAATAATAAAATATTGAATGGTTTCAATCAAAATATAAAAAATGCCAGTAAATGTCAAATTTGTTCGGATTCAAATCGACATTTAGCCACCCTGGTCTATGGTCTTCAAAATGTTAATTTTTAAAAAATACATAAAACCCATGCACGCTCGGCTTTTCATTTAGTAGCCTGGTAGTATTTTAAAAATTAATATTAATAACTCAATGTATTTATATTGGGTTTTAAAAACAGCTATTATAAACGAATATACAACGCCACATGTGCGCAAATCAGATTAAGGTTCATTTAAAAATCGTCAAAGCAAACGGCTAGCTGCGTAGTAGAGCCACGCCCTTCAAGGGCGGCAACGTAACTGCCACACCATGTGTGTTGCGGGTGTCTATGGGCAGCGCGGGTTGCTTACCATCGAGTGACAAGCTTGCTCATTTGCCCCCTATCCCATAAAGAAAACAGCAGTCAGCATGCATGGATTTTATAAGACTAAAAGAGAATTACCACACACATAATATATACACATAAGTATATCCAGTGGTATCTATATAATGAGACAATTTAAATATAATAGATGATAAAATAACAGACACAAGAACAGCCATTATTACAAATACGTTCACTGTATACAATAACGACACAGAGAGACATAGTGAAAAATGTATTTAGAAATAAAAATAATAACAGGAAAAGGCCTTCCGTTGACAAGGTAGCTATTGTTAGGAATGTTAAGCAAAACGAAAACTAATCAAGACTCAATTTGTTACCAGTAATTTCAATTACGCGTTTGCGTACTAGTTAGTGGGAACGTCTAAAAAAAATAACCAATATATTATATACCCAATTTCAATCAAATTTCATTTTTATCAAGTCTTAATTTCAAATAGATTAAACAGTTTGGCGAAAATAATCATTTGCTGCTTTACAATATAAAATACTCATAAGTTAGATATATATACAGCAGTTTTTCTCGTATTAATTTACCTACGCGGAATTAAAAGCTAGACTATGGATACTACATATTCACAGTCCAGTAACTATTATTAATACAGTTTGGGTTTAATTAACAATTATATAAAAAGAAATATTCCATCCGGTGACAGCGGCCTATAGCAAGCAATACATAGTCATCTTTATAAAAAAAAAAAATAAAAAAAAATTACATTACCAAATCTTACAACTAAAATCTTTGTTATAGTCAGCGTGAAACGAAAAACAGTATACACATAAAAGATGCAGGCAGAATAAGAATTGCAAACAAAAACTACAGCCAAACGCAACGCGCTCCTAAATATACAAACAGAAATGGATACTATTTGAAGATATAGTATTAAAAAGCAAACTATTTGATGTATATCAGTGGTTCACAAACTTTCTAATGATAAGCATTATAAATTAAGTCCCCAATAATAACATTACTCAAGTCAACGCATGCTCTCATTGCATCCGATGAGGAAAACTGACGCGGGTAATTTATTTCATTACTTACGAGTTTTAATATTTTTAAACATTTGAATTTAAATCACTTTATCCAAAAAGATTGGTTATTGTTTTTCATACCATATGCCCGTATATGCCATATACCATATGCCGTATGCCCAATAAAACTTAAGTTTTTTTTTCGTCATGTGTGGATTTTTTGTCGTCATTGGGAGCAAAGTTTAGAACCACTGAGATAAAATGGTGTGCGTATTCTCTACCATAGCGTGATTGTGTGAAGCAATGTGAAGGGTGCAGGAGGGGTGCGCACGTGGGGTGGGGTGGTGGTGACTGTGGCGAGTAATGTGTTCTGTACGTACTAGCGCGGTGCGAGTGTAGCGGACTGGTCTCTGGTCCTCCGATACGCCGAGCAGCGCCGCCGCGTGACCAGCCCTCTGTCCCAACACCAAAGTTAGCAAAAACGCAAACTCACTAACAACGCAATCACTGTAATATACTACACTAACTCATTCATTTTCCTACCCCTAGCCCACACTATGTGAAGTCGGTACAACATGTAATCCTATCAAACTATCCATATTGTCGTAAAAGACTTGGCTGTCGTTTTATGACCAGTCGTCTGCCTGACGCCAACCCTCATTGGGGATTTTTTTCTTCTTCACGCATTACTTCTGGATGGATCTGAGAAGTCTAGTGTAAAGGGGTACGTGGATGGTGTACGTTCCCAACATATCTATTTTTTACTACACATACATACCGGGACATAGTGTTGCTAGTAATTGGTGTTTTTTATCAGGATAACCCTGTAAAGCTGCGGTAATTAATGCAATTAACTGCTTCTTTAGAAGTAAGATAAATGCTGCTGTCCTTTTCTATTCCTTACAGGAATGCATTTGTTTATAGCTAACTATAATTTCAAAAAATCTGACCAATTAGAATTAAGATGATTTATGCAATTAGTTTTGAATTAAAAGGATGATATTAATTTACCAACACCAGATTAATTATAAGAATGTGTATTGAATAATACTCAAAGAACGCTCGTGACGTATTAAATTAAAAATCAAACATTTTAAATAAACATTAAACTAAAAGTTTTTGAAAGTCGCCTTCAAATAATTTTACTCAGTCAATTAAATCAAGTCTCTTTTAATTTCTAAGCAAATCGTCGTCTTATATTCTATTCTAAAGAATCTATTGTCCTATAGATTACCTATTCTATATGTTGCTTCTTGCTATACATAAGCATCGAACTTGTGACCCTTCAACAATTTGGGGTGCTAATGTGTGTAAAATGTTTATTAACAGTTGAATTTACTCTACAATTTCCTATACTTCATATTTAATTCAAAACTATTAATAAAAATATTATACATGAGTAAATTTATTATGACTTAGTTGTGTTTGTAATTAAACTTCCTTATTTAATAACTTGTCTTTATTGTGCTACTAAAATAGACAAAGTTTATAATTATTGTTTCCCTATGTGGAAAACATATTATCTGGGTTAACTATAGGGAACATCTTACTTAGGGGCCGTCCATTAATCACGTCACCTTTTTTAGAATCTTATCATTTTAAATCTTATTTTATTCTGAAATTAAGGAAAATTTTCACCGCCCTCCCTTGTGTTATTTCGTGATTTTTGTCAAATTCCTCCCTACTCCTTCGAGGCTCACGTGATTAATGGATGGCCCCTTAATATTTAATATATATGTGAAAGTCTGTGGACATGTTCAAATAAGATAATCGGCATCAAGATCAAAGGTTCGATTTTTTAAATCTACTTTATTATATATAAGTATCTACAATAATGATTTGTGTGGCAATACAAAGCATTGTCTCCTGTG
This sequence comes from Euproctis similis, assembly GCA_905147225.2. Taxonomy (NCBI): domain Eukaryota; kingdom Metazoa; phylum Arthropoda; class Insecta; order Lepidoptera; family Erebidae; genus Euproctis; species Euproctis similis. Next base: position 14,825,532 of record LR990122.1, on the reverse strand, counting down.
TATAATCTGGGTGATGTCATTGTGATGTATTTATCTCATGCTGTGTGTATGAAAAAAAATAAATAAACAGTCATAGTGTAGAGTAACTTTATAATGAAATATTTGAATAGACAATATTAGAGAATGTGTTAAAAAATATATTTAAGTATAAATTTTGTAAAAGATTCATTCTTAAATTACTTTAAGCATACTACGATTTTTTGTTCTCCTATTTATAAATACAAAATTTACATTCTCAACTTGAATTTAAAAAATATATAGATATCCATTTACACCCAAGGGGTCAATATCGACCACTTTGGGAAACTCTGGTATAAACCGTACACAGCTTAAAGATGCAGATTGAAAAGTTTTACTGAAAATACCAAAGATCCTAAGTGTAATTAAGGAGTTTTAGTGAAAAAAAAAAAACGCTAATAACTTAAAAATCACCCCTCTAATAATAGTTGGTGTAGGCAGTAGGTAGATGTGTAAAGTCGCGTAAGTATTAATAGATTTAATTAAACCTATAACATAGTAGTTTTTTTGTGTTTTCCTGTTTTCTTGTTACCGCGTACTTGTTTTTGTAGTTTGCATCATTATTCGAGCTATTTTTTAATTAAAATCTAATATTAGTTTTCCTCGATTCCACTTTTTCCCTTACCAATATATTGTTTATATATGCCTATAGAAACAAAACAAAAATGTCCGCTTGTTGAGGAAAATACAAAGAGTTTTTATTCAACTAACTACCAGACTAGTTGAAATTTATTTTGTATCTCTGTTACGGTTAATCGGATGGACGGTTTGTTATTTTCAGGGGTATTCGTTAGGCTGGGTACTTTCGAGATACAAATGCCCATCATTCCTAAGAGTAAATGTTTAAGGGCAGTACGACAATAATATACGGGAGCAAAGTCGCAGGCAAAGAGTTATTTTTAAGTATAGTATATAGAAAACAACATACCGACAATATTTTCCTGTTGGTTACAGCAAAACACTCCACTCAGGAAGAGTGTGGTGAATATGACAAAGACAATGGCCATGATGACCGCGTATCCATCAGCGCCCGCGATGCTGAACGGTTTGTGTGGCGGAGGCCTGGGCGGTGGGGCCGGACATGACTCGCTGCAGTCCAGGCAGGAGCATCCCGGCTGACCCTGGAATGTGCGAAAGATTTTAATACAGATCGACCGCTAATTAACATTACAAATACTAATATTACATTGTTAGTTTGGGACGCTTTTACTCCTAAACTAGTATTAGTCAAAGATCTGGTAATTCCCAAGAGATGTGTTACTTCACTGTGGGTATGCTAAATTTATTCAAAGATTTGTTCGTGGTTCGAACACGGGACTTCAGAATGTGGCGTGCTGGACCAGTAGGTAAAAGAAATTAATTACATACCGCCAGTCCTATATTGCATGGCCTCGTCTCTGGGTTGTATGGAGTCAGACCGTTTGCAGGATCTGGTTCGTTGATATAGTTGATCTGGAACGGCACGAACGGGCTGTTTCCGTCACCCATGGATTCGAACCAGCGATTGGGTGTACAGTAGACGGAGCCGTAACCGCCGCACATGACGTCCAACACCAGCTGATTACTCAGCGGGTATTGTACCTGAAATTGCAATTATTTACAATTGAAAAATTAAAACCGATAATAAAAAGAAAATGGTATTTTATTATCGTAAAACGATATCGTAAAACGGATGGCCCCTTAATATTTAATATATAGGAATAGGTGGCGAACCTATTGCCAAAATTTATGTACACAAATAAAAATCTAATGTCTCCTTTTGATGTTACTTTAAATGGCAAGTTTTTTATTGAATGTATGTATAGTATTTGTGTGTCTAATTGTATGCTGTGAACTCTGCAATATCTGAATGAATTAAGAACAGCTATCGGTTAGTAGGTATCGAATGATTTTGAGAAAAAAACATGTTAAATATTTTTGTAATTAATATTTGCACACTATTTGTATTATAAAGTGTATTGACATTTCATATCTCATGCATTGTTAATGATTCAAAATCTATTTAACACACCTACATACTCCGTGGCGATAGCCTCAGAAGTATTCAAACCTTGCAATGAGAAGTAATGGCTAGCCATTGGTTAATCTATTAATAAATATGTATAAATCTTTGGTATAAGGTTGATAAGTTAAATAGTTGTTTTACCTGTGCACAAGAATTGTATGTTGCTTGCATATAGTCCAAACTAAGATGGTAATCAATCTCCAATATGCTTTGATGTGTGGCTGGAATGAAATAAATCATATTATTTATTAGAGCGTTGAGCAGATTCCTGGGCGCAAAAGATATTAGCAGAAAAGCCCAGCTAGCAATTCACAATGGAATACTGATCCCAACGCTAACTTATGTAAGCGAGAGCTGGGTATGGCAGAGCATGCATGAAAGTAGGATAAACGCGGTCGAAAAGAGGGCATTGCGCAAAATCTGCGGAGTGACCCTCGCTGACCGCGTGGAAAACAAGGTTATAAGGAAGGAAGTCGGATTGAGAGTGAGAGAGTGTCGGTGTAAAAGTAAGAAAGGGCATGCTCCGATGGTTCGGACATGAAGAAAGGATGGATGATGCAAGAGTGACTATGCAGATATACAATGCAAAAGCGGATGGATGTAGGAGTCGAGGACGGCCTAGACACACATTCCATGACCAAATAGAACGTGTTCTGGAGGAAGGTGATGTTAGGAGCCTCAAAAATCGACGCGCGTGCATGAAAAGAGTTATGAAAGTCAACGAAGCGAGTGCGGTGTGTAAGAATCGTGCCTTATGGCGCTCCGTTCCTTCTGCCTACCCCGCAAGGGATTTAGCGTGAAAGTATGTAAGTTATTTATTAAAGTAATAATGAAGCACATTCGTTTCTTTTTGAAAGTTGTAACTTGAATAAAAACTAGGCACATTATTACTCTGTCAAAAAACTACCTACATAACTTCACGCCAATGCCCTTACGATAAGGTACGATTCTTACACACGCCTCACTCGCTTATTTGACTTACATAACTCTTGTCATACACACTCGTCGGTATTTAAGGTACAAACCAAGATTTCGAAAACGAATCAATATATTTCTTGGCTATTCTTTATGATCCTATATAATAAGCATTTATTATGCGCACATGTCTCGAATTACTAAGGCCATTTGCTGATATTCTACTCCATTACAAACTAGTAATAATGATACTTTTCAAATAAAACCTTCCTAAGAATGTCGCGTGCAAATAATAAAAATTTTCACAACAACATACCGTTGTATGGTGCCAGTTTCTTGGGCATCAGATATTCGCTCTGATTGACGCCGCACGTCAAAGCGCATATGTGCTTGAGGAAGTTGTCCAGGCAGGCGGGACACCTCGCCAGCAGGTTCTCCGCCGTACCAATGTTGGACGCCAGGTTGGCGATCTGTTCGTGGTTGCAACATGATACACCGCCCTCCAATATGTCCGGACAGTACCTCTCTAGCACCGGCTGTAACAAAGAAATAAATATATAAACTTCTGCCCGCGTATAAAGTAAAAGATCGTGAGTGTTTCATCTGTTACATTGCTTTCTATCGTTAAGAGATTATTTTTCCTGGAATAGGAGGAAAACTGGCAAGCGTGACAGCTGATGGTGAGCAACTAAAGTCGCCCACGGACACCCGCTACACAGATAGTGGTACCATTGGAGCTAGCAACGTGACTCTACCACTGATACTCCCAACAACCACAATAGTACAAGAAGATTTGCAGCTTCCATAGTCTGACATCAAAAATTGAAAATGTCATCGGTTGTGAGTTTTACAGACATTATCAATTATTGAGTTCAATAGTTTTTATATTACTCTAGACATACAATTATTGCGTCTAGACTTAGGGGGGAGACTGGGTAGACTAGCACTAGCTAGACTTCAAGATATTTAATCACCTTTATATAATCTGGTATGAGTGTCTGGCACAGCCATTTGTGTCAGATCTTTTCAATAAACTGGCACGTGTAGTAAGTACGCAGAACGTAGAGTGCCACTTTCTTGTCATAAAACTGGCACATTAACACACTTTTGTTTGAAACAAAGTGCTCTGTCAGCATTATAATCCACTTCCAAGTATACCTACATTATAATAAACAAAAAATTGGCTATAAAGTAGCTGACAAAGCCAACTTTGTAGCGCCATATTGCTTGTTCGTTTTAGAGAAAACAGTTTTTTTTAGGAAATAATGGTAAGCTACTAGAGGCGCCCATGGACATCTGCCACACCGACAGACCACAGTTGCGTTGCCGGCTTTTAAAATGGGATAGAGAAAGATAGTGAAGAGGTCGTCTTCCATAAGGCACTTTAATTCCTGAGTGGTCAGTTGGAGTGATACCATCTACTTACAAAATTACGGAACCTTGTTAAATATAGAAATTGATGATTTGTCATAGGTATATTTTTATCATTACTCATAACGCATCTTCAATAAACAAGTATTATATTGATTTGTTACTACAAATATAAGTAAATAATAACTGTACGAGATTATAATGTTGCGTCGTGCAAAGGTCGGCAGTCGCCTACTCTGGTCTCTGATACACAACTCGGCAAGTTATGTACTTATTGACTGAACGATAAGTGGAAACAGATTAGTCATATTATTACGATTTGGAATTATTCACAAACGTCCAGGAAAATGGTTATCTATATCAATAACATGTTTATTTCGGAATAACCGAATTATTTATAACATTGAAACAACTTTTTATGGAGTATATAGCGTTTATTTAGAACATATTTTCTATTTATTTCCCGACGTTGCGAACTCTTTACAGAGATCATTTTCACGAGTGATGAACAAAAAGATGGTAGCCGTTCAGAAGCTATTTTCATTGATACGGAAAGTGCCCACGTTTTGGAAATGAAAATCATTTTTTACTCCTACTACTCCTCTATTTTCCGATGATATAAGTAGCGGCAATCATGTCTCAACATGTCGAATTAATTTTCGAAATGTGATGTAAATGTAATATATTTTCGCCTGAATACTTTCGAGTATTATATATATGTACCACTAAAAATATGAGTACTCCGCTCCTATTGATAATAGCGTGATGATATATAGCTTTAAACTTTCCTCGATAAATGGACTATCAAACGCAAAAACAATAATTCAAATAAAACCAGCAGCACTCGAGATTAGCGCGTACAAACAAACAAACACATCTGCTTGATCATAATATTAGTATAAATACATAGATATACGTCGTATTTAGCAAATAATAAAAGTCAATATAATAAGGAATTGCAATATCTGTTATATCACATAGACATTGCGGTAAGAATTATAAACACACTTGACTGCCTACCTCCAATTTGCACATATAGTTGGTACATAAAAAAACTAGCTATTATTAAAATAACATGTTGCACATAACGAATGGTTTTAAAAACAGTTATGTTGGCATGACTTGAAGTTTTGTACACAACATTCATAACTTTACGCCAAATCCCTTGCGGGGTAGGCAGAGAGAACGGAGCGCCATGGGGGCACGATTCTTACACACCTCACTCGCTTCGTTGACTTTCATAACTCTTTTCATGCACGCGCGTCGAATTTTGAGGCTCCTAACATCATCTTCCTCCAGAACACGTTCTATTTGGTCATGGGATTTGTGTTTGAATAAAATTTTGTAATCCGTTATTAAATCTATAATATCAAGAAATACTGGTGACTGGAATAGATTGACGGGCAACGTGGTGCATTGGTAAAACTACCGACTGCGGGATAGAGGTCGGTGGGTTCAGTTCCCACCCGGAGTGTTACACCACAAATATTTATGACAAGCATTAATGTTTGTCTGGGTGTTTTTCTATGTATTATTGTAAGTATGTATTTCCAAAAGAAAAGTATATATGTATTGATATCCGTTATGTAGTATCCATAACACAAGCATTTAGTTGCTTAGCATGGAACTAGAGGACGCTATGTGCATTGTGTCCAAGATATTATTATTATATTATCACAGAGCTCAAAAGGCTACAGTGAACTTAATTAAATACAGTTAATAAAATAAATCCTAGATCCATCGAACCTTGTTTTTTTTTTATACGGATAATATTTCTTGCAATTTTTCATACTTTATTCGGGCAAAGGCAGAAAAAAACAACAATGACTAGACCACAGAAATAGATCAAGATAGAACGGCCGCGATGGCATATTTCCATACATTTCGAGCGTGTCACTTTTTTGAAAAACCACGCCCTCAGCGTGACGTCATTTTCATTGTGAGCGGAGCGACTAGTTAGGAGACACTCACATTAGATTATCGATGTTAATATCGGCAACGTGTGTTAATTTTATTATTTTTATATTTTACTAACTTTATTGATTTTCTGTAACGATAATCATAGAAAGTAAAACATGTTAAATACTTCAATCCGACATATTAAAACCTAAAACATATTTTTCCAACAGTATATAAAATTTAATTATAAATATTTTACTGTCCTTGAAACTATACATATTTATTAAATATTTGCCTTTTTGTAAGGGTTGGCCTCACAGTCCTGGTTAAATAACGAAGCCGAACGTCTACATATACCTCGGTTACTGCCCATTTGAGAAGAACGAGATGATTTTCCATCGGCGATTGGTCAAATTGGTGAAAACTTATACTGTCAAATAAACTGCTGCCAATGTAATTACGAAACACTTTGGTTGAAATTTGTGGTGTTAGAATAAAGTAGGGACAAAGCAAGATATGAGCTGATACTCAAATTATTATTGCATTAATTTATCGATAAGTCCTAAGACTCAACGATACATGGAGTGCCCATCTCTAACATTCGAATCACAGCGATTAACAGACACAGCGATCAACTGGTGTATTGTGTATTTCGTTCGATTCGACGTACATTACGCCTATAATTTATACGCGCAATGTTTTTGTATACGAGCGTTGAATGCGGACAGCAATGGATATTTATCATAACGAAAAAATATACAACTTGTGATCGTAATTATTGAACATAGTAAAAGTAAAACAATAATTTGTAATCTCAAAAAAATACTTTCTACTGATTTTCTGTACTTACTGATCATACGAAATATTTCCTTTTTTCATATTTGATTCACTACTTTTGTTTTTACAATTTTTCACAGCATAATAAGGCATATATGTGACGTTTTATCAATTTTTTTACGTCCTGAACGCATGGCAGGAACGCTCGTTGCGTAATGAGAGCGAGTTTCGAAAAGCATGCAATATAGTGCAGGGTTTTGGCACGCTTGCCACGCCTATTCGCCGTTCTATCTTGATCTATTTCTGTGGACTAGACCGATGTTTTTGTTACGCTTTCACGCATAAACTACGCAACCCCGAGAGTATGTAATTCATATATATTTCCTACATATGATGCAAAGTTGTATATGTATTAAATAATTTCTAACAAAGAAATATTTGATATCTAAATAAAAATTTCTTGTCTTCTTTCAGATTATTTTGATTAAAACTATAGCTGAATCGCTTGTCTCGGTGGTCTAGTGGTCGAGCACACGGGTTTTGAATCCAGAGGTCGCGGGGGTGCGAATCCTGGCACACACCAATGACATTTCTAAAATGACTAAAAACTTTACGCCCAGTATGACAATAGGTTCGCCACCTATATCATTTGGGAAGTAAACATAACGGCGAGTCGAGGCTTAACAGCCACTGCCTACACATTCGGGTAGAAAAAGGCGTGAAGTTTTGGTTGTATAGAAATATCGTAAGAAATTCCTACATTCCAGAATTGCTTTCTCGTATAAAGATACGAATTTGAAATGTACGCGTCTGAAGGTCGTCCAGACAGATGATTATTATTAATTATACTTGCGCAAAACATCGTAGGTATTATCCGCGTAATCTAATGTACATATAATATTATACGCGACAATAATATTTCGTATCTATTTTTAACTCTAAACTTGTATTTGGCTGAAACATGTTTATTCATTTCATCAGTACGTAATGTATGTAATATTTTATTAGTTTTAAAACGCCGCAACAAATAACAGAACATCATCTATGTACATAAAACTTTAGTTGAACGCATAGATATAGGAATAGAGTCTACAGTCTATGGTCTAAATCTATGGTTGAACGGTTTTTTTTTATGGAACAGGAGGGCAAACGAGCTGGCGTGTCACCTGATGGTAAGCAACCATCGCCGCCCATGGACACCAGCAACACATTTAGTGTTACTGTTGCGTTGCCGACCTTTAAGGGATAGGGGATAGGAAAGGATGGGGAAGGGGGGTGGGCGTCCGGGTACCTCTCTCACCGAACGAAACGCGGCATGAGCCACTTTACGTCGGTCTTCTGAGAGGTCGTGGTATTACACCGGTCGAGCCGGCCAATTCATGCAGCGAACTGCTTGGCTCTACCACTGTTAATGTGTTTACTGTATATTATAAATTACTATACATTAAACGGCAGCTTGGAAGATTTTGATATATTCGTGTTTGAACGCGCTGATCTCGAAAACTACGCATTCGATTTGAAAAATTATTCCAGTGTCAGATAGCCCATGATCAGATGAAGGCTATAGAGTAATATAAGCACAGCACTGTTACTTTAAAGTAAAGGTACAAAGTTCATCAAATTAGTAGAGTACAGATTTGGTTTTGGTACTACCAACCAAATCTGTAATTGGCCAACTTTATATTCGAAAAGCTGAATGTACCAACTTGGTACATTCTGCTTTTCGAATATATACATTAACCATCTTCACGCTTTTAATGTAATAAGGTGTAGTCAGTCAGTGTTGTCTCCGAAATTAGTTCAGTCACCGATAATAAGCACATAGTACAACTAAGAGAAATCGTCTGTATGTACTCCGGATTCGAACTTCGGCCCCTTTCAAGAAGAACTCTCCGTGCTAACTAGCTTGCAGAGATTCTGACGTGTCGTAATGCCATCAAAATGAAAACAACAGACTTGAATTTGGACCCCTTACATACAGCAATCCTAGAAAACCTTTCTATGTCTTAAACAAAGTATTGAAGGAATTACTACAACCCCAGATGTACTTAGCATTTTTTTAAGGTTGTCTATTTTCGACCAAATTAACAAGACCATTATCACATTTTTATCATTGTCGCACACCTGCGCCGTACAGGAAATGTGAGCAAAGAACATGTTTTAGGGTTCCGTAGCCAAAACACTGAAAATAATACCATCACAGTTACTATTGCTGAGAAAAACAATCTGATAATCAATGTCATATTATATATTTTTAAGGGAGTGGGATAGGAAATGAGGGGCGTAGCTCCGGATACCTCTCTCACCGAACGAAACGAGGAATCAGAATGAACCACTTTACGTTGATATTCCGAGAGGTAGTGTGTTATTTCACCGGTCGAACAGGTCCCATTCATGCAGCAAACTGCGTGGCTCTCACCAATGTTGTTATATACCATCAGGTCCAAGTGTGCACGTTTTTGTCTAGTCGATTACAAAAATTGTTCCCGTGGACATTACTATCCACCGTCTTAGATGGTTCGAGTCCAGGCCATGGCATTATTTTTGTTTGAATGTGATTCCCAAAAAAACAATCGATTATAAAAAGTAAAAACCAAAAGTATGTGTATATGTTTTGTAGCCATGTATTAATTAACATGGCTACAAAATACTTTTGGCTAACCTTGGCCTACCTTCAAGAAATGTATTCATAAAACCTAAACCCTGCTGAGGTCTTGAACTAGTTAAATCAAAAGTAAACCGTGAAAAGGCCAAGTTCATGTCGACAATTACTGTTGGGGGAAAGCAAGCCAGTATATATTATTTACTAGCTGATCTGGCGGACTTTAAAAGCAAGAGTGACGCGGAAGCAAGAATTTTACCTAGAAAAAAAAGATAGCCAGGTTACTGTTGATTTTTGGATAGGAGGACAAACGAGCAGGCGTGTCACCTGATGGAAAGCAACCAACACCGCCCATGGACACCAACATATAGTAGTGTTACTCTTGCGTTGCCAACCTTTAAGGATGGGGAAGGGGGTGGGCCTCCGGGTACCTCTCTCACCGAAAGAAACGCGGCATGAGATACTTTACGTCGATCTTCTGAGAGGTCTTGTCTTGGTATTTCACCAGTCGAGCGTGCCCATTCATGCAGCAAACTGCTTGGCTCTACCACTGTACATTTAATATTTAGATGCTATTGCTACTTGATTCCAGATTCAAGTAGCTAGGTATAAGTTAGTAGATATCAAACCATGTAACCCTGTGTAGTGTCGACGGTCGAATGTGATTATTAACTATGGCGACGTTTTTATCAGAAAAACTTATAATTTATTTTATCAAATAAGTATTAATAAAACAATAAACAAACACCTGCGCTCTCTCCATTTATCTTATCGTGTTTACGAAGCAATTGTAATAAAATTATTACTGTAATAGTAATAATAAATTATATATGAACCATGAGTGCGTTTGTTTGAGGCTTTGTTCTCGGAAAATGCTGATTTAATTATATTATTACTCTGGGAAGCTCTCTTTTTTTAGTTAGAGCGTAGGCGGTTTAGCGAGTGTATGTATACATGTTCACGCCAAGTCCCTTGCAGGGTAGGCAGAGACAATAGAGCGCCACAAGGTGCGCTACTTTGACTTTCATAACTCTTGTCATACACGCTCGTCGATTTTTCAGGCTCCTGGCATCACCTTCCTTAAGGACTTGTTTAATTAAGCCATGGAAAATGTTTCGTGGCCGTCCTAGACCCTTACATCATCCGCTTAAGCAATGTATATCTGCTTAGTCAATCTTGCATCATTCCTTCTTTCTATATATCTATGAAACGCTCTATAACTTAACATCATTATGGAATTTCGCTAGAGCAGTGTCATTAGATTTGAAATTGTCACATTTTGGAACAAAAAACGTAGATATTTTTTAAATACTTTAGTTAACTATTCACGATACTGAACAAAACCCACTCGAAAGATCAAAAACCAAAATTCCTATCGAAAATAGCTAAAAAGGGACCAAATTTAGCGCGACAAGGAAACAATGGATTCCTTGTAGAAGCAACCTAGCAACTAGCACTGACATAAACGAAGTCATTGCCAACAACTAGTGTATGAAAAAATAAAAAATTATCAAAGTGAATATTAAAATCATCGTGACTTGAGAAAATTTCACGCAACTTCTAAGAAAACTAAAGTGTAACTAACTGAGGCGATGTAAAAATTTAACAGATAAAGATTTTCGAAATTAATCTATTTCGAATTTTATGTGTGATAAATATCGATGACTAAAAACTTTGTGCGCGGTATGGCAATAGGTTCGCCACCTATTCCATTTAGGACGTAAATATAACGGCGAGTCGCGGCTTTTGCAGCCACTGCCTTCACCTTCGGATAGACAAAGGCGTGAAGTTTTGTTATTTGGAAACTCCATAGGAAATTCCTCCATTCCAGAATTGCTTTCTCGTATAAAGATACCAATTTGAAATGTTCGCGTCTGAAGGTCGTCCAGACAGATGATTATTATACCTATTTTACCTTAGGGTAGAAAAAGGCGTGAAGTTATGTTATGTTAAAGATATTTTAAGATATTCCCACCAGCAAATTATCAAGGAATTTTGCCCATTGGGGTATTTTGTTCATCGGGGAATATTTAGCAACTTATTGATATCCTAACATGTATGTACTAAAAGAGTTTGGAAGGAGGTGGAGTTTGGAATAAAAAGATACAACATGTCAACCTGCTCCACTACACTTGGAGTTAAGATATGTATAATTAGTAACCACTTAATAGATTCAACTGTTTTTCCTGTACTTCAAAGTATCTTTTCAATAAGTTTCTATGTTTTTTTCTTTTGTATAAAAATATAATAATTACATAGTTTAAAACAAAGTCTATATTAATAAGTTAAATATCTGTATTTACGGACTATATTTAACTGTGTGTTTTGATTTGATTTGACATTATAAAATTAGTACAGTTTATTTACAACTCGCGCGACAAGCTTTTATTATTATATAAATTGTACATACTGAGGCTCTAAGTTGATACTTGAAATTTTTAAGGAAATATTATTTTCTTATTTTTAGAGCGCTTAAATAAAAGCTTCTTTAAAAAGGGTTTTTCTTTTAATTTATTTATTTATTATCTGAGGCGAAATCAAGTTTGCTAGTGGAACAATTAGTATATAATAAAAAGCGTCATTTTTGTTTGTTTGCTAGACGGATTCTACACAGGCTTAGTTACAAGCAATAACCGCTTATCAAACCACTAATCATTTAATATTATACCGAAATCGTTGTTTTAGACGCAGTGCCTTAAATTTGAAGGTCACGGAACGAGTTCATTTAACGACCAAGCGGTTGTGACCTCACACCTACGAAGACTCCACAACGCATAACACGAAAATTCTTATCGAGATGCTTTAATTAGGAGTTACACTTCAAAATTTACTGGGGCTTTTCTTAACTGGACCAAATGTTAGAATATTATCTTGTATAATCCTTACTTATATAATAAACGGATATGTTAGTTTGTTTATTACTCATTCATACCGGAACTACTAGACTCATTAACATGAAACTTTGTACCTACTGAAATTGAAAAAGGTATTGGGAAGGACATGTTATACACTTTTTAAGTAGTTAAGAAAATTGATTAGGTAATTAGTTTTGATATTTTCAAATATATATAAAGTAAATGTCACATTGTTTGTCCGCGATGAACTCCCAAACTACTTCACCGATTATAGGATAGTTATTTTTTTTTTAAAACTCCAACCGCAAGGGGGATCGCGGGACCGTTACATTAAGGCGAGACACATTGGCTCGACCGATTTTGATACAATTTGATATGCATATTTGATAAGTCTGAGAATCGACAGTGGTAGAGCCAAGCAGTTCGCTGCATGAATGGGCCGGCTCGACCGGTGAAATACCACGACCTCTCAGAAGACCGACGTAAAGTGGCTCATGCCGCGTTTCGTTCGGTGAGAGAGGTACCCGGAGGCCCACCCCCCATCCCCGTACTTTCCTATCCCCTATCCCTTAAAGGTCGGCAACGCAACAGTAACACTATATGTGTGGCTGGTGTCCATGGGCGGCGTTGGTTGCTTACCATCAGGCGACACGCCTGCTCGTTTGCCCTCCTATCCCATAAAAAAACAATCTCTAGGTCAACATCTAATTTTCATACCCTAAATATTAAGGGAAATCAACCGCTATTTTATTTATTAATATTTTAGCGATTACTTATATAAATGACTAAGTACATGATCTCATTATCTAGGTCAGACCTCAGGATATCATTAGAAAAAATTACTAATATCCTCTTAAAGGTATAATATCACCTATTTACATAGTAAGTAATACCACACATCTCTACCACACGAGTCTTGTTGCCCTTCCTGCCAGGAAGGAACCGTGAATCATTTATACAGTAGCTCACAAGACGCATTGTATAAGTAAACATAGGCATCTCGTTTTGGACTGCCACGTGCCGGATGACTTGATGATCTGCGTCTTGTTTTTTTTTTCTTTTCGCGCTGCAACAGGTTTTATTTTTACGCACTTCTTGTTTCATCCGCTATCGCATTTGAGACGTGCCTGCCCTTAAACCTCAACGTGTTTTTTTTATCTATGGTATCAAAAGACAAAATACCCTATTTCTCATGGAATACAGAGTCCGAGTCATAAATACTGGTGCAGTTTATAATTCAGTCTCGGTGCCGCAGTGGCTAGCACCCCGCTTCTGATTCAAGAAGTAGTGGGTTCAAATCCTGGCACACACCAAAGATTTTTCGAAGGTTACGTGTGATAAATATCAATGACTGACAGCATTGTGCCCGGTATTGCAATAGGTTCGCCACCTATTCCATTTGGGACGTAAACATAACGGCGAGACGAGGCTTAACAGCCGCTGCCTATACCTTCGGGTAGAAAAAGGCGTGAAGTTATGTAGTTTTTAATTAATTCTCCATAATACGATATTTATTGCCAAGAGTCAACCATCCTCTGTAGGATCAGAAGCTGATAACCATTCGTCTGGAATGTTATGATGACGTAAATGCATGAGGACTGGAGAGTTTGTTGAAGACCTTGTTCTGCATTACGCGATTACTAGAGGTCGCTTATCATTTTGTGTGCAGTCAGTCGGGCATATGCGGTTTTATTATCTGTACTAGGAAAAGATGAAGCGGAATTTTGTTTTGTTTGTTTAACGCTTCAATAATCAGCAATTACTCGTCCGATTTGTAACAATTCTTTCAACGAGGTATGCATTTGTAATAATGTGTCTCAAAAAATCTGGTTTCTTAAATTCTGTTTTTTTTTTGTATTCTCCAGCAGTATGGATGGAATTTTACTTAGACGACTTCCTCAATAGACGGCCAAAAAAAACTTTAATTAATTCATAATTATAATAAGCTAAAATAAGTGTGTTAATAGAGGAAACAAGTGCGAATTGCAAACCAAAATTACAACAAAAAAAAATAAGACAAGAGCGTTTCATTATTTTATTTTACAGATCTTCCATAACGGATACATAAATAGTTTAAAATTAACTCTATTTTAGATATGTTTGGAGGAAAACCGCATCATGATCGACGAACGTGACCATGAGACGACCTCAGCTAGCATGTTCGAAGGCCCGCAAAGGATGCCCTCGAACAATGCATTGAAACAATAAATTTAACGTATAGAAATTGAACTCAAAACTGTGAGCATAAACTTTTCTAGTTAAACCCGGCTACCGAGATGCCACGGACGCGTGTTGAAAAGTAATGCCACATACAGGCCTGATTATGATTGGAGAAAAGGCTCAAAGATTTTCAGAGGATCTATCATATAAATAGCACAGCAAATTCCCCGTAGAGACTCGAAATTTTACACCTGCACAGGATCATAAAACTTTTAAAACATGTATACTTTTAATTTAAGTTTTAATAAATCCAACTATACCCGCAAAAAAAAAACACACTTAAAACCTACTTGAATGTAATGAATTTGAGAAAAAAAGAAAAAGAAAATATTTTAATGTTCCGTAATCATCATTAAATGTACTTAAATAGTAAATTGATCGTATTTATATAAATTACATTTTAAATAAAAATAGCTGTCCAATTAAACATACATTTATAGATATCATCATCAACAAAATTACAATAAAACATTGCAAAAATATATTTATTTACTCATCAAAATATCATAATCGCTTCGGTGAAAAATAAAAACTTGCTGAACGTTTATTATTATAGCGGAAATACGTACTATTTAACCTACCTATAAAATAATATGTAACACATCACATCATATCATGTCCTAGCCACTCACGTTATCATCACTGATGATCATCACATCCGGTTATATAAATAGAAAAAAATCATTTCTATTTCTAAAGGTCTCCGTGGTTTAGTGGTAGAGCACCCCGCTTGTGAATCAACATGTCGTGGGTGCGAATCCGGGCTCACACTAATGACTTTGTGTGATTCTTTTCGGTAAGTAATGTGAGATAAAAATTGATAACTGAAAACCTTGTGCCCGGTATGGCAATAGGTTCGCCACCTATTCCATTTTGGGACGTAAAACATAACGGCGAGTCGAAGGTTAACAGGAAATGCCTACATCTTCGGGTAGAAAAAGGCGTGAATTTATATTTTTAAAGAAACTGGATAGCAACAGAATATTGAAGTTATTATTGAGTTTCCCTATTATGTACTATGGTTTTCCTCAATTTGTAGCTCTGCGGTTAGATCACTGCACGTGTAATCACAAAGGTCGCAGAATCAATGACCAACTTCTACAATCCCTGCTTCTAATTAAAACTTATTTGTTTTAGTATGCAGTAAACAATGAAAGAGGCTTTAGGGTGTTGAATATAAAACAGCCTTTGCGTGACTTGTACAGGCGTTAGGTATGAAGCCTTCAGCGCTACTGTAAACTACAAAAACCATTTTCATAAAACCTTTCTTAATAAATCACTTGAGAAATGTTTGTCATTTCAAACAGCTTGTAAAACACGATGTAAGACATAATAATAATATGCAGAATTTAAACCTGTCTCGGTGGTACAGTGGTCGAGTGCTCCCAGCTTCGGATTCACAAGTCGTTGGATCGATTCACACGAATGAGGTCTCCGAATTCTTTTCGGAAGTTATTTGTGATAGTTTGCTACCTATTCCATTTGAGACGTAGCGTTCAGCGCGCATCGATTCAACGAGACGAGTTTTAACTACCGTCGCCAACACCTTCGGGTAGAAAAAGGAGTGAATTTATGTTTTCAAAAAGTCTGGATAGCAACCGAATATTGAAATAGAAATTGTTTGACATTAATAATTCCTAAACGGAATACGAGAATTCTGGAGCGTGATCGATACGACCAATTTAGATAAGGTCGTCTGAAGGTTGACAGTTTTAGTATTGCGCCGTGGCTACTGAATTTAAGAGCACATACATTTTTTATAATACTCCAAAATGCGTGTCTGAATTGTGACCTATTTTAGTATTATCACGACGAGCTTTACAACAATGCCATTCGGACAAGTTCATGCCAAGTCCCTAGCGGGGTAGGCAGCGAGAACAAAGCGCCATAAGGCTATATTCTTACACACCTAACTCGCTTCGTTGACTTTCAAACTCTTGTCATACACACGCGTTAGTATTTATTTATGACTTCTGTCATCACCTAACGCAAGGACATGTTCAAACGAGTCATAGAAAGTGTGTCGCGGCCGTTCTCGACTCTTATCGAACTCTAAATCCCTCCGCTTTTGCACTGTATATCTGCTTAGACGATTTTGTATCATCCATTCTTTCTACATGCCCGAACTATCGGTGCAAACCCCCTTATTTACTCATATGTACCACCAATTATTTATGTATTAGTTTTCAACAACGCTGCTTACAGGTTCGCACATTATAGGCGGGAATTTTTTGCAGGCCCCCGGCTATTCCGTCTCCATTTAGTTGACTGACCGATAATCATAATATCACATCAAATAAACCAACCCGTCTCAAGGTCAAACACTACGTATCTTATTTTTATCTCATAAACACTAAGGGGGGAGAGAGAAAGAGAGTATACCAGCACTCTAAAGAAAAACAAGATCGTCCCAATTTATTATTATGTATCATGTTGAGAGCGTATATTTTTTATGGGATAGGAGGGCAAACGAGCAAGCGCGTCACCTGATGGTAAGCAACCTGCGCCGCTCATGGACACCAGCAACACACATTGCGTTACCGTTGCGTTGCCGACCTTTAAGGGAGTAGGATAGGAAAGGATAGGGATGGGGGGGAGGGGCTCCGGGTACCTCTCACCGAACGAAACGCGGCATGAGTCACTTTACGTCGATCTGCTTGGCTGCTTGGCTCTACCACTGAAGAAAATTGTATTTTTTTTTTCGGAAATATAATCCATCTAAGACTATGGAATATCTCTCTTATCTTCTGTCTGATAGAGTTAACATCAATATAATGGCATCAATTTGAAACGAATGAATCAACCCATTTATCTCCTATTCATTATGGTGGACAAAGTGAATTTCTGTGTAAGAAACGAATGGGGCAGCAGAGATAAAACATTTAACATGAACAAGAAAAATAATAACTATCTTGTATTTAAAAAAAAATACAATACCAACAGATAAGTTTGTACAGAACCCGATATATTTGTGCGTCGCATACAACTTGACCGATTTTTAGAAAACACCGTTATCGCAGATAAAATACCAAACGTGCACCTGATATCGATATACGAATATCAATAATCGCAATTATTATCGATAATGGCACGGCGCGACAATAAAACAATGAACGAAAAAAAGTTATCAAAACACGCAAAGAATGTTATCGGAGCACGTGTCAGGTGGTGCTCTCACCACAATAAGCTCCTAATCACATCGATACTTTTGACGATTAATCGGTTTTTCAATTTCACCATGTCTCGACACCAAGGGTTATATTTTTAATCTCAAATGCCATCGAGATTCCTGGTAGACACCTTAACAGTCGCAATTGCTGATAGTCACCAGTGTGAGCTATAACACCAGCTCGAGATCCCTGAACTGGAAGTATGGTATGCATCAGATCCAATCCGTGAATTACCTCTTATGTACCCCATGAAAAGGGATAACTCACTCCATATAAAATAACAATTTCAACAAGTCTCAACCGGCGCCATATTTAAATATGGCGGCGTGTAATAGTGACGTCATTGAACATAATTTTCTTATTAAAATTATGAGTTGTGTATTGTCTTATCTCAAATTGACAACACTTAGGGTTAGTCACGAGCGACTATTAGCGCTGATCAACATTGTCCATCAAAATCTCATTAGACATCATTTAAACTGCTTTATTTGAAAGATTGCAAGTTAATAAATAATAGTTTAAAAAAACTAAAAAACACGCTTTTTATAGAAAACCGAACTAAAAAATAGAAAAATAAAAAAATATATATTTTATTTTTAAAAAAGCGTGGGGTGCTTTTTAAGATATTATCGAAATGATAATCACTCTACTCATATCTGTCAATAAAATATTTATAACTATTGACACCATGCACCCACATGCGCACAGTTCTTTCTACCAATACCGCATGGCACTCGGCGTGAAGTTGTGTTGTTGTTGTTATAGACGTGTAGGCAAGGTTAAATTCAGTCTTTTTAATTCGCATTTATGAAGGTTGTAAAGTTATTTTCATATGTATACATAAATCATACACATATATAACGCGGTGGTCCAGTGGGAGAGCACACGGCTTCTGATCAAGAGGTCCGGGTTCGAATCCTGACACTGGCTCACACCTATGACTTTTCGAAATTGTTTTCGGAAGTTAAGTGTGATAAATATCGATGACTGAAAAACTTTGTGCCCGGTATGGCAATAGGTTCGCCACCTATTCCATTTGGGACGTAAACATAACTGCGAGATGAGGCTTAACAGCCGCTGCCTACACCTTCGGCTAACAAAAGGCGTAAAGTTATATATAACGCCACGCCAAGCCCCATGCGGGGTGCGTACAAATAACAGAGCTTTATAAGGCAAGATTTTTACACACCTCACTCACTTCTTCTACATTCATAACTCTTACTGTCGGTTCATATCTATTACAAAAATCGTAACGTAGTCAGTCGTAAAGGGCTACTAAAAGACTTGATCTGATGGGGACTATTATGTCTGGATGTCCATGCGGTACAGCAAGTCGACTTCTCATTCGGTGATGACGAGTGCGAATTCGGACTCAGACTTTTAACTTTTCGTAAGCTGGTTATGCTAAACATTTATGACTAAGAAAATTGTGTTCGATGCGTGTCGTATAGATTTCGCCATTAACATATTTGGGACTATAAACCTGTTATTTCAACTCTATAAGCTTAATAACCATACGAATTTAGAGGACTGGTTTATCTACAAAGAGATTAGAAATGAGTATGATGGGTACACTTGCACCTGGCACTCATTTTAATTTGATAATCTCCAAGTACGTTCAGTACACCAGCACTCGTGGCTCTCAATTGAGTGCCAGGATCGAGGGCCTCTAATATACTACACCTGAAAGAGCTCTTGAGTCAATCGGTGCAAACAAACACTTCATTTAAGAATAAGGACGAATAGATAAAACTGTTTCGGGAAATATAATTTTAATCAAGTAATTTGTTTGTTCCAGCAAGTTGTTTGACTAATAGAGGAAGTAAAGTCAACAATCTAATAGTTCAAGTTCAGCATCTTCTATTACCTGGCCACCATTGATGTCTTTATGGTATTCAATTTCATGAAATCAGCAGTAGTTTGAAAGGTAAACTCCATACTTTGCAAGAATCGCGCAAAAATAAAAAGAGTTCATTCGTTCATTCGCAGACATTATTCGTAGTTATTGAAAGAATAATTTTTTGCTGTAGTGACGCAGGAAGAAGAAAAAGCTCTGAATTGGAACGATATATATTACAGAGCAATGCTTTGTCGAATATTGCCCTAGTTATAAGTTCTTATTGATAGCCACGCGACGACAAATGGCGTTAGCGTCGTGGCAAAAATGACAAATAGCGATCAGTCAGCGATTGTTTTGCTAATTGCTGATCACTTGCACTCACATAATAGCTGCACTAGCCAGCTGACATAAAAAACAAGACAAATGCATTCTCAAAAATACTTATTAAAAGTAGGCACTCACCCTGCTTGCGTCTTCTATAGGCAACGCTGTACCATTGTAGGCGCAGTTCTTCTTTTTACTACCACTCCCGCCACACTCACCGTACCACACACAATGACCTTCCCCCGATACCGTCTGTATCTGCAACAAAAATACATATACATAAATTAAGATCATTTTTACGACTGCTATTTTACGAATAAACGCCGCTGCAAAGAGAATTTTTAAAAAATACTGTCTTTATTTTTGTCCTCTCTTTCGCCAAAACCAATTGACTTTTTGTGAACTCCAGTGTTTTGAATTATATATGACTAAAGTAATTATTTTAATTGAAGTATGACATTTCATAAGCCACCTTTTCCATGGGACAACCGTTTTGTTCAATGAGATGGGTGGTGGTGGTCTACATATTCATAACACATACACATATCATCTATACAGAGCCATCTAGTATCAAACTAAACTATTAATCTTTTGCTATGGTCGAATTGAGATTTTAGCAGACATTATTTGCCTAGCAAACTAACTTATTCTGACTAAAATTATTTAAGGAAATCAGTTGAAGATGCACATAATTTAATTTTCTATAGTGTGAAATAATAACTGCGCTGCCAAGTTTTCTTTACAACTTCAGACATACCTAGGTACTGTGAGGATGATGTGAACTCTTTAGTATTTTAAAATATAAACTCTTTTTACATAGTTCTAAATTTGTACTTTTGAATTTTTAAAAAGATATTTTTGATTAATAGAATTTTCTCAGAAATATAGAATAAAATATTAATTGGTAAAATACATTTTGAAGAGATCGTATGATTTTTAAATACGGGAGTTCAAGTTTATATGATTAATATATAAGTCGTATTAAAACAATTCACTAATCGAGCATTGAGGTGGAGAGGAGCAATGATGATGCTGGGACCTAGACGAGGCGCCCAGGGACAATGCAGAGATGAAAACCCATGACACAGTTTTGGCACGTATCTAAGTTCATTTTAATATCATGAATAATATATTAAGGAAATGTTTTATTTGCCTATTTATTTAACACACATGCACTGAGCTTGTAATACCCCTATATCAGATTAACCTGATAAATTACATTAACATTTAAGAGGAGGATCTCAATGCAGCATACCTTGTATTCAATAAATTGAGGAGCTGAGAGATGAACCCTATATATATATGTGAGACTCGATATTCCGAGTTCGTTACAGTACCAACTCTTGAAAGTGTATACAAACTATAAATAAACTCGTGCGAGACCACATTTTACACTGCGTCATTCGTAATAAACAAACGTACATCTTGTTTATCAACATGACTAGTTTATGTACGCGGCTTGGATCGCTGAAATGTACTTAACTGGAAATCATTGAAGTATCATAAAAGCGAAGCAAGAGAATGCATTAACAGAATTATTGTACCTACGTTTTATGGTTAACGTCCCATTTACTGTTTAGTAATATTCAGACAATACATTAGTTAAAGTAATATTCATTTCGAATAGTGAATATTTTTTTCTAAATCTATTTATTCAACTCAGCATTAGTAAAAAAAAAATTAAAACATGTACCTACACAAATTTACACATTGATAATATTATTAGGATATTAGACAGTAAACATGAAGATTAATTGACAATAAAATGAAAAAACCCATTCATATAATTATTTCATATTAATATTAATGTCGTAAGTCGCAAACAAAAGCTACTATATCATAATTATATTCTTCAATTAATCAGAGAATGGTGATAGAAAACTAAAATATACAAATAACTATATACATACATATTATTAAAATGAAATGTTCTACGTCAATGCAAACGAGGACACATGAAAACCACATCAGCAGCACACCCCATTTGTGATTCAATGATATTGGATACAGATTAAAATACAAAAGATCTGATACATGCGTAAGAAAAAAAAATATGGATACGACTAATGGCTATGGCAGAATTGTACATGTTACCGTAGTCAACAAGTAGGCCTGAGAAAAAAGTTGCAGACGACCCGCATTCGATCATAATTGTTCCAATTGTCCGTATCAAATGTGTTCCACAGACAATCATTATTTTTAAAGAAAATAGAACCGTATTCTAATGCCATTAGATGCACATTCGATCAATTCTCGTTCTAATTGTGCGAAGGAAATGATGTTTCATAGTAAAATAGAACCCTATTAAAATGACGTTAAGTTGCATAATCTTGTAAACAATACATACGACATACGATCTCAGTAACTGCTGCTAGTGACTTAATTAATAGTTAATAATTGCAGAGTTCTATTGTTATCTCGAAAGATCTTCAAATTAATGCTGTTCAAAATGTATAAATGACCATTTCGTACACAGATTTAGTAAAAAAGTCTTCTAATCAGTTGAAATGTAACAAATTTTGAACTGATTCCAATAACTTAATTTGCCTTATAACTTTGTCCCCTCCTTCCTCCCATAGGTGCGGTTTCAGCGTCCTACTAACATTTAGTTAATTTATGGCAGTTATTTTGTATATACAATGTTTTCCCTATATTGCTTGGTGTTCTCATGATTTCAGATTAGATATATTATAAATGTGGTTTTATTCAATCCTTTTAAATTTGAGACATAATTATTTTCCCTTACGCCCGAATCAAAACTCACTTTCTCTGGTCCATCTGTGTATTTATTTAGCTGTGCTTTTAGTCATTTTTAGCTTGAGTTGAGTAACTCGTCTTAGCCAAATATTGGTCATTTCACTAAAACTCCATATTGGCGGGATGGACCGTAACTACTGCATACATGTATGATCAAATTTAAAAATGTTAATATTTTCTTAGACTTGGTAATAGCTATTGAAATAAAAAAAAACAGTTTCCAATAACTTATTCATACAAAACAAAATACAGCGGACAGAGAACGTGACGTACGATTTTCGGAACCCTGGCGACAATCGATCACCATATATGGTAAGTCTTGATAATTCTCGATTTCAGATTCAGTATTCTTGAATTGGCTGTGACCTAATAAAACCGCAGCTCTCATCGTTGACAACAGAATATTAATAACGGAAAATAATGGAGCAGCACAAAAATTTCCATCAGTAAGTTCAGGTTCAAAGATATTCAATCCCTAGACATAAGGTATATTAACGTGGATAAATAGACTGTTGACTCAGTCAAGGAGTACAGTAGACTTGATTGAAACCTTACCTGAATAATAAAATACAAATTAATAATGATTTCCAGTCGACAATATATTGGATAACAATAAGGATTGTCTAGTATTTTGTTAAATATTATAAAGCAAATGGCGGACACCATTTTGGCAACTCGGAAGCCATCTTGATTTCGTTAAGGCAGTTCACGCGTATTAATAAAGATACAATTCCGTCCAGCACAGATGCTTTTGCCATGAAAACCGATAAAACTACAAAAATATCTACATCAAACATTGTGTATCATGAGGCAATTTCCCATGACCGTGACTGGATATTACACTTGCCTGAGCTTTGCTATTAAACAGGTGTTAGATGGTCTTTGATTCAATCTACCAACTATTAATGGGTTCCCAAAAATATTAAAGAACTCAAGACACTCGTTATTGAATACGAAACGATAACTTGAATAGCTGATGGTGGGCGTACCTACTATTACCTGTAAACACTGAGGTAGATAAAACATCAGCATGTTTGTAAAGCACCAACAAATAAATCAAAGGTTCCATGACCTGCGGTTAACCTCAGGTTAACCTCTGTGAACTCTGCCACGACCTGTCGAGTTCCTTCAGAATTAAGTAAGTAATCGATTCCACCCTCGGCTTTTCCTTAAAAGCTCTTAATTAGAAAAGTGATTCGAGTGATAGCTTTTCAATATTATTATTAATTTCACTTTATTTGCAATAATGACTTTTCGAAATTCTTTTCGGAAGTTGTGTGTTAAATATCGATGATTGAGAGGAGGCTCCGCCACTTATTCCATATTGGACGTGATACTTCTGCGAGTCGAGACTTAACAGCCAACCTAACAAAAAACATAACATGTTGGCCATATCTTAAAGCTCTGTATTTTATGTTATTGATTTGTTTGTTAAGTACGGCTTTGAACAGGCTACAACTCGGGGCCTATTTATGAACTCGTTAATTCCAGCCAGCATTGTCAGATTCGTTTTTCCAACGACTGATTCCAGCTAGTCTAGACTACTCACCACTCACTAGCTGGAATTAGTTTTAGATTGAACGAATTTGCAAGGCCACACGCCAGCTGATGAGATTGTAACGTATGTTGGTATATACGATTAATAGATCGGCAATATTCACCCAAACAACGAGACCAAAAATGGGTTGTTGATGTGCAAGTGACTTATCAGTGTGTGCGTAAAATGTTAATAATTAATGTAGTAATAATGCAATAATATAATTATGTAATAATATAAGTAATTTAAGTAAAATGCAGAATAGAATGAAGTAGTTACAATTAAAATATAAAAACTTCCTTTGGCGCGAAATGCTCCAAGGTGATCTGACGTACCAACTGGCAACCGTAGCCAAATACAAGCATTTATTTGATACCAACTAATTAGTCAGTTATCATCGAGAACAAGGTGTGTTAAGAAAAGTACACTCTAGCTAGACAAACGAACAAATGGAAAGTTGCAGAAAACCGTCCAAATGTGTGAGAAGAAGCTTATAGAATTTCTTGGGCAATAGATAAGAATAGATGCTTACATGACTACGTAATAGTGAACAATTAGATGTAATGAATGTTTAAAACATATTCAAATAACATAGAAATTATCGTACAAGTTAATTTGTTGATTGCAAAGTATATAAATGAAGACAAGCATTAATTGTCGAAATAGCAATGATGATAAAAGTAGTTAGAATTTACAATTTTCAAATGTTAAACTAATTATTATACGGACTAGGGTAGAAGAGGGGTTAAATTTTTATTCGAGTGTATGTATACACGTATATATTCTTTTGGTAGTTAGTGAGTTATGGAATTAGTATTTGGAGTGTGTGTGTGTGTGTGTGTGTACCAAGAAAACGAAGACTTAAAAATACTAAACACAATATGGGTTAGATATTTACACGCTTAGTTTTATTATGGAAAAAAACTAAATAACAGTGTGGTCCAGTGGTCGAGCACCCCGCTTCTGAACCAAAGGTCGCGAGTTAGAATCCTCATATTTTAATTATAAGTTATGTGTGATAAATATCGACGACTAAAAATTTTGTGCCCGGTATCGCAATAGATTCGCCACCTATTCCATTTGGGACGTAAACATGACGGCGAGACGAGGCTTAACAACCGCTGCCTGCCAAAGGCGTGAAGTTATGTTATTTTTTTGTGGGGGTAGGCAGTAAAGAACTATCACCGCGACACGCGCTATAATATTTTAAGTTAGAAGCCTTAAACTGACAAGTACACTATTTAGGTAGATGTGGTCGCATTTTCAAGTGTTTATCGCCACAATGGCTTCGTTAATTAAGAACAATTATTTTCTCGCCAGTCGTCGTACCAACATACAAACCGCCTTGACTTGGGCTTGATAATGAGGAAAACACACCTAATTAGTATGTGCCTCGCGCATGCAGACGCCAAATGACTGCGATCACGAGCCTTGAAAACGTTCGCAAGCGCAACATCCATGTCATATACACCGGTTATGGCGGGAATATGACACCATAGGAATTCTCTTTCGAAAGTCGCGGGTTCGAATCGGGAAACGAATAACTTACGAAAATCATATGTGCCAATTTTATTATGCGCCTGCGACATCTGCGTGAAATTAAAAAAAAAAGTTTACCAAATTTCTTAATTAAATTACTGAAAAAATGGCGCTAAATGTTAGGTTCAATAGGACGCAAATATTCGTTAAAGAGATAAAAATCTCGCTTGGAGTTAAGAGAATCTGTATCCCAAAAAGGGGGAATTCAGTGGAATATTACTTAATTTCCATACCAATGCTATCTAATGTTGATATCGTAATGTATTTAACAAGTGTCAGTGGTCCAGTGGTCGAGCACCCCGCTTCTAAATCAAGAGTTCGCGGGTTCGAATCCAGGCTCACACCAATTACTTTTACGAAAATTATGTGTGATAAATATCAATTACTGAAAACTTTGTGCCCGGTATGCCAATAGGTTCGCCACCAATTCCATTTGGGACGTAAACATAACGGCGAGACGAGGCTTAACAGCCGCTGCCTACACCCTCGGTAAGAAAAAAGCGTGAAGTTATGTTATATTAATAATAACATTCTCACGTGTTTCCGTATTTATTATTATATGATGCAGTCGCGATATGCGTGCGATGTCAGTGTAATTCCTTATATCTATTTACTAATTGCGCTTGTTTAATAATAATTACTGAGCTTCACAAGCGAAATAATTGCAGTCTTTGCTAACCATTTCCATGTCGGACATATTGGATAATATATATAGATATATATATTTAGTCCATTTATTTATCCGATGGTTCGGACATGTGTGACAGAGCAGATATACAATGCAAAAGTGGACGGATGTAGGAGTCGAGGACGGCCAAGACACCCATTCGATGACCAAATAGAACCTGTTCTGGAGGAAGGTGAAGTCAGAAGCCAATAAAATAGACGCGCGTGTATGAAGTTATAAGAGTTAGGGTTAACGAAGCGAGTGAGGTGTGTAAGCATCGTGCCTTATGGCGCTCCGTTCTCTCTGCCTACCCCGCAAGGTATTTTGCGTGAAGTTATGTATGTATGTATATATTTAGTCAGCTTGACTAACACTTAACTGCTGACTATGACCTAGATTTAATATTTACTGCTTAAAAATACAAATCTGATTCAGGCATATTGGAGGTTCCTTATTAACACATATGTAGGTATTCTCGAGTCAGTTTAAAAAAAATATTATTATCCCATGGGATTGCATCACCCGGTTATCATAAGAATAGATAATAGATATGATCAAAACAACCTTTAGGATTATATCGCGTTTATTTACTACTTATTTATATTTATTTCCCGACGTTTCGAACTCTATACAGAGATCATCGTCAGAGATTTTTTTTTTGTTCGTCGCTCGTGAAAATGATCTCTGTAAAGAGTTCGAAACGTCGGGAAATAAATATATTAAATAAGTAGTAAATAAACGCGATATAATCCTAAAGGTTGTTTTGATCAATGGGTGGGGTTCGCGAAGGTCTTAGAAATAAATAGATAATAGATATATTTCGAAATTGTTTTCAGAAGTTAAGTGTGATAAATATCGATTAATGAAAAGCCTTGTGCCCGGTATGACAATAGGTTCGCCGCTTATTCCATTTGGGACGTAAACATGAGATGGCGAGACGAGGCTTAACAGCCGCTGGCTACACCTTCGGATAGAAAAGTTATAAATGTATAACATAGAAGTAACAGTAAAAATATCTACGTAGGAAGATTTAGCTCTATTTACAAATACAGACATCCTTTACTAGAAATGGTATAAGTATAAAAAATAACAATCTGTATTTATGAGTAAAGTAAATTATATACAAACAATTCCAGACAGTAGTTTGCTCTGAAGTTTAACTGTCATCCATTTCTTAAATTAATTATTTCATGTTAACTGTTATTATTGTAAATCTGACGTCACTAACCAGCAGACATGAGACCTTATAAATACCTCATTAATTAACTTCACGTTCAAATCAAAAGAAAACAACTACATAACACATCTTGTAGAAAATTGACTAGGACTCAAATATTCAAAGTCATGACTACACAATCTATGTATACTAGACCTGTTTTGGAAGTGAAATAGTACTTAAGCAGAAATATGATATCTTAAAATTACTGTGCTAGATAAAGTTTGCACTACAGAGATCGGAACTTATCAAACATGGTCAAGTGGAGATATGACTACAATACTGGTCAAACACAGAAAATCGTTATGATTTTGTCGCCACAGTTAAATCTGAAATAATGGGAACAGAGCAGGTAGATGATAAGTTGACTTCTGGTGTGGAACTGGCTCTGATTAAGAGAAATCTATAGCTGATGATGAAACAATGAGATAAGCTTCTTTTTTTTATGGGATTGGAGGGCAAATGAGCAACCTGCGCCGCCCATGGACACCTAGTGTTACCGTTGCATTGCCGACCTATAAGGGAGTATGATAGGAAAGGGTGGGGAAGGGGGTGGGCCTCTGGGTACCACTCTCACCAAACGAAACGCGGAATGAGACACTTTACGTCGATCTACTGAGAGGTCGTGGTATTTCACTGGTCGAGCCGGCCCATTCATGCAGCGAACTGTTTGGCTCTACAACTGTTAAAAGGTAAACTTCTGCTTCTAACTTAGTAGACTTTTCTAACAGACACAAATGATACTATGTGGAAGCTTAATTTCTGCCTCTTATATGAGTCTACCCTTAGTAAGTACCCAAAGTATGAAATTGATTTCAAAATTAATATCTTGTCAAATTTGAAGAAAACACATATATTATTTGAACCACTTTGGTTGAATAAACAATCTTTACTGTTTGAATTGGACAGTTAGAGACCGAAATGGTTTATAATCAGTGATAAATTAAGTACGGCGGCAAAGACATTGTGCATCGCATTCCCATCAGTTAAACTTTATACACAACCAATTGTGCGTGTGTACCAACTATCGGAGATATAAATTAATCTTAATTGTACCATTTGTGCTCCCTGATTGACATAAATTTTATATATGTACTGGTCTGCAGTCAGTCATATAATATTGGAGATACAAATAAACATTTGTACTTCACTTAAATATTTGTACTTCACACTAAGTACTAAGGCAAGGAGATGAAAAACATAAGCAACACGCAGAATTGTTTATTACTTGCTAATAATAAAAGCTTCTGGTAAGATATGACCAATACACGTTTCTGATCATTAACAAAAATAAAGAGGAAAGATTTGTAGTTTTGTATGTAACAAATAAACTCAAAAAGTACTGGATTGATTTTAATAATTCTTTTTTCTTTAGAACGAAGTACGAAGTTCGCGAGGTCTGCTAGTATAAAAATATAAAGATGCTTAGATCTTTGGAACAATTTTTGGAACAATGAGTTTTTTTTTCATAGATAGAGAGAGGGTGTCAGTGAGGTGGTTTTTATGTATAACTCATGAAGAATGTAAGTATAGTATAGTAAGAAAAGTGATAATTCTAGAGATTTAGCACTTAACTGTAAACTCTGTAAAAATTACTTTAGATGCAGAAAAAAGTTCGCTGGATCAGCTAATATGGAATAAAATGAATGACAGGACTTATTCCTAATTCACATATATCTACACTATTTAAAATGTCTGCTACATTTAATTTTTGTAATAAACAAACTTTACTCATTCATTATCATGAGACAAAAACAAAATAAATATAACACACACACACAAAATACAAAATAAATCAAACAAAAACGTTCAACATAATACCCTTTGGTTATCATTTAAATTAACCTTTCAAAATTTCAACAAGGAGATAGCAACATTGTGATAGGATTGAATGAAACTTATTTTAATAATTAAATAATTACAGATAAAATTAACATCATAAATGAAAATTTAAATGTTAATCACACAAAATATGTCTAAATAAATCAACATAAAGATACTAAGATCAAAGTTGAGAGCAACACTACATCTAGTTTCTGTAATGTTCAACAATAATAACAAAAGTCTTTTTGTGTTTTATTACATAATAAGTACCTGGATGGCCGAGCTTTGGTTGGATTTTTTTTTTATAAATTATGGTTTTTGGAAATTAAATTAAAAATATAAAATGATGAAATATGAACAATATTTTTCCATCTTACCGACAGAATAATAAAAAATATAAACATGGTATGATATGATACAACCAAACACGATAAAATGTAATTTTTTAAAAACTAGCTAGATCAATTTATCGCCCCCAAAGCCTCCTATATACTAAATTTCATAAAAATCGTTGGAGCTGATTCCGCGATTCCAATTATATATATAATATACAATACAAGAATTGCTCATTTAAAAATACAAGATTTGTTATTTTTTCTGTTTTTTTTTCAAAACTAATCGTGACTGGGTTTCATGGTTGTAATACAATGTTGGATTTTTTTGAGCATTTTGTGTTTGTATTTTCCAGAAAAGGAATCTAATAAAAGTATTCTCAGTCTCTTCAGGACTATATCCCTAAATAGTAAAAAAAACCATGTTTAAGAATGTTCACATTTGCAACATGTTCACAATGCTGTACAGTTTTTATTTGATCTACAGCTAAGGGGTAAGTGGAAAAGAAGGCATCAATTTTCTAGATGAATTTGGAAAAAACAGAAATATTCAAAACTACTGCACTAATTTCCTTATAGTTTTCACTATGAAATTATTTCCTGAAGATATTAAAATTTGCTGTCTATCATTAGAAGAAATTAGAAGGGTAAGCAGTATAAACTATATGCTAAGAAAATCTTGGAAATGTGAATGTTTTTTTTTAAGTTCCTTTAGTACCTCTATCTCTCTATTTTGAGTAATTTACAGTTTGTACAGAGTTTGAGTTGAACTTCAACCAGCAGGATTTTTGTCCACTAGATGTAGGAAAAGTTGGTTTATATTAAGCATTTTAAAAGTCTGACATAGAACAATTATTGAATCTTGCAAGATACAAAGTTGTATTACTTTAAATATTAAATGTTAGAACAACATACAAAGCTATAAACGACAATTATAGAAGAGTAATGAATACACTAACATAAAGGAAAAGACAGTTTTTTTTTTAATTTATTAAATAATTGGGAAATCCTTCAAATTAATGGTATGTGTACCAAATATTGGGAAATTATATACGCAACATGCTAAACTGCAGCATGGTTAAGCAATAAATTTAATAGAACTAGTGAAATATGAGAACTACATTATAATAAGTGAAACCTTGATTGATGACGACTCAGCCCAACAATGTAGGAATTCTTTATGACGATAGTTACAGTTGAACATGTTTATTCTAAAACCTATTGGCGCGGAACAAGTAAATTAATAAGAAAGAAATACTTACGAATTCGAACGATTGTAAAATCAGTAGACACTCGAATAGGAGGGGTAAAAATCGTTGGTAAAACCCTCGATCACCAGCCATTTTCCACACTGTAGTTTTACAAAACAATTATCTTCAAAGAGTTTTTTGTCATATCATAATTTCACAATTAGAACAATCCCGTTCCAAGATTGAATTCTAAAACTAAGCAGTTATTTTTTACGACGCACTACACAAAAATCACTAACCACCGCTGCTAATCACTCTGAATCACTCAGTCAATATGAGTGAAATGAAATGTGATTTGTGAATATGAGTCAGTCAATAGTCAACGGCTGTCAACGAATGAATTTGGTTGGAACGAGGCTGAACGAGCAACGAGCTCAATGGCTCGAGCTAACTCAGAGTTGCCAACCCCTACAAATCAAAAAACAACATTTCTCTAATTAAAAAAGAGTAGAAAACAGTAGATGGGTTCAAAAAGGCAGGTTTCATACTTTTCTCATATGTCTTAAATGTTTAAACGAGCATCGAAATCTCGGAATCGGCTCCAACGATTTTCATTTAATTTAGTATATAGGGAGGTTCGGAGGAGAAAATCGATCTAGATAGGAATAATTTTTAGAAAATGTCATTTTATCGTGCTTTATCGATAATCGACTTAAAAATAAAATATATATGTCTTGTCTGTCGGTAAAATCGAAAACTATTAGTCATACTTCATCATTTTATTAGTATGTAATTCGTACTTAAATATAATTTCCAAAAAACGCAATTTACATTAAGAAAAATCCAGTCATCCAGGTACTTATAGTTAAAACAATAACCAATGTCAATAAAAATATTCAATTATTTCAGTGACTAAGGCTCATTCACATTATTATATTTGTATAATCACAACATGTATCATTTCTATGTATTTACAAAAAAGAAAAGTATATATGTATTGATACCCGTTATCTAGTATCCATAACACAAGCATTTAGCTGCTTAGCTTGGAAGTAGAGGGCACTGTGTGTATTGTGTCCAAGATATTATTATTTTAAGTAATAAAAAAACTAGTCTAGAATAATCTATGAAAAAAACAACAGTATGTAGTATTGTTTTTTATTATTATAAAGGTAGACAGGTATCACACGTATTTGAGAAATTTCAAGTTTCAACCGTAGTTGTCAATAGCATATAGACTATGGTCTAATAAACTATCCAGTTACAAAACGTTTGATAGCAGAGAAATAATAAAGTAAAATATTTTCTTGAAGTAACAGGTGTTTCTCTACACTAATTGAAAAAACAGTAAAATCTATGGATAAAACCAAAAACAGGGGCATAAATTGAAAAACAGTAGATCTACTGTTAAAACAGTAGGGCTGACAACAGTGAGCTAACTCTTCATTCTTCAAGAACTAAATGAAACGAACTAGAATGAGTGAACTAATCTAAAACTTTTTTTATATTCCTATTAACCTAGCTTAAGCTATTTTTTTTATGGGATAGGAGGGCAAACGAGCAGGCGTGTCACCTGATGGTAAGCAACACATATAGTCTTACTATTGCGTTGCCTACCTTTAAGGGATAGGAAAGGATGGCGAAGGGAGGTGGGCCACCGGGTACCTCTCTCACCGAACGAAACCTACCACCTACCACTGTTAAAGAACCATACTGCATTTACTAAAGTATTAAGATTAATTTTCATTCTAAAAACAATTTATTCTTTTATAGATTCCTTTATAATATTTAGTCTTATTTTAGTACAATTATTAAATTTTATAATTTACATGATGTTTCACAGAAAATATTGAAGTCAACAAACCTCCGCATTAATCTACCTATATATTCTTATTACAGCGTTTACACTCAGCCCGAGTTAGCAGGTAAGTGGGCAGGCGAGAGTGTAATCACGACACTGCTCTGCCACTCGCGCTGCTAGTCGCGCTGCCCAGCGCTCCCTCCATAGTCGGTTTTAAATTAATAAAGAGTCAAAGAATCAACTTAATAGGTCCTAGTAGCCTAAGTTGTTGACATTGACTTGTGTATATATATATGGACGAGACATATTGTTCTATCTGTACAATTGCTTAAATAAATACCTATTAGGCATTTGGACGACGCACACATAAATATATATCTGTCTCATTCTTACTCAGCACTGTTACTCGCATGAAAATAGTATAACAGTATTTCAGTGCGTACATAAATTAATTGAATAGAAATTACATTTCTCGATTATACCTACTGACGCTAAAATTCCCTCAAAATATGGCGGATTTTTTGTTAGTTCAGCCAGTAAAATAGTGTTGGGAACAATTTTAGCGACAAAATTTCTTTGCGGAATTTTCTAAATAAATTAGTTTTATTTCGTAACGAGTAAAAACCTATTGTAAATTCGCTAAATATGTAATAATTAACTGGTCTTAGACTGAAAGTCATAAGAGATGCATTTGTAACTGAAACAATGTTCTGAAGATATTTCGTTTTGTTTATCACGCGTTCCCTTTATAAGTTCAAAATTTGAATCATTCTTATTTACTGCGGGGCGCACCTATCTAGAGGTATATTGCAGTAGCGATTTACTTACTTTAGAGTCAGCAACTTAATTAAAATAGTTTGTAAAATAGAGATAAGTAGTCTAAGAAAAACATGTACTCTTATTTGGACATCCAAAACAGAATATTTAGCATAACATTATACTTACTTCCTATTTAAGAAATAATTCTACAATTAATGTTCAATTATATTTAATATAAAATTATGAAAGTATTTAGTATAAGAAAAATATATACTCTTATTTTGATATCCAAAACTACATATTTAATTTAATTCTAAAAATAATTAATACTCAATAACGTTTTTAATAACATTAACCAAGAACGTTTATTTTTAAATAGAATTCTTCTGCGCAGCACTAAACCGCCATTTTATGCGGCCAAATGACGTCACACCCTGCTTCAATTTTGTGTCGACATGGCACTTCCATAGGTTTCCTACTTCATTGGTTGTTGAATGATTCAGAATGATTGAATGTTGACATTTTATGTTGACTTGTGTAATGTGTGAAACGCAAATGGTGAAACGGAATTATCTAAATTTGATTATTTAAACGTATTTTATATCCGTTTATTATATAAAGCCAAAGTATAACTTGAGTTTAACAAGTTTGCAAAAACATATTATACTAACTAGATAACAATAACTGATCAAAATTCGTGTAATTTATTATTTCGCTGTTTGTTTTGCCATGTTATTAATTTATTGGAAGAAATATGAATGTCAATTTAAAACGAAATTTTAAAACATCAAAATGTATTAATGAGAAGGTTGGATAGATTGCTAATAATGTTCTTTCCAAAAAATGGATAAAAAATCGAGACTGAGAGGAGTTCATGTCACAGCGAAACAGAAAAAGAAGTTGATAGAATTAATAACATCACATCCAGAATTAATATCATGTAAAGTGACACAGGATTTCAACTATAGAGACTCTCAAAAATTATGGATCACAATTGCTACTGAATGTAATTCTATACCTGGGGCAAGAAAAACTTGGAGACAATGGAGAAAAGTAGGTATTAAATAAGGGTAAATTAAAAAATTACCCTATTAAAAAATCTCTAATTTGTGTGTACGTTTCTCTCTCTTTATTCATTCACCAAATACTCTTTAGTATATATTTTAATTTATTACAGACCTGGCAAGATTTAAGGTCTAAGACTAAGAAGCGACATGCTGAAAATAATGGAGAGCTACCTTCATCGGTAATACTTCTCACACAAGCAGAACAAGAAGCTTTAGGAATAAAAGATGTAGTATCAACTACAAGCTGTCAGGAAAGTACAGACTCTGTGGATTCAAAACCTCTAGCACATATTGGTCACCTAGAAGATATTGACCAAGACAATTTTAATAATATTGATGTCAATCTATCATTTAGTGATACATCTGACCCACCTGATAAAAAATATCCAATCAAATCCAATAAACTGAGTGACAAGAGCAAATGTAAAGACTATATTGAGGAGACAGAACATTCTAATTGTATTTTCAACTGTAACACATTAGCAAAACAAGAGTTGAGAAAAATTCATTTAAAGGAAGACTATTTAAATTTTAAAAAAAGTTATTTACGTGAGAAATTAAAATTATTAAAAGAACAAACGGAAGCTTTAAAAAGTATTGCTAAAGAATTATGTAACAAATAAAATTTTTAGCTTACCACATTATTATTTTTACATAGTATGATATGAAAGTTACAACAGATTTAGATAATAATAAATAATAGTTTAAAAAAACTAAAAAACACGCTTTTTATAGAAAACCGAACTAAAAAATAGAAAATAAATTTTAATGAATTTAAATTAAGAAAATAGTGTTAAAAATTTCAATGAATATAAATTAATAATAGTGTGAATAAAAAAAAAATATTTTATTTTAAAAAAAGCGTGGGGTGCATGGTGTCAATAGTTATAAATATTTTATTGACAGATATGAGGAGTGATTATCATTTCGATAATATCTTAAAAAGCACCCCACGCTTTTTTTAAAATAAAAATTTTTTTTTTTGTCACAAATATTTGTGCTCGGGTGGGAATCGCACCCTCGACCTCAATGCTGCAGCCGGTAGTTTTACCAACGCGCCACGAGGCCCGTCAATATACTTTATTATTAATTAATACACATCTTAGGGTCTACAAAAAGTTAGTGATGGTATTTCTTTATTTTTTATGAGAAATAATAGCTTGTTTATGGAGAGATTGTAAACTTATATGTCGCACATCCTCTAAAAAAGTGTCATAACACAAAAAACGTCGATAACGAAGTAATAATAAGGAAACATTTCCCACATCCTCTAAAAAAATTTCATAACAAAAAAAGGGATTTTAAGAAAATTGAGATTTACGATTTTATTTTTATTTTTCGTCGTCTTGTGAATTAGTAATATGAAGAAAAAATTATATGTTTCTTTATTATTACTTCGTTATCGACGTTTTTTGTGTTATGACACTTTTTTAGAGGATGTGCGATGTATTAAATTATGTACCTTAAATGTATTGTGAATTGATTAAAGATGAAAGATTAATATGGCAGTTACAGCATGTAATTTGAAACATTTATTTATTACTAGCCATTTACCTATATGTTCTAGACATGTAGTAACCTTCTCAAAGCGTGACTACTGGCCATAAGCCTACAGGCATATGCGAAGCTTAAGTCAATTCAGTCATCTGTCAGACGCGAACCGATTAACAATAGGTACAAAATGGGTAAATGCGTAGTAAAAGAGTGCGATTCAAGATCGGAAACCCATAAGAAATTAACCGGAATTACTTTCCACACGTAAGATTATTGTTTACATTAATATTAAAATACAGTAAAATAGATAAAATGTTGAATTTTCATAATTAGCTTCAGTGATACCACTAAAAACTCAGTCTATGTTTCCCACATTTGTGGGAGAGTTATTAATTTATGGCAAAGGAGATTTTAAATATTTTTTGTTATAATAATAACGTTGCAGGGTGCCTAAAGATACAGCACGCCGTGACAAGTGGGTGAAAATTATCCGATTGCTGAGAAAAGAAACTGACTGGCTACCTGCACCCGGGAGATCATTTATCGTCAATTCAAGTTGATCATTCGCTTTTATTAATAAATGCCATAATTAATAAATACTTAAAAATAAGATTTAAGAAAATTATTCACTCAGACTTATAAAAAAGAGACTAAAAGGCAATTTTATACAAAACTTATGTTACACGGCGGTGTATGATCAATAATTCATCTGCCTAGCTTTTTCCCAATTATGTTGGGGTCGGCTTCCAGTCTAACCGGGTGCAGCCGAGTACTAGTGTTTTACATGGAGCGACTGCCTATCTGACCTCCACAACCCAGTTGCGTGGGCAACACAATCCCCCTTGGTAAGTCTGGTTGTTAGACTTTCTGGCTTCTGACTACCCGTAACGACTGCCAAAGATGTTCAAATGACAGCCGGGATCCACCAATTTAACGTGCCTTCCGAAACACGAAGGAACTCGTCATGATAAGATGGTCACCCATCCACGGACCGACCGCGCCAAGCGTTGCTTAACTTTATGATCGATCGACCCGTGCGGCTGTTAGGCCCTGTCCACGTTAAATAAAATAATTCCCTTTCAATATAATGAATGTAAGTACATTATTTTACTACTCAAGCGTTTTCACTATTTTGTGTATCTGTACCTAATTGTGTACACCTTACCTACAGCGATTTAAATCGCTGCTCTAAGGCAGGTGTACACAATTAGGTATGAGTGTGATCCAATTTTTTTCGGAACAGCCGATCTAGTATAGATAGATTTCAGTTATCTTCTAATACATCTGATAAGAAATTAATAAGTAATAGTAAAATATTGAATTTATATTTATTAAATATTTTTACGAGTACATGCCTTGAAAAAGTTGGGTAAAATTTCGTATGGGCAGGCCACCCCACACCGCCATTGGAAATTTATATTGCCATCTTTGTCTAATCAAAGTGACGGCAATGTATTTGCGATTTGTGTGACTGAGATAGATATATGTTTTATTTTAAATGTCTAGTGGTTTCAAAGCTACGTCATTGCATCTAAAAAGTGGACACACATTTTGTGACGCATTTGAATGAGGTTTGCTCCTCTTGTATATTGAACTCAGTGTTACTAGCTGACCCGACAAACGTTGCTTGCCAAAAAAAAAATTAAAAAAATTGAGGTTGATCATTGGGGGTAGCAAATTTAGGGGTGGGAAGTGGCTTATCAACAGAAAATTGAAGCAGTGTGTGACCACCGACAGTTGAAATCGACACCGCCACAGGGTATCAACGTGGATGGTGAGTGAGTACATCTCACATCTTCGGTTTGCCGACGACGTCGTTGTAATGGCAGAGTCGCTGGAACAGTTAAGCGGAATGCAGCGCAGCCTAGATGTGAGACGTGTGCTCCCGGCGTGTCGGTTTGGGCGGTTTGGGTATGAACTTGGACAAGACCAAGGTAATCTTCAATGAATATGTCGTGCCCGGGCCAAAAAGGTAGAGAATCGGATGTTATGGCCCAGCAGCGGACTGCAATAGGCTGATGATGATGATGAATAATAATTTGTAGAATTAATACTTCAATAGCAAGTAAGTATATTGTTATGCTAAATATTCTGTTTTGGATATCAAATTAAGAGTACATGTTTTTCTTAGGCCCGTAAGATCAATCACAGTTTAAACTATTTTACCTAGTTTAAACCTCATCTGTCGTTTATTTTGTAAGATCAATGCTAGATAAACCTCCAATAACAGTTTAAACTATAGTTTAGCTTACACTAGGAGATTTTGCCGTTTAAACCGTGGTCCTACCTAGTTTAAAAATGGCGGTCGTTTATCAGCTGACATCTGACACAACCATTGTGGGTTCATACATAGATTTAGCATAGACTACAATAGATGGCACATGTCAGGAAAAATTTACTAATAGCATCGAATCACTGACAGCGCAACCGCTTATATTAGATTTTGGGAACCGCGTATATTTTATTTACATTTCCACACATGAACATTAACTTTGTAAAAATTAACGTTTTGAAGCGCTTTTTACGAACACATTGATAATAATAATAATATCTTGGACACAAATCACACAGGGCCCTCCAGTTCCAAACTAAGCAACTAAATGCTATGGATACTAGATAACGGATACTAATACATATATATATGTATATATATATATACTTTTCTTTTGTAAATACATACTTATAATACACAGAAAAACACCCAGACGCTGCACAAATATTAATGTTTGTCATAAATATTTGTGCTCGGGTGAAAATCGAACCCCCGACCTCAGTGCTGCAGCCGGTTGTTTTACCAATGCGCCACGAGCCCCGTAAGTCACTCACGCATTAACAACCCATTTTTGGTCACGTTGTTTGGGTGACTATTGCCGATCTATTTTTCTTAAATCTATGGCCACACTATAAAACTTCATAAAAGAAAGAGAAAAAGAGTTTCCACGAAATATGCCACAGACAATGTACAAAAGAGTGAATGATGAGCGAAATATGGACATTAAATAACCAAATGTTGCCATCTGTCGAAAACTAAACTTAGTTTACGTAATCTATGTCCATTTCGCTGTTGATCTTACGTGGCAGGTTTAAACTCTAGATTAAAATTGACTATAGTTTAGAAAATCGACAGTTTTAACTATGATTGATCTTACGGGCCTTAGACTACTTACCTCTATTTTACAAACTATTTTAATTAAGTTGCTGACTCTTAAGTAATTAAAACACTACTGCCACATACCTCTAAATAGGTGCGCCCCACAGTAAATGAGAATGATTCAAATTTTAAACTTATGGACGGCGTGATTAAAAAGCGAAACATGTTCAGAACCCTTTTTTTTTAGTTACAAATGCATCTCTTATGACTTCCAGACCGAGATCAGTTAATTATTACATATTTAGCGGATTTACAATAGCTTTTTACTCATTACGAAATAAAAGTAAGTTATTTAGACGCTGCACAGAATATTTTAGACCATTTTTCACATTTGCACACTTTTACGAACACTTCATCATCAGCCACTGTTGGACGTAGGCCTCCCCCATAGAACGCCACAGCTCACGGTCCTGCGCCTTCCGCATCCAGTGGCTGCCAGCAATCTTGACCAGATCGTCGGTCCACCGAGTGTTCGCGGTCGCCACTCGACAACCTTTTTCCCCAACGGTTATCGGTTCGTCGAGCGATGTGGCCTGCCCATCTCCACTTTAGCGTGCTAACCTTTCAGGCTGTGTCGGTCACGCCTGATTTTGTCCCGCAAAGAAATTCCCAACATAGCCCACTCCATAGCACGCTGAGCGACTTTTAAGCCTTGTTATGAGGCCAACATTTAAAGACCACGAGTGCACCAATCATTACGAAAACTTATTAAATAAAAACGCCATCAATTTTATTTAATAATATCCATTGAAATATTTCATTTGAAACACAAATTTTAGAAAATAATGCAAAGAGCGGGCATGACTTTTTTACATTCCCGCCAAAACTCTCATTCCTTTATAACGAACGATAAGGCTCAAAAGGACTTGATCCAGAGTCGTAAAAACATATTATACAGAAAAAAAAGCATTTTCATTCGAGCAGCCATATTTATATGCTCTGTGCTCTGTGCGAGCCACTGCGAGCAGCTGGGACAAGTGTCAACTTAGTGTTGATTATTTGTTTAGTTGATTAGAAACTCAAAATATAACTTGAAAACTTGAATGTCTTTATTGAAGTTATAATACTTACCCATATGGTTACATATTTATCTATGATATATACCATGCACAAATCAAAATGTGCTCAACGACGCCTGTCAGCAAATACTGCAATTTTGTAAGAGCTGGTTCTTCTGAGCAAGAAACACAGACTGTACAAACTATCCAGCCAACTTTAACTGGTGAAGAAGCAAGAAGGCTGTACTTAGAAGAAATTAAAGATGCTAAGACAAAGCCATGCCCCAATAATTCCGTGAATATCGCGAGCCAGAGAAAAAGAAAGAAAATAATCGCTGAAGAAACGAAGAATATCGATGAAGATTTACCCTGCAATGATAACGATTTATTTGTTTGTGTACAAAAGAATGATGTTCATAAACTTAAACGCATATTAGATAAATACCCTGAAAAAATAGGTATACTCGATAATTATGGGTGGAATTTACTAATGATTGCTTGTCAAGCCAACTCAATTAAAACTGTGGAAGAGTTGCTTAAAAGAGGAATTAGTACAACCGTTAGAGATAAAGCTGGTAATTCTGCCAATAGTTTAGTGATAAAGAACAAAAACTATGTGTTAGCTGATATATTATTAAAACACAGAGAGACTAATGATGTTAAAATAAGTTCAAACCATGTGGAAAGCAAATCAGAATTGAGTAGAGTAGAATATATGTGTGAGAAATGTAATAAAACTTATCCAGATGAAAAGGAGCATTTGTCATCTACAATACACAATATTACTGCAAGTAAAAACATACGAGTTCCTGCAAAATATGTTATACCTAGATCAAATAGGGGGTATCAGCTAATGTTGAAAGGAGGCTGGGATAGTATCTCAGGTTTGGGAAGAGATGGCAGTGGGAAAAAGTACCCCATAAAAACAGTACAGAAGAAAGATAGAAAAGGTCTAGGACTTGCAATGAAGAAAGATGAAATAGAAACTAAGGAGGATTTAAAGAAATACAAAAGTAGAAGAGGCTATTATGACAACGTTAAAAAGAATAGGTGTTTCGAAATAAATTTTAGGCGAGAATTTTACTGAAATAGATTATTATATTTAACTTTATTTAAAATATACATAAACAATAAATAAAATACCAAATGACTGGACCTTGTAGTGTTTGTTTTGCATAATTCTGTGACCTTAAATTTACATAACAAAATCATTCCAACAACTGCCACTAGTGAATGTAAATATTTAAAGGTGAAGTTAAAATTTGTGCTTATAGACTCATTATATATGTTCCAATAATTAATTTAATAATAAACTGGATTTATTAAATAAGTCTTGAAAAAATAACTTTTATTCACAAGGCACTTGTGTCATTTTACAAATTGTACATATAGATATGTATTAAATATTGCATAATAAAATAATAGTCATAACATATTTAATATACTTAAACATGTAGATATTAATGTGGCAAGTTTCTTTGTCATGCATCAGTGCTATGTGAATATTGTAACTAAGAATATACTCTCAAATGAAAACTAAGTATACATAATAAAATTCTTTAAATTCGTAATATTACATCATTACAAAATATATAATAATTTCGCATTTCACTCTCTGTCTCCTTATATCTTTGAAAATACGCAACAGATTTTAATTCAGTATTTTTTAACAGAGGGTGTCAACAGGGACGTTTGTATCTATAATTCATGTATGATATTGTTAAGAAAAAGTGATAAATCTAAAATGAACTAATTTATTAATTTTGATGCGGAACGGAGTTCGCCAGGTCAGCTAGTAATACATAAAAAACAAAATACAGGCTACTTTTTGATTTGACTCTTTTGACCTTTGGGCACATAGTATTTAGTCAATCCTAAAGTGAAGGCAGATACATTCTAGGTGTAAATATATGGAGTTTTAACCTAGCAATTCAAGTAGGTTAATAAATGATTAGTCATGCCTTCTTAGAAACAGTCAAGTGTCTGGCGTCCTGCACAATTAACAAAAACCTATCAACTATTTCAAGGAATACTTTTACTTTCACTTACATCTAATGAATATTTAAT
The DNA here is from genome assembly GCA_905147225.2 of Euproctis similis. NCBI lineage: Eukaryota > Metazoa > Arthropoda > Insecta > Lepidoptera > Erebidae > Euproctis > Euproctis similis. The sequence continues at coordinate 14,783,137 of LR990122.1, read as the reverse complement.
ATATTTCTCAATACATTGCGCATTTGTGATGATATCATTGAGCTGGTGATACCCAGTTGAGGAATTTCATAGCAATTTCAAAACCAACAAAACAAGCTGCATTCGCAGGGAACGCTCTGATCATAACAGGAGTCACACCCTTATATAAGGCTGTCGGGCCTTCTTGTGCCATTAGCTGTCTGAAAACATCCCGTATACCATTAGGGTAAGTACCCTCTGGAGCTGTCTGTAATCTACTCTTTAACACATCAGCTGGCATTCCTACCAACCAATTAGCTATTCCAGCACAACCGCCAGCCATAATAGTTGCTAGCATTTTCACTTTGTTACTGGCATCCTCAGGTACGAGAAGTTCCTTGACCCATTCATATGTCATAAAGTACATTCCACTGGCAGGCATGTCTCTCAATACAGTTGCTACACTCCCCTTATATATGCTCCTGATACCGCCTTCTGCATACAACTGCCTGGTACAGTCAATCATGCCATTGTACTTTTGTGGTACATTTCCACCTTGCTGAATTTGAAGCAGGCATTTGATGCGTTCACCTGGTGCCATAATAGAAGTAGTAAATATACCAGAAAAGGCACCAGCAGCAAATAGTTCGGTCTTAGTTAGAACTTGGTTTTCCTCCGATTCTATTAATTTCTTACCAAGTCCAAAACCAAAAAAACTAATGGCGAAAATTGGCGCCACTCCAGTCAGTGGTGCCGACATACCCTTGTATAAACCTTTGAAACCTTCCTTTTGGATAATTTTCTTGAAACAATCGACAGTGCCTGCATAAAGGGCCGTTTCACCTGGTTTAGGTAGAGGCATAGTTTGTAATCTTACTTTTATAGTATCCATCGGATGACCTGATAAAACAGTACACACACCACCAAAACCACCACTTAGGAAATATCTAACAGGGCTACTATGTTCCGACATTTTTACTGTTTTTATCGATCACAATCACAACAATAAATCAGTGTGTTAATTATCTGCAATATTGATTAAATGTAAATAATATAAAAAATATGCTTTAACAGCTGTTTCAACTGAATGAAATGTCAAAGTCCATCCATAACCCTCTCGTCCCGAATCACGGTATCTATCCCCGGCCCCTGCAACCCGCCCGCTAGCCCTCCACAGAGCAGAATTCTATCATTAACCTCCATTCTACTTGGAAAGTTGATCGAAGTTACAAAAATCGGAAATCGGAGTGTAAATAGCATTCTTCTTGTAATTTCGGCTACCTTCATCGTCAGTACTTTTTAATAAATAATAAAAAGTAATTAAATGATAATTTTAATAAATAATAATATAGCCATAATAATATTTGCTTATAATTTGATAACTTCTTAGTATTACTAGTATTGTACTTCAAAAATGTGTGTAAATTGTGATTATGTTTTAGAGCCGTTTGGGATTGAGACTCTAGGGATATAGGGATAGGGCCCGAGTTTTCGTGCACTCTTTATAGACCTCTCGCGACCGAGTGTATTCTTCGCACTAGGACTGTTGATATTTTTAAAAATATCGGATTTTCGATATATCGATATTTTTAAAAATATCAATATCGGGGTATGATATATCGAAAAAAAAAATCGATATTTCGATATATCGATATTTTGAATTGAAACTTCTTAAACGACATGCAAACGTTAAACGCCCCGTTTGCTGCCGTTTTAAATTAATCGTATTTACTACAATGCTTTAAAATATCGTTTGTGAACAATTTTACCCAAATAAAAACGGTTACTCATCTAAGTGTTTACCACGCCCAACGTAGTTTAACTTTGTGGTCAGTGAAGACCAGCGAGTCCAATATACTATGGGCGTTGGTTATAGAGGCAGTAAATTAACCAGTAAATATATTAACCATTTATTTTAACGTATCGCCATCTATGTCCATAAGCTAAAACTACTCTAAAGATTACCGATGTAGAATTGATTTCATTTCAGATGTAGTCACATCTATGGACGAAAGGTAGTAAATTAAGATCGTAAAAAACTATTTATTAAGTTAATTTCTCTTTCATATACCATGTATTTAGTTTTCGGTATCGTTGTCGGTAAGGTCAATATTTGATTTTGGTGGTAGTAACTATACGACTGACTCATTATGATAGTTTCCTTCTGCATTTTTCGTGATTATTTTCTTAGTATTTATACTTACTCTGATGGATAGTTTTGCAAATGCATGATGGATTTCCTTTTCAAACGGGTTGCTAAATTTGTTGCATTTCCACATCTTTGATAACTTTTCATGACAAAGTGCAAAAAACACTACTTGAATATAATTTCTTAAAATACATGCATATAATAGTTTTTTTTTTGCCGCAGCTGCGTCCAGCGAACATATAAACGTAAATATTAACGTAAATTATATCGTTGTGATAGTTAACAGTGGCATATCACATTCATGGACAATTGTTTCACTATGTATTTATGACATGACATAAGATAATTTAGGGAAATTAAAATTATAGATACTAATCAATTATGTAGGTACATATAAAAAAAGATACTCCTAAAAATGCATGTACAGAAAATTCATATGTTACGTCTATTAATAGAAAGAGGGTGTTGTTCAAAGAGTTTTCCATAAGCCCTGCGGGCCCCTGTGAAAGTGTCTTTAAGCAAAAAAAAAATACGCGATACCTTTATACACTAATCAGTTATAATTTGATGCAAAAATTTTTCATTGCCAAGAATTAGCTTGAACTCGTAAAGGAGAGCTGTTTGTCATTGCTTATGGGATGACTTGACGATTGTTTATTAGTTTTTAAACACAGTATATTAAGATTAGACTAGAATACGCTTTATTGTACGCAATTTTTATACATTACATTGAAGTAATTAGTACATAGTAAATGTCGATCAAGTACAAAAGGCGGTCTTATCACATGTTGCGATCTCTTCCAGACAACCTTAAGTTTGCGATGACGATATAATTTAAGTTATTGTGTCCAAAAATATTTTCATAAAAATATCGAAAGTCGATATGTACATTTCAATATCGAACTAGCGATATATCGTGAAAAAAAATATCGGCTAAAAATATCGATATTTTTAAGGAAAAATATCGATATTTCGATATATCGATATTTTATCAACAGTCCTACTTCGCACAGAGGATTAGTATTGCCAATATTGCCATGGAGCGTGGCAATGCAGTCAGTCTTCTGGGCACGCTGCCAGTAGACTGAGCTGCGGAGAAAATTTGATTTCAGCTAGGTTTTTTAATTAAATATATTGTAAATAATTAAAATAGTTTTGTATAAATGTGATAATAAAATTACACTACCTATGCGCTCATAAACAGTCATAAAACTCATAAACATGGAACAGTTGATCGTGATTGGTCGTAGATTATACCTACCTGTCAGTTATTAGCTCAGTCAACTCAAACATTCATCAAACATTGTTTGTTTTTTCTTGAATTTTATAATCTTATGAACACAAATAATCACAATCGACGAGTGGAATAAATGACACAATGGCTTGCTCAAAAGAAGAAATTGAAAAGAAGCGTCTAGCTGCACTAAAAAAACGACAAATTAAAATATCCGGTACAAATCTGATCTCAAAAAACACAGCTGTAAATATACCCCATGGAAGACCTGAACCTGCAAATATTCGAGTAATGAAAAGTACTTTCAATGATAATAGACATCATCCATACCCCACTCAAAACAAGGGTGGACTTGAAAATAGCCTTCCCGTAAACAAAGTGGTCACTGGCACTATATATCTTATCAATGAAGATAGATTTGAAGTAAATCCATCAGAATTTTGTACACCACTTATTAATATATTCAAAAGTCTGCATTCTAAAAGTTATGGTTTGTATATGACTGCATAGTATGTTCAGCCTTGTAATGTGTCCATAAAATTTTATCATTATATAGTATAGAACAAAGTCACTTTCCGCTGTCTGTCCCCTTATACCTATGCCCATATCTTTAAAACTACGCAACGGATTTTGATGCGGTTTTTTTTAATAGTTAGAGGGTGTCAATGGGGTGGTTTTGATCTATAATTCATGTATAGTGTAGTAAAAAAAGTGATAATTTTCAAGATTTAGAACTTTAATTGCAAACACTGCCTGAACCTTAAGTGATAATTTTCAAGATTTAGAACTTTAATCGCAAACACTGCCTGAACCTTAAGTGATAAATCAAAACAATGTGCTGTATCATTATACACCTTTAAAAGGTCTACAAAAAAGTCCGCGAGGCCATATGTAGGCCATAAATCTCTTAGGGATAACTCACAATAACCATTTTTGTATTTTTACTTTTTACGAGAAATAATGGCCTATTTACAAAGCCATTTTAAACATTATAGTAATAATTTTCATTCAATTATGTATCTTAAATAGATTGTGCATGTAATATAGATGATCCTGGCCCTTTAAAGCATGCAATTTAATCAATTATTTTCGAAGATATTGGAGTATTAACATAGCGGGACTGCAGATAATACTTTTGATGCAGAACAAAGTTCACCGGGTCTGCTAGTTGTTAATATTTTCAACATTTGTAATTGTAGTACTAGCTGTATTAAAATAATAGGATTTTAAAGTAAGACAATGCATGTGTGATGCTCCTGGAGTCTATAGGCTGCAATCACCACTTCCTGTTAACATTGTTTGCAAGCTTATCTGCTGCTTGAAGTTATTTTCTTTTGTTACAGACACTAAAACTAAATTGTGGAATTTTTCAATGAACGATTATCAAGAACTGATAACAAAAGTAACACCATTGAGTCCGCATGTGGTACTAGACCCATTACCACCATATGTTTTGAAGGTAAACTACTACTCACACCAGGACTGTGTTTATATATAGTACATACATATATTTAAGTCTGAAAATTATCTCAAGATTGTTGCATACGTAAAGTTGTTTGTTACCTTTGTGATTGTTTGTAATTATATTTTATAAGTCATCCGGCCATGGTATAAATATTTTTTTTTTGTTAGTTACTCAAAGAGGATCCAAAGAACCCTGACAATGTGGACTTATCACCCATAGAGGATACATTAAGACACCAACTTATGCCATTTCAACAAGATGGAGTTAGGTATGACAAATTGCTCTTTTATGCTATACGCTTAGTGTGTGTCTAATAATGAATAATTTGGTCCTATAGAAATAGGCACTGAGCCTGTTGCCCGATATATAGGTCAGAATCTGTTCCGGAAACTTAATTTAACTTCTAAAGTTATTGGTGTCTATGTTCATACCCGGAACATTTTTTTTAACGCAGAAGAATGACATTATGCATACCCTGCTAGCGTCGACTGGATCGACAGCAACGACGCCGACGACGGCAGGGTTATGGGGAACATACCACCATGTTGCAGCGTGCTGACGGAATATCCACTAAACCTCTATTGCACTTCTCTGTCTTAGCTGGGGCGCCAGGGGTTCGCGGTAAGCAGTCTGCGCCTAGGACCCTGACCGACCATATGCAGATCATACCCAGACCAGACCATCTAACCTAACCTAAGGTGGCAAGACTTATTACTGATAAAAAGTATTTATATGTATTTCTATCATAATCCAGGTTTGGAATTTGTCATGGGGGCCGATGTATGATAGCTGATGACATGGGACTTGGTAAGACGTTCCAAGCACTCGCTATTGCCAGCTACTACAAGCACAACTGGCCTTTACTGATAGTTACGACATCTTCAATGAGGTAATCACTCTTGGAAAAAATTTTAAAAAAATCTTAGGAACTCAATTATAATTTAATTGCAAACTACAGTATGTAAGCAAACTTTATAAGGATCCGGAAATCATTTCGAAAAGTCATTGGTGTGAGCCAGGATTCGAAACAGCGACTTCTTGATTCAGAAGCAGAGTGCTCGACCACTGGACCACCACCCACAAAGAAATTATTTTAAACGTAAAAAAATAACAGAACAAAAATTGATTTTTTACAAATATTCTTTTATGTTGCAGGGAGACATGGCAGAGTAAAATCCATGAATTGTTGCCTTCTGTGCCTTTAATGAATATAGTGACTTTAATTAGTGGTAAAGATACACAATTAGTTGCTGATAAACAGGTTGGTGAGGATCATATTTTCGTTTACTCATCATGTTTGGAATGTGGGTAGTATTTGTGTTGAGTTTAATGTGATTATGTTGAGTTTTATGTGAGTATGTTGAGTTTTATTTGAGTATGTTGAGTTTTATGTGAGTATGTTGAGTCTTATGAGAGTGTGTTGAGTTTAATGTGTGTTTATGTGAGTATGATCTGTGTATACACATATATACATTCTTTTAAAAGTTTATAAGCATAAATAATGTGTTCGTAAATTGTTTAATTATTTTGCAGACTGAAGTTGTGATAGTAAGTTACAAAATTACTACTATGCACACTGATTTGTTAAAGAAGAAAAAATTTGGATTTGTTATTATTGTAAGTGTACACATTTTTATATATTTTTTTTGTACTGAATAAAATAAGTTTTTTTTTATTATAATATTTGTTGTCTGACATTAGTCATGTCTGAGGTATAAAAAATATTCAAAACAATTTTGTTGTAAAATTTTGTATATTGGTATAACGCGCGTCTCATACGTATTTTTGTGCGAACTGAGTTAAAGTATTTTAGAGCCAAAAATATTAAACAATATTTTTTTCGTAAAACAGTACGAGACTAAGATTTAAAAAAAATATGTTGCCTGCAGTATAACGCGGGAGTTGAGAATAAGTTACTGGGGTAGCTGGCGGAGGGTTGAATTTCAGCCGTGTCTCCACTTATCGCGCGCGAGGTATATATACCTACAACATAAATATAAGACATAACATAACTTCACGCCTTTTGTTACCCGAAGGTGTAGGCAGCGGCTGTCAAGCCCCGTCTCGCCGTTATGTTTACGTCCCAAATGGAATAGGTGGCCAACCTATTGCCATACCGGGCACAAAGTTTTCAGTCATCGATATTTATCACACATAACTTCCGAAAAACAATTTCGTAAAGTCATTGGTGTGAGCCAGTGTCAGGAATAGAACCCGGACCTCTGGATCAGAAGCCGTGTGCGCGGTCACTGGGCATAAATAGATGCATACAGTTAGATCGACATATGTAAGTACAGAGGGCGTGTCGTTGTGTGGCAGGACGAGTCCCACTGCCTAAAGTCAACGCGCGCGCAGTGCACGGCGGCGCTGCGCGGGGTGGCGCGCGGGGCTGCGCGTGCTGTGCTGCTGAGCGGCACGCCCGCGCTCAGCCGGCCCGCCGAGCTGTACTCGCAGCTGGCGCTCATCGACCCCTACTTCTTCCCCTCCTACACGGAATACGGTCAGCTCCACCTCCGTATCTGCACACCGTCTAAATTCAAATCACTGACAGCATTAAGCTAAATACTACAATTCTTTATTCATCATCATCATTTGAACCATCGATATTTATCATAACGTAATATCTGTAGTGCGCCATTGATCTAAGACTGGAACCCGTCATTTCCAATTCATAATCGGGTTTCGCAATCGTAAGAAAAATAAATTAACATTTTTGGATCGACATTGAAAACATTAGTAATTACTTGACAAACACGACGAAAACATTTGATGAATAAATTTCGATCTAATTTCAGGTAAAAGATATTGTAATGCCAAGCAAAATGCCTTCGGTTGGGACATGTCCGGACAGTCGAATCTCTCCGAACTACAAATTATATTGCAGAGAAGATTCCTAATTAGGAGAACAAAGGAACAAGTGCTCAGTACATTGAAGGAGAAGACGAGGTGTGTAATATAAATGTCACTTCACGTAAACTGGCTCATGCCGTAATTCTTTCTGTAAATGAGGTTTCCACAAGCCCAACATCATTCCTTTTTTTTTTTCTCCAGCCCCCCATCCTATACGATTATGACTGAGAACGCAACTGTGACCTTCTTGAGGTTGCAGATATCCATAGGTCAACGCTAGTCACTACCACGTGACCTGTTAACTCGTTTTTCCTATTAAAACCATTCACATTAAACTTTATTTATATCTCTAATTGATATATTATTTTTTGGATAACAAATCAGCAAACTTTATGCTAGAGGGCGCTGTTCTAAAGTTGCATCCTTGTTGTGTGATCAGGGAGACAGTACTTCTGGACGAGTCTCTTCTGCAGTACAATCTGCAGCAGCAGGAAGATTTAACCCAGATGGCTGAGACATACGTATCCAGCAAATCTTCAGACAGACACAAAGCTCTTATTAATTATTTCACTGAAACTGCTAAAGTTAAAATGCCGGCTATATGGTGAGTTTGTAATAAAAATAAAATAAAACATTATTTAATTTAGTCAAGCATCAATGAAGTGAGGAGCCTTAAAAACCTTGCCTTAAAGCCTTAAAAAACTACGAGTCTGTTTGCCAAGTTTAATGAAAGTCAAAGAAGCGAGTGAGGTATGCAAAAATCGTTGCCTTATGGCACTTTGTTAGCTATAAATTATGCATGTAAAACATTGATTTTATGTGTATTATGTATTCTTGTTTATTTGTCTAAGGGTATGGGTATTTATATCTATAAAGTAATAGGTATTTGTTTAATATTTGTTTCTTTGAGAAATACACAAGTGGTAGAGCCAAGCAGTTCGCTGCACGAATGGGCTGGCTCGACCGGTGAAATACCACGACTTCTCAGAAGACCGACGTAAAGTGGCCCATGCCGCGTTTCGTTCGGTGAGAGAGGTACCCGGAGGCCCAACCTTCTTCCCCGTCCTTTCCTATCCCCTATCCCTTAAAGGTCGGCAACGCAACAGTAACACTATATGTGTTGCTGGTGTCCATGGGCGGCGTTGGTTGCTTACCATCAGGTGACACGCTTGCTCGTTGGCCCTCCTATCCCATAAAAAAAAAAGATACTTGTCACCATCTTCCATCTATTGGCAGTCGGCTAATAACCTGTTATACGTTTTCAGTAAATACATAAAGCAGTTGTTATCGGGGGGTGAGAATGAGGTTGGCAAGTTCCTGGTGTTCGCCCACCACAAGCTTATGATAGAGGCGATCTGCGAGACCCTGGACGAGGTCGGGCTGCATTACGTGTGCATCGTGGGCTCCACGCCACCCAATACCAGGGCTGTCAGTACTGTAGTATATATACAAATAAAATACATACAAATGTTTTTAATATTAATCAACCTGGGTCAAGCATCCACAAATAATGACATTACTTCCATCTTCATAATTAATTATATATTGTGATCACAGGATTTGGTGGAGAAGTTCCAGCACACAGAGGACTGTCGTTGCGCCGTGCTGTCCATAACGGCTGCCAACTCGGGCTTGACACTTACGGCAGCCAACCTCGTGCTCTTCGCTGAACTGCACTGGAACCCAGGGGTATATACCTAACTACTGTTTATGAATCGCTATGAGTAGGGTATATGTATTTAATATTTCTTCTCTTGAAGTTCCTTTCGTAATAAACAGAAATAATTCATATAGTCTCGGTGGCCCAGTGGTCGGCTTCTGATCCAGAGGTCCGGGTTCGATTCCTGACACTGGCTCACACCAATGACTATTCGAAATTGTTTTCGGAAGTTATGTGTGATAAATATCCATGACTGAAAACGTTGTGCCCGGTATGGGATGGGGTACGTATGTCAATAGGTTCGCCACCTATTCCATTTGGGACGTAAACATAACGGCGAGACGAGGCTTAACAGCCGGTGCCTACACCTTTGGGTAACCTTAGGCGTGAAGTTATGTCATGTTAAGTGTTATCTTGGTAAATGAGGTATATTATTTGTACAGTCTAACTTTATTTGTCCGTGGAATGCATGTCCTCTTCCCCAACCATTTACCACGCCCCAAGAATATGGTTGGTATGTATTTAGGAATTAGAAAGAATGGACGATGCAAGATTGACTAAGCAGATAGTGCGAAAGTGGAAGGGTGTAGGAGTAGAGGACGGCTACGATACACTTCATGATCAAATTGACATGTCCTTGACGAATGTGATGTCAAGAGCCTTTAAAACCGACGAGTGTGTATGACAAAAGTTATAGAAGTCAAGACAAGAGTTGAAAGAAGCGAGTCTCTCTCGTGATAAACTAGTGATAAGCATAAATAAGAATAATTCAACACCAGTTGCCCTATTTGCTTCTTTGAAATTTAGCTATTTTTAATCCTGACAGATGAAAATAAGTAATAAATAACTAACAAAAACGAAAATAAGTAACAAATAAAAATAAGTAATAAATAAACGCGATATAATCCTGAAAAGTTGTTTTAATTTGTGGGTGAGATTTGCGAAAATCTGAGAAATAAATATGAGTCATCATCATGAGCTGTGATTCGATTAACACGTTTTTGAACTCTTAATCCAAATTCATTTTGGTAGTAATTGGTGAGTGAGTGTTTGTACGTATCCGTGTTCCGATGTATTTGCGTATACGTGCACGCACGTTGCTTGTAGACACAGTTGCAGATAGTACGCGGATACGTAAGTCTACGAGCAACTTGCGTGCACGTATACTTACGTATCCGTGTACTATTTACATGTGCGTATACGTGTACGCATTAGTGTACGTGTATGTGCCTGCGTATATGTGTATACGTGCACGTATACTGAAATATTGTCGTGGTGGGTCCAGATCCTGAACCAGGCCGAGTCCCGCGCGCACCGGCTGGGCCAGGCGCGGGGCGTGTGCGTGCGCTACCTGCTGGCGCGGCGCACGGCCGACGACCTCATGTGGCCGCTGCTGCAGAACAAGCTGGACGTGAGTACAATTGCTATATCTTCGGGCGTAGGCAGCACAGTTAGTAGACCTATACCTACGTGGACAACATGTACCATGTGCAGGATTTTCTTCTATCTTTCAGTGTCTGACATATTTTTGTATATTTGTTTTATTCACAAACAAGCATGCGCGACACCTACCACAGTGGTGCCAAACAGTATGCTACATGAATGGGCTGACTTGACCGGTGAAATACCACAAACTCTCAGAAGATCGACTTAAAGTGGCTCATGCCGCGTTTCGTTCGGTGAGAGAGGTACCCGGTGGCCCACCCCCTTCCCCATCCTTTCCTATCCTACTCCCTTAAAGGTCAGCAACGCAACTGTAACACTATGTGTTGCACGTGTCCATGAGCGGCGCTGGTCACTTACCATCAGGTGACACACATGCTCGTTTGCCAAATAAATTAAAAAAATCAAAGGTAACCGGAGGCCCGCTTTCTTTCCCATCCTTTCCTATTTCTATACTCCCTTAAAGTTCGGTAACGCAACAACTTCTTGTGATGCTGGTGTCCATAGGCGAATCTGGCCGTTTACCTGACACGCCTGCTTGTTTGTCTTCCTATCCCGTAAAATTAACTTGATGGTAAGCAACTTGAATCGCCCATGGACACGCAATACGGGATATAGTTGCACGCCTGACCTTTATGATGAGATTGAGAAGGGATCGTAAGTGAGATAGGGAAAGGTTTGACCTCCAGACAAATCACTGAAAGAATTGCGGCATGAGCCAATTTGCGTCGATATAATGCAGCGAACTGTGTGGCTCTACCATTTGTTGTTTGTGAATTAACTTAATTATTAATGCGTAGTAATGTTTGATCTGTACTGTTGTTATGATGCAGGTTCTGAACAATGTGGGCCTGAGCAAAGACACGTATGAGGACACTACTCTGAAGCATCAGGTAAAATTTCAATTTACAACTAACAATGCAGATATACAATGCAAAAGCGGATGGATGTAGGAGTCGAGGACGGCCAAGACACACATTCCATGACCAAATAGAACGTGTTCTGGAGGAAGGTGTTGTTAGGAGCCTCAAAAATCGACGCGCGTTCATGATAAGAGTTTTGAAAGTCAACGAAGCGAGTGAGGTGTATAAGAATCGTGCCTTATGGCGCTCCGTTCTCGCTGCCTACCGCGCAAGGGATTTGGCGTGAAGTTATGTATATGTATGCATGTATCTTAAAGAGCTGCTCTGATTATTATTGAATCTTGAAACTTATAGGTTATATTATGTATTCGACTCATCAGGTAAACATAACATAACTTCACGCCTTTTTCCAAGGTGTAGGCAGTAGCTGTTAAGTCTCGACTCGGCGTTATGTTTACGTCCCAAATGTAATAGGAGGCTAACCTATTGCCATACCGGGCACAAAGTTTTTAGTCATCGATGTACATACGTTACTTTCGAAGTTTATTTTCCAAAGGGCATTGGTGTGAGCACAGAAATAGATCAAGATAGAACGGCCGCGATGGCATATTTCCATACATTTCGAGCGTGTCACTTTTTTGAAAAACCACGCCCTCAGCGTGACGTCATTTTCATTGTGAGCGGCGCGACTAGTTAGGAGACACTCACATTAGATTATCGATGTTAATATCGGCAACGTGTGTTAATTTTATTATTTTTATATTTTACTAACTTTATTGATTTTCTGTAACGATAATCATAAAAAGTAAAACATGTTAAATACTTCAATCCGACATATTAAAACCTAAAACATATTTTTCCAACAGTATATAAAATTTAATTATAAATATTTTACTGTCCTTGAAACTATACATATTTATTAAATATTTGCCTTTTGTAAGGGTTGGCCTCACAGTCCTGGTTAAATAACGAAGCCGAATGTCTACATATACCTCGGTTACTGCCCATTTGAGAAGAACGAGATGATTTTCCATCGGCGATTGGTCAAATTGGTGAAAACTTATACTGTCAAATAAACTGCTGCCAATGTAATTACGAAACACTTTGGTTGAAATTTGTGGTGTTAGAATAAAGTAGGGACAAAGCAAGATATGAGCTGATACTCAAATTATTATTGAATTAATTTATCGATAAGTCCTAAGACTTATCGATAAATGGATAAATCGACATGGAGTGCCCATCTCTAACATTCGAATCACAGCGATTAACAGACACAGCGATCAACTGGCAGGTGTATTGTGTATTTCGTTCGATTCGACGTACATTACGCGTATAATTTATACGCGCAATGTTTTTGTATACGAGCGTTGAATGCGGACAGAAATGGATATTTATCATAACGAAAAAATATACAACGTGTGATCGTAATTATTGAACATAGTAAAAGTAAAACAATAATTTATAATCTTAAAAAAATACTTTCTACTGATTTTCTGTACTTACTGATCATACGAAATATTTCCTTTTTTCATATTTGATTCACTACTTTTGTTTTTACAATTTTTCACAGCATAATAAGGCATATATGTGACGTTTTATCTATTTTTTTACGTCCTGAACGCATGGCAGGAACGCTCGTTGCGTAATGAGAGCGAGTTTCGAAAAGCATGCAATATAGTGCAGGGTTTTGGCACGCTTGCCACGCCTATTCGCCGTTCTATCTTGATCTATTTCTGTGGGTGTGAGCCAGGATTCGAATGCGACCTCTGGATTCAGAAGCGGGGTGCTCGACCATTGGACTACCGAGACTTATTCTATATATATATACATATATATATTCAATATAATTCTTTTATTTTCTAGGAAAGTAAGAACAACATAAGACAGTACTTGTCACCGCGTATGCCCAAAAATAAAAACGATTACATCCCAGGAACAAACATTAGGAAGGATTCATTGAACAAACAAAATGAAACGAAACCGAATGATGAGCATATAGCAAGTGATCATTGTCTCGATGATGTTGATAAGTCATTCTTGGATGACGACGAAGATGATGAGTTGATGGCCAATCTGGATTTATGAAATTACTAAGGCTCTAGTAATCAGCTGGTGCTAGGGATCATCCACTTATCACGCGATGTCGAGATATATCGTATAGGTTCTCTATTGTAATTTATCTTGGCAAAAACGTTTTAAACTTGCCAAGTTGCCATGTGCCATATATAATATTTCTTCTTGTGTTTTCTGATACACTTCTGTTCTGATCTACTTTGTTATTGCTTGAATTGAAAGTTTTTGAGAGAATATGAAAAAACATCATACACAGTTGCTAAAATATTAACCACCTTTAAGGACACTCGGGTAAAATATAACAAATAGACTTGTCTAATAATTGATTAATTGTAAAAAATTGCTGGCAAACGATTTGATATTTTATTTATAAATTATTATTATATACATAAGCTAATATCATTTTTACATAATTATTAATTTAATAAAAGTTTGGTGAAAATATTATTTGAATGTTTATTTTATAAGTCCCTTAGGTTTTTTTATGGGATAGGAGGAAAAAAGAACAGGCGTGTCACCTGATGGTAAGTGACCAGCGCCGCCCATGGACACCTGCAACATAGTGTTACAGTTGCCTTGCCGACCTTTAAAGGAGTAGGATAGTTTCTCAAAAATTAACAATTTTTCTTTACTACATTATACACAAAAACCACCCCGCGGACAATATCTATTAAAAATATCCGCATCAAAATGCGTTGCTTAGTTTTAAAGATCTAAGCATATAAGGGGACAGACAGCGGAAATGGACATTATACGTATTTATACCAAACACAGTTTGTTCCAATACCTACTTATAGAGATAAGCTTCTCCTTCTAAAAAACTAACTCGGCATGTTATATCATAAACACCACTGCCTACATCTCAGAATATTAAAGGTGTGAAAATAAAAAAACAAAAACAATATGCTAACGTTTTATAATTTGGGTCTGACAACTTTAATAGCGTCTCCTTCACAACGATCGCCATGTGACAGAGTTAATCCAGATATTTTAGCTTTGGCACAATCCAGCAGACATTCATTATCGTATGTAATACCGTTACTGCCACAGACTGGGTTGTAATTGTTACCACAGACGCAGATATTGGGATGAGGTAAGTCCAATTTGCATTCTCCTGCGTAAACGACAGTCAAAGAAGGAGTTTCACTATTTTTACAAGTCACGTGACAATTGTTCGGGTATGATCTTCCATCACTGCCGCAGACCGGTTCATACTCCAAGCTGCATCCACAGATACCAGTATTGTCCTCCACACATGGACCGTACTTGGCGAGAGTTATGTTTTTGTTCGTCGAAGTTTTACAATTTAATAGGCATGGGCTTAGATATGTTTCGCCGTCACTGCCGCATACAGGTTCTAACTGTCTGGTGCACGTGCAGGGATCTCTAATAGGATTTGCTGCACACAATACCGCACAAGTGACGAGTAGTATGGCTAGAAAAAATAAAACACCAATATCAATTAATTTGTTGGATTGAATGAAAATTTTGTAAAAAAAAAATACGGGGCAAAATTAGTTTCCTTATGGCTCTTTTAGTTAGTAGTTAGTGAGCAAGTTTTTCAAAAAATGATCGCATGTTGGAACTGGTGTGACTAGGCGACTGGAAGTAACTACCGATTCTAAAAAAATCCACTTCTTCCACTAAATTTATTACCAAATATGACTGGGAACAATAAATTTAATAACGAATACCAAAACAATACCTAATAATAAGGTAACACAAATAGTATTCCGACAAAAAACAATTCAATTTGTGTTGATAAGTGGTAGAGCCACGCAGTTCGCTGTATGAATGGGCCGGCTCGACCGGTGAAATATCACGACCTTTCAGAAGATCAATGTAAAGTGGCTGATGCCGTGTTTCGTTCGGTGAGAGAGGTACCCGGCGGCCCACCTCCTTCCCCAATCCTTTCCCATTCTACTCCCATAAAGGTAAGGTTAAAGGAGGGTTTAAACCTCCCAATATCATAAAAAAAGTGACAGCACTACTTACGGGAGCGATCTCAAGATTTTTTTTTACGAGATATCTCTTAAGTTTAAACTAGTTTTCTTCATTAAGAGTACCAACTAATTTCTGCTTTTTAAAACCTAGCGATTTTTAAAGTAGAAAGTTTTTAAACCTATTGAATAACACTTTTATTTATATCGTAAATACATGTATAATACGTACCAAGTTGACACTCCATATTTCAATCAAATGTTCAACGGCTTACAATCACTCAGTATAGGTTTTTTAAGTGGATAACTTAACTATTTTGTTAGTTAACTGACCAAAGGTTATCGTTGAAGTAAACCTCGTCCCTATCACAACACGACCGCGCACTCCGAACTGTTTAACCGTTGTTATATTTCGCCAAATTTTAAACAAATATATTATGTACGTTTCCGAAAATTACACAAACCGGTTAGACATATACAGACTGTTTATTTTATTATTAACCCTGAGTATGTATGGTGACTAAAACGTACGTAAACTGTAAGGTGGAGACCTAAGTACTCAAGAATTCAAGTTAAGGAAAAAAAGACTCTTACGCTATAAAAGTAATATATTTTTTATTTGGTAAGGTAGTAGGTATGTTTAATAAACTATTATTACAAACAATAAAAATTAGAATGTTGATTAAAAATAGTTTGATACTTAATGTCGTCTCGGTGGTCCAGTGGTAGAGCACACGGCTTCTGACCCAGAGGTCCGGGTTCGAATCCTGACACTGGCTCACACCAATGACTTACCGAAATTGTTTTCGGAAGTTAAGTGTGATAAATATCGATGTCTGAAAACATAGTGCCCGGTATGGCAATAGGTTCGCCACCTATTCCATTCGGGACGTAAACATAACGGCGAGACGAGGCTTAAAATAGCCGCTGCCTACACCTTTGGGTAACAAAAGGCGTAAAGTTATGTTTATATATGTTTATGTTATATGATACTTAATTTTTTCAATCAGTCTTTAAAATCACATATAAATTGACATAGCCATTTTGTACTTCTTAATCTTATAAAAAAATTAACAATTTATTTTTATTATCTAAATTAAGTAAACATAACAGTCTTCTTGACAAATAAAAACTGTTTAGTTGTTATTTGTCGAGAAGACTGTTATGTTAATTAGAAAAACAATCATTTACTAAATTATTACTAAATTTTTTAGTAAAACATTATTATACAGTTATACATACAAACCATCCCGTTGGTATTATCTATCTATTAGAAATACGTAGGTCAAAGAACACTTTAGATCCAAGACTTTCTTAAGAAAATTTTGTGTTCAGCTAGAGTTACAGAAGAAGAGACCACGATCAGCGATATTTTATTAAGGGTTAAACCTTTTTTAAATTCTTGTTCTCAATATAGCTGCGAACGACCAGCGATTATGGAGATTGGATTGCCCTGACTTGATGAGAAAATACCTAGTCAATAAATATGTATAAAATGGTGCCTTAATTACTTTGAAGCGTAGGTCAAAAGCGGCTGGAACAGGTGGCGAGCCTATTGTCATACCGGGCACAAAGTTTTCAGTCATCAATATTTATCACACTTATCTTACCAAAAGAATTTCAAAAATTCATTGGTGTGTGCCAGTATTCAAACCTGCGTCTTCTTGATTCAGAATTTAAGTGGTGTGCTTGACCACTGGACCAGCATACCTACGTTATTAAGTTATTAAACTTCTGGTGCGTGACTCTAATTGACTTTTCCCGATAAATTTATCACAACTTGTGTCATATTACTCATTCTATACCAATTGTAACATGCTGTATATATGTATACATTCACGCTTTTGCGCGATATTGCTTTGCCCCGAAAGTTACAGATGTCGAGCACGGATAATTTCCTGAAAGTCATTGCCGTGAAAGCCAGGATTCAGTATCCGAGCCTACCTATTAATTCAGCAGTGGAGTGCTTAACGTCTGGGCTCCGACTATTCCGTCCGTAGATTTACATCTATGAATTACGATGTTGTCTACTGATAAGCCATGATAGTAGAGCCGCAGCAATTCGCTGCATGAATGGGCCGGCTCGACTGGTGAAATAATACGACCTTTCAGAAGATCAATGTAAAGAGGCTGATGTCGTGTTTCGTTCGGTGAGAGAGGTACCCGGCGGCCCACCTCCTTCCCCAATCCTTTCCCATTCTACTCCCTTAAAGGTCGGCAACGCAACTGAAACACTATACGTGTTGGTGGTGTCCATGGGCGGCGCTGGTCACTTACCATCAGGTGACACACATGCTTGTTTGCCCTCCCATCCTATGAAAAAACTCATTAGTCACAATCTAGACGTCTGGATAAATAAGTAAATAAGGATTTGTTGAACGATCTCTTTGCATCGTATTTCATTGTTTAGTTAAAATTAACGTCCAAACGCTATTTGTTAAGTCAATATTTTTTCTTTGTAAATAATAGGTGCCAAATAAATATTAAGTGTTTTATTTTTGGTATTTCCGTCATCCTCGGCGTGTATGCATTACATAGAATTTAGTATTTTTTTCTAAAGTTTCCTCATGACACGGGCCTTTTTGTTTTCCCTGGTAAGTTTTTATAGGAACTATACGTCTATTTATAGGTTTTATAAAGATTTCTTTACTAAATTATTACAGATGCGTAAGTAAATAGGTATATAGTATGTACCCAAACTAACGGGTATTTCCATATATACACAACATTATTATTTAGTCACGGTGGTCCAGTGGTCGAACTCCCCTCTTCTGGTATACCTTTTTTATAGGATAAGAGGGCAAACGAGCAAGCGTGTCACCTAATGGTAAGCAGCTTGCGCCGCCCATGGACACCAGCAACACATATAGTGTTACCGTTGCGTTGCCGGCCTTTAAGGGAGTAGGATAGGAAAGGATGGGGATGGGGGGTAGGCCTCCGGGTATCCCTCTTACCGAATGAAACACGGCATGAGCCACTTTACGTCGATCTTCTGAGAGTTAGAGGTATTTTACCGGTCGAGCCAGCCTATTCATGCAGCGAACTGCTTGACCACTTGTCATTTAACCACTGTTAAATGACATCCTAACCTTAAGCCTACCAATGATATCTTGGAACTCTTACCAAAACTGGTCAGTCATCGATATTTATTACAAGTAATAACCGTACTTGTGATAAATATATGTATGGATAACAAATGGAATAGGTTCGCCACCTATTACATTTGGGACGTAACATAACGATTCGGCAAGTCGTGGCTTAACAACCGTTGCCTAAACCTTCGGGGTGAAAAAGGCGTGATAAAAAGTTATGTTTACGTATCTTAAACGATATGAAATTCGCGGATATTTCACACAAATATGCCTGGAAATCGAACCCGCCACCCTCAGCACAGCAGCAGCCGTGACGTTCTCGTGACTTTCACGAGAATAAATGGTGAAATTATATGTTACATTACTAAATAAACGGCTTGTTTATTTCCAATTGTTATTGTTATTTCACAACAAAATCAAACAACTTCTATAATAATAGAGCAGAACATAACAATCAAATTTTTATTTTACAATGTAATTGTTTATCAAAAAATAACAAAATGTCACTAAATGCGTTTATATTTTTATTGAATGGATGCAGGGAATGCGAACTTCCGCTCACACGTTTTTTACTTTTTTTAAATAATATTTTATCATGTCCGTATGTAATTTTGTTGATAAAATCAACACATCATGTTATTATCTACTTATTACATAGTATAAAATAAAGTCGCTTTTCGCCGTCTATCATTATATGCTTATATTTTTGAAATTATGCAACGGATTTTGATGCGGTTTTTTTAATAGATAGACGCCCAAATACTGAACTGCCACTCAAATGTGACAATCAATAAAGTGCTACTTACTGCTCAAATTTCACGTATTCTGTCTAATGTGACAGCTAGTTAAACGCTTAAATAGCGCTTATATATTTGAGTGGCGGTTCAGTCAGTATTCGGGTGAGAGGGTGTCATCGGGGTAGTTTGTATCTATAAGTCATATCTTGGAAACTCCGCAACGGATTTTGATGGGGTTTTTTTAATAGATAGAGGGTGTCATCGGGGTGGTTTGAATCTATAAGTCATATCTTGGAAACTACGCAACGGATTTTGATGGGGTTTTTTTAATAGATAGAGGGTGTCATCGGGGTGGTTTGTATCTATAAGTCATATCTTGGAAACTCCGCAACGGATTTTGATGCGGTTTTTTTAATAGATAGAGGGTGTCATCTATGAAATTAACTGTATCTATGGGATGTCTCTCGTAACTGATCATAAAAGATCAACATTCAGTTTTTATTTTAACGAATTTAAGTGTAACGAGTTTAAGCGAATTTAAGTTCCTGTCAACAAAATTAAATGGTGAAATTGAAATCCTAAAGCGAATTGCTTTAGGTTAGTTATTGCGATGCTTATTAGCAGTAGTTGTCTTTGCTATTCCTTTCTCCTAAATGTTCCAAATTTCTATAATACAGTAGAGGTATTGCTAAACCCTAAAACGCTCTCCAATTATTAAGAAAATTATACATATTTTGGATTAAATATTAAAATCTGACATATGCAGCGGAAAAATAAGACAATTTTCAATCCTTTGGTACTTTTTAATGTACAGGTAATTTAATTAAAAAAAACCACAGTAGATAATTATGTTACTAACAAATTTTATTCAACAACATTCACACAATTGTTTGAGATACTCAACATTGGATTATTTTTAGTGGCGCAGTTCAGTTCGCAATCGTTGCCGTAGATCTTACCGTCGCTGCCGCATACTGGACTGTATACTGCTGGACAGACACACGGGGGTTCACATGGACCAACTTGAGCCAATCTCAGGTTTGGATTTGATGATATCTCGCAGTTCAATGTACACATATTGGGGTAAGTTTGACCATTGCTACCGCATACAGGTTTGTAATCGAAAGTGCAAATGCAGGCTGGTTTACAATAGCCGTCGTGAAGTTTCTTTATGTCATTCCCTGATGATGCAGCGCAGTCCAGTAGACACTGATTGTTGTAAGTGACACCGTCAGAGCCACATACTGGAGTAAGATTCCTTCCACACAAACAAGGGGGCAAGGCCAATGTTGTGCAAAATTGGGCGGCGATGATCAACAGTGCTCCTGTAATATATACAAAACTAGTTGACTCAACGAACGTTTACATGTTTTGTTTAATCATTTAGGGTACAGCCAGTGTTTGCAATTAAAGTTTTAAATCTCGATAGTTATCATTTTTTCTTTGCTATTATATCATTATTGATCTTCTATTATTAAACATGAATTATACATACTATTACTCACACAAATGACTTTTCGAAATTCTTTTCGAAAGTTATCTGGGATAGTTATCGATGACTGAAAACTTTGTGTCCGGTATGGCAATAGGTTCGCCACCTATTCCATTTGGGACGTAAACATAACGGCGAGTCGAGGCTTAATACCCACTGACTACCTCTTCGTGTAGAAAAAGGCGTGAAGTTATGTTATGTTATATTATAGTTGCTGAATTGTTTTGGTACTGAATTAATTTATCAGTTCCCAGTATCGTATTTTTCCGTCGAATATATTCCTAATAATTAAAATTGTTATTTATAGTGATGTAATAAATAATTATGTATCGTTTTCGACAAAAAAGGCTATCGAATCTAAATAAATAACATTTTAATAAACCAAGATTTGTTAGTTTACGATAAAACGTTCCTACATAAAAACAAAACAAAAGTTTTAAATCTTAATTTAACAAACAAATAATGGTACATTGGTCTAGCACCCCGTTTCTGAATCAAGAAGTCGTTTATTCGAATTCTGGCTCACACCAATGACTCCTCGAAATTCTTTTCGGAATTTAAATGTGATAAATATCGATGACTGAAAACTTTATGCCCGGTGTATCGCAATAGGTTCCCCACCTATTGCATTTGGGACGTAAACATAACGGCGAGTCGAGGCTTAACAGCCGTTGCCTACACCTTCGGGTAGAAAAAGCGTGAGTTTATATTATAAATTATGTTTTAACAAATAAAATTACTATCAACAAAAGTTGCTCACCTAATTTGAAATTCATATTTTTTATTAATTCTCTTGTTATTCTTTTAAAAGTGACACCGTCTTTAACTTTGAAAAATTATTGAATAAGTACTGAATGATAATTAATTAGATGTCACCACAACTGCAATACTCTTTGCAATGATGATTTCTGTTGAGACACGTCTGTTATATACCTATTCGCCTATATTTACTATTGGCACGTAATTACCGGAGGTTTGAAAACATCACAGTTCTCATCTGAATAAGAAATCCCCGTGTTGAGAGTCGTGCGTCATTAATTCTCGGATTCTTTACATATATTAAACAAATTCAATATTAAAAATTACATTGAAAATGAATGAATAGTCTCGGTGGTCCCGTGGTCGAGGGTTCGAATCCTGGCTCACACCAATGACTTTTAGAAATTAATTTCGAAAGTTATGTGTCATAAATATCGAAGACTAAAAACTTGTGCCCGGTATGGCAATAGGCTCGTCACCTATTCCATTTGGGATGTAATCATAACGGCGAGTCGAGGCTTAACAGCCGCTGCCTGCACCTTCGGGTAGAAAAAGGTGTGATGTTATATTGAAAATCTTGTAGGATAATTTATACGTAATGTACACAGCGACATCTAACTCAAATCTAACTTACTACAATCGTTTTTTAACAATATGAAATGGATCGTGTTCCTGAATGAAATGCTTTTTTCTTTATTTGAGTGCTTAACTCACAATAATGACTTAACAGTAGTTACGAGTGATAAATACATATATACATTTAACAAATTAAATAAAAGAGGTTTCAAATAGAATAAAAACCTTTGCGGATCTCTGATATAAGAAATAATATTTGTCTGTATGTATACAATAAACATAGAGTTAAGGCTAGTTAAATATTTCATATAATATGTATACAATTAAACATATTTGTTCAACCTGATTAAAACAATAGATAATTTAGAGTTTGTAAAATATCAGTCAGATAACCGCATATGATTGCAGTCTTTTGTTCACATCTCTTTGTGCAGAATACATCCAAGCACGAGGTCATTATAACTATGTCTTCAGTGGGGTCGAGAATCCTTGTGGTGGATATTTATTTAAAATTTCATCCATCACCGATGGGTAAAATACCATGAACTTGAATCTGTCGCCCATTTTATTCGGATTGACCAGCAGGTCGTAACACATATTTATTTTCTCTCTATCTTTAACAGTGGTAGAGCCAAGCAGCTGGGCCGGCTCGACCGGTGAAATACCACGACCTCTCAGAAGATCGACGTAAAGTGGCTCATGCCGCGTTTCGTTCGGTGAGAGAGGTACCCGGAAGCCCACCCCCTTTCCCCATCCTTTCGTATCACCTATCCCTCAAAGGTCGGCAACGCAACAGTAACACTATATGTGTTGCTGGTGTCCATGGGCGGCGTTGGTTGCTTACCATCAGGTGACACGCCTGCTCGTTTGCCCTCCTATGCCATAAAAAAAAAATCTTCGTCTGACTTGGCATTGTCTTACAGAACCTTAAGTCTGACGTCGGCTTGACATCTGACTTTAAAATCTTTTTGTTTTATAGGTCCCATGACTAGGGCGTAATTCTCTGCAGATGGCGTTTTAGCTGCAGCTACCCTCAGCTGGGTGAAGTCTACATCAGCGATGAGGTCGCTTTGTCCTGGATTTTCTAGCGGCTTTACTACTTGGTGCTTATGGAAGGCCCTAAATGTGTCTACTAGGCAGTGATTCAAGGTTAAAATGTTATTTATTATATTCTTACTCGGTAAAAAATGCTGGGAAAGATGCGTATCCCTCAAATATTTATTTTATTTTGATTTAAGGTGAAACTTTTGTTACATTGCCTCAAATTATTTCGTCTAACGCCCCTCGTATTGCATGTCGAGTGGCGGTCGGCCGCGGTGTAGCCAGTCTTCGGTCCGGCGTACCATATCAGACGCGACAGGTGTAAATTTAAACAAAAGCGCACCACAGAATTGTCGAAGACAAAAGGTTTGATTTCCCCACAATCCCGAGAGCTCACTCAACCTTACCTATTAGAATCAAGAGGAGCCTTGAATTATGAATTAAATCTCATCCCATACATTGAATTATTTTATTAAGGTTAGATTCCGTATGTAATTCGAATGGAATATGGATAGTGGAACCTTATATCGATCCCTTTGATTTCGATTTTTCGAATTCGATATTATTCTTAGTTAGCGTTGATGCAGTTATTATTCCTTAATGAGGTATAATTTTGTTAAAACAGCAGAATGCGTTATTGATACCAAAGTTTGCAAAGTAAGTAGGATAAACGCGGTGGAAATGAGGGCACCAGCCTCGGATCTTCAATATTTTTAGGCGGGGCAAAAACTGAAAAATGCCGCCCCCGCACGCGGAGCCTGCCGTAAGGGCGGCAATTCGTCGGGGAGGACCGGGTGAAAGCGCTGTTCCATTCCTCTCTAACATGACGGAGTGGGAACGGCGCTGGTTTGTTTAGTGGGTACACCGAAATATCATCTCCCGGGAGCCCCACATAGCCCTTCCACCTCCCGTTGGTAGGCTTATGCCCTCAGCATTTTTTCCCAGAGTACTAAAAAAAAGGACGGTAGAAGCCAGTTGGTAAATCTTGCAGCACGCACAATGAGTGTTTGTCTTGGAAAATATATGCCAAGATCTTCTAACCGTTTTGCTAACCCACAACCCCATAGACGATGTTAAATCTCTGCCACTGCTTTCAGTAGATCTAAATTCAATCTTTTTGGGGTGATTTTCTGCTAATAACACAGCCTGATTGCTAAAGAGAGACCGTTTACGGTTACTCATTTTTTGTACTTGTACTGTCAGTCCGTCAAAGTTAAGTAATTTTATAGTAATTTGGCCGCCCCCTCAACTTACCGCCCGGGGCATGGGCCACGGCTTGCCCCGGCTGGAGGGCACTGCGCAAAATCTGCGGAGTGGCTCTCGCTGACAGCGTCGAAAATAAGGTTGTAGGTAAGGAAGCGAGTTGGATTGAAAGAGAGTGTCTGTGTAAAGGTAAGAAAGAGCATGCTCCGATGGTTCGGACATGTTGAATGAATTGATGATTGATGAAGGTGATGTTAGTTAAAAGAGTTATGAAAGTCAACGAAGCGAGTGAGGCGTGTAAGAATCGTACCTTATGACTATATGTTCTATCTGCCTACCCCGCAAAGATTTTGGCGTGAAGTTGTGCATGTATGTATATAACTATGTATGTATTTTTTTAAATGACAAAAGTCCATTACATAGATGTATCACATGTTTTGATAATAATCATATTATTGCCCAAAGTTATATTATTAAATAAATTATTTCATCATTTGCCTTTTGAGGTCCACTGCTGGACAGGCCTCCCCCATAGAGCGCCACAACTGCCGGTTCGCTCGATCATGGGGGGTTTTGCCATAATCGCCACGGTTGGCAGGCGGGTTGGCGATCGCAGTAGGCTGTATTTTGTTGAGAGAGAATGCTGCTGCCCATTCTTCCAGCCTTTTCCCTTAGTCGCCTTTTACGACACCCACTGGAAGAGATGGGGTGGCGGTATTCTAAGCCGGCGCCATACAGCTAAATTATTTATCATTATTTAATATTCAGTTTTGTGTTACGAAGAGGAAAAATTTTAAAAATAATAATACGTTTAAAATAAAACATTATAGAACAAATTCAAAAAATGTATTACATCTTAATACGGCACTAAATTCTGTGATAAAAAGAAAGATAGAGAGAAATAAAAACAACCTGCTGTGATAATAATTATTTGAAATATCGTCAGTTTATTTTATTTTATTGACCTATTGTTGGGTCATTCGACAATTCAACTATTATTTAGAACATTCACCATGATAGTTGACATGGAGATTGTTATAAAACGATTTGTCTGCTCTCATATAGCATTCGTTGTCGTAAGTTTGTCCGTTGCTGGCGCACACTGGATTCCATTCGTTGGTGCAGACAATTGCACGGATTCTTCGACTTTCACATCGGCCAACGTGAGCCACTGTTATCTCTGCCCTGGTGGTATACGCATCGCATTCAAGACGACACTCGTTGGAGTAAGTTTTGCCGTTAGATCCACATACGGGCTACAGGTTTCTTCCGCAAACGCTTCCGCAAGGTTGAAGGGCCAATGTGGCGCAGATTTGTACACCGACAAACAACAGCACAGCTGTAACAATATCGTTAAATTAATTCTAGTAGCAGTGGTAGAGCCAAGCAGTTCGCTACATGAATGGGCTGGCTCGACCGGTGAAATACAACGACCTCTTAGAAGATCGATGTAAAGTGGCACATGCCGTGTTTCGTTCGGTGAGAAAGGTACCCGGAGGCGCCCCTTCCTCATCCTTTCCTTATCTTATTCCCTTAAAGGTCGGCAATGCAACGCTAACACTATATGTGTTGCTGGTGTTCATAGGCGTCGTAGGTTGCTTACCATCAGGTGATACGCTTGCATAAAAAATAGCAGCAGGAAAGCGGTAAAATTTGCAAAAAAATGCATTTTTCATCAAACACTATTCTCAAGTTCAGTACTTAATAAGGCAAAGAATAAATTAAATGTGATTAAAATAAGATGAACAGTTTCCTAAGTTGTGCTACCACAAATATATTGACATGACATATTTGTGCACTGAATGTCTGATAGCTTTTTTGTAATTTTCCATTGTGTCCATGTTTCGAAAAAGTTATTGTTTTTATTAGCTTTTTATTAGCTTCACCTGTATGTTTGTATGTTTTTAACCGACTTCTTTGGGCGCGATTTTGACCCACTTTAAACGGCCAGATTTCGTTCAAACTTTGTAGATTTATTGAGGACCGATGACAATACACTAATTTGATAAAATTATTCCATTTTTCAATTTGCAAAATATGATTTTTGATAATTTTTTAGTGTTCATAGTTCACTTCTCGCACCATCTAGTGGCAATCAGCGGAAAGTCTACGTTATCAACTTGAAACGAGTTCCTTGTATAAGTCACAGATGGCGCTATTCCTCAAATTCGGTTTTGATATCCGTTGTTAGCACGCTTTAAAATAGTTAAGCAATAGTTTAAAAAACTAAGAAACGCGCTTGTTATAGAAAACCGAACTAAAAAATATAAAATAAATAATAGTTTAAAAAAACTAAAAAACACGCTTTTTATAGAAAACCGAACTAAAAAATAGAAAATAAATTTTAATGAATTTAAATTAAGAAAATAGTGTTAAAAATTTCAATGAATATAAATTAATAATAGTGTGAATAAAAAAAAATATCTTATTTTTAAAAAAGCGTGGGGTGCATGGTGTCAATAGTTATAAATATTTTATTGACAGATATGAGTAGAGTGATTATCAGTTCGATAATATCTTAAAAAGCACCCCACGCTTTTTTAAAATAAAATATATTTTTTTATTCACCTTATTATTAATTTATATTCATTGAAATTTTTAACACTATTTTCTTAATTTAAATTCATTAAAATTTATTTTCTATTTTTTAGTTCGGTTTTCTATAAAAAGCGTGTTTTTAGTTTTTTTAAACTATTATTTATTTTTTATAGTCTCGGTGGTCCAGTGTTTGAGCACCCTGCTTCTGAATCAAGAAGCCACGGGTTCGAATGCTGGCTCACACCAGTGACTTTTCGACGACACATAACGCTAACCTCAGATTCATTTCCTTAATTCCACTCAATCCATTATTTTCTTTTAGAAGGGCCTGGATTTAGTTTTTATAACTGCTGTCGATTGTAGTTTATGAAACGGAAAATATAATTTAATATATGTTACCGGAGTGACACGTCTGTGCACTGTGCTTAATGCTTAATGATGAACTGCTTAATTTATATTAGTCGGTAGGCTGACACCGTGATCTTAATATCAGTACGGAATAGATAAGTTCTGTCTATTTGAACGTTAACGATTCACACATGAGTCGTGAAGGTGTAGGCAGAGGCTGTTAACGTAATCATCACCTGGACTCCCCTACCCCCATGTCATCAACAATAAGCAAAGCAAAGACTTAGACCCCACCCCACCCTCCTATAGTGTTTAAGTAATACTTGAACCGCCCCTTTTTAAGGCTCCTGACATCACCTTCCTCAAAGACTCGTTCTATTCTCGTTCTCGGTCATGGAAAGTCGGTCGTTCGCATTGTTGCACTAAATATCTAACTGTTAAGTGAAGCCTGCATCATCTATTCTTTATACCAATGGCCATCACGACCAAACATGGCTTTCGGAAATCGATTAGAATAAAAGTTATATACTATAACTAGTTTATAGGTTAAAGTAATGTAAAATAAAGTAAAGGTTAAAGTTATAGTCCTGGTAGTTCAGTAGTCGAATACCCCGCTTCTGAATCAAGAGGTCGCGGGTTCGAATCCTGGCTCACACTAATGGCTTTACGAAATTAATTTCGATAGTGATGTGTGATAAATATAAATATCGATGAGTGTTTTCAGTCATCGATAAACATAACGACGAGTCAACAATTCATACATACATAACTTCACGCCAAATCCCTTGCGGGGTAGGCAGAGAGAACAGAGCGCCATAGAGCACGATTCTTACACGCCTCACTCGCTTCGTTGACTTTCATAACTCTTTTCATGCACGCGCATCGGTTTTTGAGGCTCTTAACATCACCTTCCTCCAGAACACGTTCTATTTGGTCATGGAATGTGTGTCTTGGCCGTCCTCGACTCCTACATCCATCCGCTTTTGCATTGTATATCTGCTTAGTCAGTCTTGCATCTACCATTCTTTCTACATGTCCGAACCATCGGAGCATGCCCTTTCTTACTTTTACACCGACACTCTCTTTCAAACCAACTTCCTTCCTTACAACCTTGTTTTCTACGCGGTCAGCGAGTGTCACTCCGCAGATTTTGCGTAGTGCCCTCATTTCTACCGCGCTTATTCTACTTTCATGCACACTCTGCCATACCCAGCTCTCGCTTCCATAAGTTAGCGTTGGGATCAGGACTGCATTGTGGATTGCTAGCTGGGCTTTTCTGCTAATGTTTTTCGCGCCCAGGAATCTGCCCAACGCTTCATTTACGCTATTTCCTATCGCTACTCGTCTTTCTACATCCGCGGTGTACCTTCCATCTCTGCTAAAAGCGCATCCAAGATATACAATTTCATTCACCTGTTCCAGCACTACATCATCAATCATTATCCTTGCATCTGTTCTGGATTCCTCCCTTTCAAACACCATAACTTTTGTTTTCGTCGCATTCAACTGCAAGCCTTTAATCATGTAATCATCTTTCATAGTAGTGACTAGTGTTTGCAGGTCCGACGGCGATTCGGCTAGAAGCACGGCGTCATCTGCGTAAGGCAGGCAGCTCACAACTAGGTCACCCATTCGCATCTCTACATCTATCGATCTCACTCTCTGGAGACGACAACTGTCCAGGTACAGGATGAACAGTCGAGCGGACAGCACGCAACCCTGTCTGACGCCAATATTGACGTCAAACCAGGGGGACAAGCCGCCGTCAACACGCACACACGCTGTGCAGCCCTCATAAGTGGACTTCACAGCGCGCAGCAGTGCTCCGCTCACCCCGTAGCCCGGGAGTATGCCCCACAGATCCTTTCGTATCACTCTGTCAAACGCTTTTTCCAAATCCACAAAACCGCAGAAAACCTTCCGGTTAACAGCCAGTTGTTTCTCCACGATGTTGCGGAGAGAAAAAATCTGATTCATGCACCCTCGTCCGCTTCTAAAACCACCCTGAGCCTCCCACAACACTCCATCAGATATCACCCTCATTCTCCTTTTAATAATTTTCCCATACACTTTTGCAGCTAAACTGATCAAACTGATGGCCCTGTAACTGGAACACTGCATACGTGATCCCTTACCTTTATACAAGGGCACAATGACAGCGCGCCTCCAGTCCATGGGAACCTCACCCGACCTCCAGCACAGATTGCTCAAGTTCAGGAAAGCGTCACGGACACAGGTTCCACCGTATTTGATCATTTCAGCAGACATCATATCAATTCCAGCTGCCAATATATGCAACAATTTATGTTGCATATATTTGAGTAAGTTTTTCCATCGCTGGCGCATACAGGACTGTAGTCTTGGGTACAGAAGCAATATCTAAGGTGCTTGCCATCACAATTGCCTTTACGGGCTACAGGGATCTCCTGCCCAGTTTCACGAGCATCACAATTCAGTCGACACTGGTTTGGATAAGTTTTACCGTTGGATCCGCATACCGGCACCAGGATCCTACCGCAGATGCATGGTTGCATCGCTAACGTTGTACAGATGTATGTGCTGATGATTAACAGCAATCCTGTAGCAATTATTAAAAAGCATAAAGAAATTGAAATAAAAGAAAAAATAATGAATTTAAAATATGAGAACATTTTTTAATAGTTTTTTTCCCGCAGTTCCTTCGCGGCTTGGCAAATGTGTAGAGTATGTAAAAGTAGAACTCGGGGGAATGAATCACCGGGTTTGTCATAGGATGGTCAATGTCGTTTAGTTATATAGTTTGTCAGAATAACATTAAGGTTGATTTATTATCCTTAGGTAAAACGTTATTTGGATAGGATAGGTCACCAAGAACACATTCTATGATCAAATAGTACGTGTTCTGGTGATGTTAGGAGCCTCAAAAATCGACGTGCGTGCATGAAAAGAGTTAGCTATGAAAGTCAACTAAGCGAGTGAGGTGTGTACAATGAAGTAGGAAACCTATTTATACAAGTCAATGGGTGTGTAAGAATTGGGCCTTATGGCGCTCCGTTAACTATGCCGATCCCGCAAGGGATTTGTATGTATTACCATATTTTATTTGAACCAAGATTGATTTATATTGTACTGTACGCGCACAAAGCGCTAATATGTTTGCATTTCTAAAATTCATTTTAGATAGCCTCTTTATTGACAGGGCCAAAGAGATTTATACAGGCTATAATATAATCATGCTATAGCTAGTAGAAGCGAGTCATTACCCTATTTAAAGGTAAAAAGGCGGTGCGTAGTTCTCCGGGTCAGCTAGTACAATATAAATAAAAACTTCAACTTTATGTACCTATGTCCACTTGTAGGTTATATTTTATATAACCAAGGGACAATGACAAGGGGATTATTAATTGGAAGCCATTCTCAAAATTAGTCCAATTGTCTGATATATATCATTACATAGTATAAAATAATGTCGCTTACCACTGTCTGTCCCCTTCAATTTTATGCTTATATCTTTGAAGCGTAGTTTGTGCGGGGTGATTTTCGTCTATAATTTTTCATGTGTGATGTAGTAAAGAAAACGTTATAAATCCAAAGTTGATTTATTTATTACTTTTGTTTCGGAACAAGGTTCTCCAGGTCGACTAGTAGGTATAAATATAAAGCGGAAATCTAAACGTTAATTTTACGAATTATCTAAATATATAAAATTCTCTTGTCACTGTGTTAGTTACCATACTCCTCCGAAACGGTTTGACCGAATCTCATGAAATTTTGTGTGCATATGTGGAAGGTGTGAGAATAGGACAACGTCTATTTTCATCCCCCTAAATTTTAAGGGTAATCTAAGTATTTAAAAAAATCTATAAATTTATGTTTTTAATTTTTTTCATGAAACAACATACAATAATACATGCAACCCGTAATGTTCACCTCTCTACGATCAACCCCTATTTTTTAGACAAAACTTTATTGTTTAGCTCGGTCAGCTATTTGCTAATATGTATATTAAGAAATTATAATGAGAACTTCTCTCAGTCAGCCGGGAGCAAAAGAAAAACATATGGCTGACAAGCTTACACAGCACAACACCGAAAAATAGCGGAATAACCATTCTAAAATATGGGTCAACTTAAATGTTTTTGATAGGGGCGGGCAGCAGCGTCCCCGCTATTTCCGCCCAAGGCAGCGGTGGTGGTAACGGTGGGACAGGGGGTGCAAAGAATCTCCGGGTTTCGTCAGGCTGCCAAAAACAACTACTCGTGGCCACTTACACAGGGGCCAGATGCTGGTCAACTTCCTGAAGTCTGAAGGGCTTTTCTTGATGAATTCATTCTTCAAGAAGAGTCTCCACAGGAGGTGGACTTGTCGAAGCCCCGATTCTGTGACAAGAAACGAGATAGATTTTATCATTACGGATAGTAAGCAAATATTTAGAGATGTCTCTGTGTTCAACAGGTTAAATACTGGAAGTGATCACCAACTTCTCCTTCTAAATATTAACTTGAAAGCTGAAAGGACGTAGCGTTAAACAACAACAAACAACAACAACAACACCTATTGGAACTAGCATTGTTTGTAAGATTCAATCCTCGATTATACCGTCGATTTCAAGATAATGCTATTAGAAACCACAGAGATAATGCTAAAGTAAGGGCACTTCCTGCAAAAACAACACTCATGCAAAAAAGTGTAATTTGTATGGGTCCTCTAATATATAATAAAATACCAAAAAATGTCAGGGATCTTTCTACATCTGAATTTAAAAATACTCTAAAAAGATTACTAGTTGACAAATGCTACTACAAAATAGAGGACTATCTAAATGATAAATTCAACTAAAGTTGGATATCAAGATTGGTGATAAATTAGGAAATGTATAAATCTATTTTTTTTTGTTGACATTATATTTTTATTTCTTTTGACTCTTATCCTATATTGTAAACATTCATTGACATTTCATTTTGACATATTTTTATATTTATTTTGACTTTTAATTCAATTTATAAAGATTGTTAAATAATGACGTTTTATTTTGTGATATTTAATTATTGTTTTTCTTTTATTATCTATTATTACTTAAAATTGAATTCAAATTGACTGCAATAGTTGAATGTTATTGGGTAGTAATTGAAATGTTACTTTCTAAATTTGACATTATTGTTTAATTTTATATTATTTGACATTAATTCTGCAAATAATATTAATATAATTATAATTAATAAAATCATATATTGAATGTTACTATCTAAATGTTATATATCTAAATTTTACATTATTATTTAATTCTAAAATATTTGAAATTCATCTGCAATTGTTATTATTATAATTATTATTATTAAAAACGTTATCCTTCATCAACACTAAATTTTTGCATGACTGGTAGTGGGATAAGGTGGATATTGTATTGACTATTACTAAGACCTATTGTGTACCCTTATCCGCAAAATAAAATATTTGAATTTGAATTTGACCCGAAAGTTAAGGTCTATTCTCCGACCTATGTCACTCCAAATTGTCGAAACCGAAAAGTTCCTAATGGAACTTAAAAATCGATTCGACCTGCTGGAAACCACAGGCAACGCGGACGAAAAAGCCGACACTGTGGTCAACACGCTGAGGAAAGTGTCTCAAAGGTTGTCCCGAGATCGCAGAAAAAGTAGTCCAGGCTCTCTGCTGAGACACTCGAGCTGGTGAGGCAAAGGCGAGAAATTTCATCCGATCAGCTGTCTTTGTCAGAATGGAAAAGCCTAAATCAGCGTATTAGAAAGCTGATGCGGCGCGACCTTGTCAATCGAATAATCGAGCAATCGAGGACGCGATCGATCGTAACAAAGGGTCGAAAGTGTTCGCTCAGCAGCTTGGAAAGCCCCATCTGACGAAGCTGCACACTGCGGTTGGACGTGTCGTCACCTCTAAGCCTGAGATTCTCGCAGAGATCGTATATTTTTATGGGCTCCTTTATTCTACACGGATGAGCAAGCCGACGGGACACAGCGATGACGACCACAGAGCCCCGCTAACGCGTCACTATAGTGCGAAGCGAGCAAAGCGAGATTAGTGCGGCTCTCGGGCAACTCCAGAACAACAAGGCACCCGGTGATGACGGAATTACTACAGAACTTCTAAAATCCGGCGGGACTCCTATCCTAAAGGAATTAGCAAGTCTTTTTAATTCCGTCATACACTAGGGCACAGCACCACAGGCTTGGAGCAGGAGTGCGGTGGTGCTGTTCTTCAAAAAATGTGATAAGACCTTACTGAAGTATTATAGACCCATCTCACTACTGAGCCATATCTACAACATGTTCTCGAAGGTCGTCACGAATCGTCTCCGTCACTCCGGAGCAGGCCGGGTTTCGAAAAGGCTTTAGTGCCGTGGACCATATCCATACTGTTCGGCAGATTGTACAGAAGACCGAAGACTACAATCAGCCGCTGTGTATGGCATTCATGGATTACGAAAAAGCCCTCGACTCCATCGAAACTTGGGCAGTTCCAGACTCCAGCCCGCGGTACAAAGTAATGCTCCAATTTGTACCCAGGTTATGAGAGACCCATGGTGTCTGCCGGAGAAGATATCTGCGTTTCCGTAAGAAAGAGTAAGGCCGCCTTTGTCCACATTTAGCGTGGCAGTGAGTACCGATATGTCCCCCACGCTCTGGCAAGCACCAGACTGTGGACGCTCCGTGGGGGATTCTCCAGCGGAACGACGACTGGTACACCCCTAGGGTAAGTGTACTTTTAAGTTCGCTGTAATTTGGGGAGGGGGATGAGGTTGGACCTCTGGACACCTCACTCACCAAGCGAAGCGTAGCAAAGGCCACTTCACGTTAATATTCTGAGAGGCCGTGATATTTCACTGGTTGAGACGGCAAATTCATGCAAACTGCTTGGTTTTACCGCACTGCGAGAATCGCATATCGACGTAGAGTGGCTCATGCCACGTTTCGCTCAGTAAGGAAGGCATCTGGCAACCTGTTTCCCTCTCCCCTTGCCATCCCACTTCTGACCCCTCTCATACTCTATTGTAAAGGCTGGCAACGCAACTTCAACACTATCTGTGTTCAGGTGTCCATGGGCGGCGTTTGTTGCTTGTCATTTGATAAAACGCCTGTTAGTTTGCCCTAAGGAAAATATGAATGAAAATATAAATATCCTAAGAAAAATATGTTTAAAAAAATAATGCTAGCTACACAGAAATATATCAAGATAGAACGGCGAATAGGCGTGGCAAGCGTGCCAAAACCCTGCACTATATTGCATGCTTTTCGAAACTCGCTCTCAGTACGCAACGAGCGTTCCTGCCCTGCGTTCAGGACGTAAAAAAATAGATAAAACGTCACATATATGCCTTATTGTGCTGTGGCAAATTGTAAAAACAAAAGTAGTGAAGCAAATATGAATAAAGGAAATATTTCATATCATCAGTAAGTATTGAAATTCAGTAGAAAGTATTTTTTTGAGATTCTAAATAATTGTTTTACTTTTACCATGTTAATTAATTACGATAATAAGTTGTATATTTTTTCATTATGATAAATATCCATTGCTGTCCACATTCAACGCTTGTATACAAAAACATTGCGCGCATATATTGTACGCGCAATGTACACAATACACTGCACCAGTAACAACTTAGAGGTCATATGTCATTGAATCGCTGTGATTGGTCTTTGTGCTTGCAACGAGAGATTTAGAGATGCGACGCTCCGTGTATCGTTGAGTCTTGTCGATGAATTAATTCAATATTAATTCGAGTATCAGCTCATGTCTTGATTTGTTCCTACCTTTATTCCAACAACATTAATAAGCGTGTTGCGTAAAGTTTTTAATAAAACTAAAAAAATATTTACATATATATATATAAGTGAATTGTCAATCAGTCAATTTGTTATTGTACCAAAATTAATTAAGAAAATAAGATAAATAACTAATAATTAACAATAACAACTGTTACCTATTAAATCATACAACAAAGGATCTTTACAAACAAAAATTTTCCTTTAGGAAATATATCTTATAAATAAATATTATTTTTTTTTGTTTCATGGTCTTATATGGGTTACCAATAGCAAAAATCATATTGTTAACATCAACTTTTTGATTTTTATTTCCAAAAAGTGGGTACTCTCTGTATCAATGAAAATAGCTTTTGAACGACTACCATCGTTTTGTTCATCACTCGTGAAAATGATCTCCGTAAAGAGTTCGTAACGTCGGGAAATTAATAAAATTGGTAATAAATAAACGCGATAAAATCCTAAAGTTTGTTTTAATGTCATGAACGTGATTCGCGAAAGTCTTAGAGATAAAAATATGTATTGTTTCAAGGACAATAAAATATTTATTAATAAAGTTTATATACTATTGAGAAAAAAAGGTTACTCAGCTTGAATTTTGAATTGTGAATTACATACTTATGTGATATTAAAGATGTCTGACTAAAGTATTTAACAAGTTTTATTTTCTATGATTATCGTTACACAAAATCAATAAAGTTTAACACATGTTTCAGATATCGATATCGATATCGATAATCTAATGAGTGTGTCTTCTCACTAGTCGCCACGCTCACAATGAAAATGACGTCACGCTGTGGGCGTGGTTTTTCAAAAAAGTGACACGCTCGAAATGTATGAAAATATGACATCGCGGCCGTTCTATCTTGATCTATTTCTGTGGCTAGCTATTAGAACATGATAGTAAGCAATGAAAGAACTAAAAAGATATTTAGATTTTTAGATAAAGTTTATTTATACTTCCAGTCAGAACTCAAACTATTTTAAGGAATTGAATTACAATACAAGTGATTTCAGAGATGGCCAAATTTCTGGCAGGATTGAAATTATGTTTTTGTGCAAGAAGTTGTATTCAGTTTTTCTCACAAAGCACACTTGTGGCACAGATATACCTACAAAAATTCTAAAGCTGTTGTTTTAGATTCTATTAATCTAACTGAAGAGACTGATTTAGATTCCTTTCTGATATCACCGTTATGCATGTTCTTAACCTTGTATTATAATTATTGTTTGTTTGGAAGATTATTAACAACTTTCACTCCGTGATCACAGGGTCCTCTGCTTGCAATGCTCAACATAGAATTCTTGGCGGTAGCACAGTTCAGCACACAATCATTAGGGTAAGTTACTCCATCACTGCCGCAGACAGGACTTAAAATCTCTTCGCAAATACACGGAATTTCAGTAGGAGTTTTACATTCTCCTTGATGAGCTATTTTAAGTGTTGGGTCTAATGCTTTTTGACAATCAAATTCACATTCGTGGGGGTAGGTCTGACCGTTGCTACCGCACACAGGCTTGTCTTCTTCAGTACAAATGCAGACTCTAGGATCGTTTCCTTCACAAGAGCCGTCACGAGCTTTCGTGATGGTATTCCCTGTGTTGTATGCATCACACTCCATTAGACACTGGTTGGAGTAGGTGACTCCGTTAGAGCCGCATACAGGCTTCAGGTTCCTCGTGCACACGCACGGAGGAAGGGCCAAAGTTGTGCATATTTGTGCACAGATTATTAAGAGTGCTCCTGTAACAAATTAAACATATATTTATATATTACTAGCAAACAAACATGAACACTACATAAACATACCTGAAAACTACAAAATATCAAATACTTGTACCATGCTTGAATACTTAATTAATTATATAATTGTATCATACAAATTAGAGGATGAAAAAGACTGAATTCCATCCTAGTGTGGGGTTCAGTGTTTTTGTAATTTTAATGTACATCATTATACTTTTTTTGATATAAAATAAATAAATATGTGATACTAGATAGACTTTTTAAGGTGAAAGTTCTAATATGACTTCCAGAACAGTTAGTGTTAAATATTTAACGATGAAATAAGGATGAATGAAATAACAAACTAACGAAATAACGATGAAATAATATAAATATTTTTTTGATCTGGTCACCTTTTGCATTTTAAAACAAAATAATAATAAAAAATTACAAAGATGCTTTGGCTTGGAGTTGAAAGCTAACAGAACAAGGTTATCCATTGACCTTTGTTTAGGTTCCTCGCCAAATAACATTTATAATTTTTATAAAAACACTCCAGGACAATTCACGACAACATGACAATTATGTGATTTTTTTAAATATATC
Organism: Euproctis similis; assembly: GCA_905147225.2. Lineage (NCBI taxonomy): Eukaryota > Metazoa > Arthropoda > Insecta > Lepidoptera > Erebidae > Euproctis > Euproctis similis. The sequence goes on along the minus strand of LR990122.1, from coordinate 14,745,606 downwards.
TTTGGTACATATAAACATATTTATTGGTGGCAAATATACTACAACAGGACTTCAGCCAAGACCATGGAGGGATAGGCAGACAAAACAGGGCGCCATCGCCATAAGGGACAATACTTACACACCCCACTCGCTTCGTCCACGTTCATAACTCTTCTCATATACGCTTGTCAGTTTCTGATACTCCTGACATCATATTTCGATAAGCTCTACCTACCTACTAATTCTTTTATCATATTTATTCGACTTCTGAGAGAGTTCCTTATTTTCAATCAAATATTTTGTCGGATATCATTTCGAAGACTGACAAAATTGGCCGCGATGTATGCCGATAGGTTCTTCTGTTAGTTACTTATTATATTTAGGATGAAAAAACGGCGATGCAAGACATAATTACCGCTGGCGGCCTTTTATATCCGTAATACGTATGTAATATACGTATTACGGATATAAAAGGCCTGAAGTGAAATATTAAAAAAAACATATCGAAATCGGCAATTATTTTGTTGACAACAAGTTACTTATTCTTGAACGTTTCCTGTTGAATAATATTACGATAACATAACATAACTTCACGCCTTTGTTACCTGAAGGTGTAGGCAGCGGCTGTTAAGCCTCGTCTCGCCGTTATGTTTACGTCCCAAATGGAATAGGTGGCGAATCTATTGCCATACCGGGCACAAAGTTTTCAGTCATCGATATTTATCACACTTAACTTCCGAAAACAATTTCGAGAAGTCATTGGTGTGAGCCAATACCAGGATTCGAACCCGGACTTCTAGATCAGAAGCCGTGTGCTCGGTCACTGGGCCACCGAGACTGACCGAGACTGACTAATATTTAGTGTCCGACCGAAGGTCTATTTTTGGCCGAAGCCGAAATCGAAGCCGATTAATCGGCAATCTCCACAACCTTCGGCCGAAACCGAGGGCGAAGGCTTATAAACTCTTAGTAATTTAATAATTTTCTTCAATATTATTCACAGATAAAGAAGAATATCGGCGTAAAGTGGCTCATGCTAATTTCCCCTCGGTGATAGAGGTATCCGCACTGAACTTAGCAGTCCGGTTCGTCAGTCACTCACTCTTTCTTAACAGACTTGGACCTTCGGCGGGACCTTCGGCTTCGGCCCAGAAAACGGCTGAAGCCGAAGATCTCGCCGAAGATGGATTTTTGGCCGAAGGTGGCCGAAGCCGAAGCCGAAGCCGAAGCCGTAGCCGTAGCTTCGGTCGGACACTACTAATATTATGATTTTCTACGAATTAATTGAATAGGTATCATCTGTTTTATATAAGTTACCTACTGTTAACAATATCTAACAAAAGGTTAACAGATTATAGTTCACTTATTTGATCGGCGACGTGGCGTGGACACATCGTACTTCTACATACGTAAGATTGATTATTTAAACACAAAACATTTAATAAAAATATTCAACATAATACACAATCTCGCCCTCGACATCTAAACTTAATGAGTAGTGTCTGAGACTAAAAAAACAGCTGAAAGGCCGACAACGCAACTGTAGCGCTATATGTGTTGCAGGTGTCCGTGGGCAGCTCTAATTGCTTACCTTTAAGAGACCAGCTTGCTCGTTTGCCCCCTACCTAATAAATAATAAAAAAATCAGAAGTCTAAAATGTTTTACCTCCATCAAGACTGATGAGGCTGATCTAAGTCATAACTGTGACATTAAAACAACTTTTAGGATTATATCGCGTTTATTTATTACTAATTTTATTTATTTCCCGACGTTTCGAACTCTTTACAGAGATCATTTTTACGAGTCTCTGTAAAGAGTTCGAAACGTCGGGAAATAAATAAAATTAGTAATAAATAAACGCGATATAATCCTAAAAGTTGTTTTAATGTCATAAACGTGATTCGCGAAAGTCTTAGAGATAAATAAGTCATAACTCCTGCCACTACCACATTACCACATAGAATTGGGTATTTGAAAAAAAAATTTTTTTGTGATAAATTGAAAGATTATATATTAGTTTTATAACAAAACATTTTTTTTTTTTTCGCAATAATTCAAAAGTTATTTCAAAATAAAAATAAATTTTTGAATCCAGTACCGAAGACACGCCGACAACTCCCGAACAAACCCGAGCGCGTGTGACGTCTTAATGTTAGTTTTCACTCATTGCAGTTGATAGAAAAATAATAAATACAGTGTTTTGATCTATTTAATTTTGTTGTCATTATTAAATATTTAAATTTATATTAAAAATGTCGAACCTCAAAAGTTATCCTTCTTGTTTTGTACCATTATGTACGAATACTACAAAGGCAACTCCTGATAAAATGTTTTTAAATGTTCCCCAAGATGACAAATGTCGAAATAAATGGTTTCAAGCAGTGCACCGTGATAATCCCCAAACAAAATCGAATTTTTTTTGTTGTGAAGATCATTTCGATGTAAGTATTTCTTAATACCATTTTTATTAATTATTATTTATCTAAGTATACAAATCAAATAATTATTATATATTTAAGGAAAGTTCAGTAAATAAATTTTTTAATGTAAATAGTTTTATTTTCTTCAAAATGTGGATCAGCAACACAAAAGATACTTTATTTTTTACCAGTCAATAACATTTGTAGTTGCATTTGGGCATTACACTTCAAGCTGACTTTACCTTTTGCTAGAAAAATATCCAATGATTTATGACTGGTGGGACATTTTACTTCAACAATGGCATTGCTTGTCATTCCATCAGGAGATGCTGCAAAAATCGGATAACTAGGTACAAGATACATCCCCGGACGCGTTATTTTTACTCTTAATTCTTTCTCAAGAAACGTCGTCGTCGTCGTCGTCGAACGTCATTTCTTAAAAAATCGGTGATCATAAATATATCAACATCAGGAATATTATCAGACTTTGCCTTAATAAATCCTTTATCACACATAACTAATTTAAATCAACTAACAACTCGTATTTTAGCAATAAATTTTCAATATTATTGTCTAGACATGAGTATTAGCCGTAAACGCTGTACTGTTATTAAATAGCTATAACATTATGACGTCACAACTATAGTGACCAATCATGGCGCGTTTATAGTCACGTGATTTTTATTTAAATTTCATCAATTTTTAATTGTTTATAATTAATTGAAAAAATAATTTTTTGAAGTTTTTGCATTAAATATCAATATTATTAATAATAAAGTTTTAAAATACATAAAAAAAAATCAATATTTTTTTTTTTCAAATACCTAATTATTCACTTAACCTATAAATTCTACTAAATAATATTAATAATATCTTGGACACAAATCACACAGCGCCCTCTAGTTCCAAACTAAGCAACTAAATGCTTGTGCTATGGATACTAGATAACGAATATACTATATATACATATATACTTTTCTTTTGTAAATACATACTTATAAATACATAGAAAAATACCCTTAGCTCTTAGCTCATAGACAGGAGAGAATCTTACCGAATTTAAAATCCATGATTGCTATCAGCTAGTTGTATTTTAATTTGTTTTCAACTACACAAGATGTTACTGCTACCGGTGATAAGTTCACAGTGATGGATGTGGTTATAATCAATTTGTTATATAGGATCGTATAACTCCGGATCTTGGAGACCGATTTGTAAATAATGATATGATCTATGTTTTTTTAAAACAAAAATAACACAAGTTCAAAAACTTAACTTGACTTGGCTGTACTGACAATATAACAAAGTATTTAACCAGGTTAATTAAATAAACATAACATAAAATAACTTTACAACTTTTTTAACCGATGGCGTAGGTAGTAGCTGTTAAGACTCAACTCGTTGTTATGCTTAAGTCTCTAATAAAATAGATGGCGAACGTATTGCCGTACCGGGCACAAAGTTTTCATATTTATCTCTAAGACTTTCGCGAATCACGTTCATGACATTAAAACAACTTTTAGGATTTTATCGCGTTTATTTATTACTAATTTTATTTATTTCCCGACGTTTCGAACTCTTTACAGAGATCATTTTCACGAGTGATGAACAAAAAACGCGATAAAATCCTAAAAGTTGTTTTAATGTCACAAAGTTTTCAGTCATCGATATGAGACGAGGCTTAGCGGCCGCTGCCTACACCTTCGGTTAACAAAAGGCGTGAAGTTATGTTATGTTGTTATGTTATGTTTATTAGCTATTGAATGATACAAAGTTTATTTATTGTTTCAGCAGAACTCAAACTATTATTGGGAACTGAATGAGAATCTGTTCATTACTTCCAGAGATTCTACCGGCAGGATGAAATTACGTTCCTGTCGTTAGAACTTATATTCAGTAGCTTTCACAAAGCGCATTTGTCATACAGACATACAAACGAAAAATCTAAACCTGTTGTTTTGGATTCTATTACTCTATTAAAGACTTCAACATAAATTGCATTTTGGGACCAAAATATACTTATTTATTGACATTAAAACAACTTTTAGGATTATATCGCGTTTATTTATTACAAATTTTTATTTATTTCCCGACGTTTCGAACTCTTTACAGAGAACTCGAACTCTTTTCGAGCTCTTTGCACTCGTGGAAATGATCTCTGTAAAGAGTTCGAAACGTCGGGAAATAAATAAAAATTAGTAATAAATAAATACTTATTTATTGTTAGTTTGGTAGATTATTAACAACTTTCACTCCCTGATCACAGGGTAATCTGCTTGCGATGCTCAAGCTAGGATTATTGGCGGTCTCGCAGTTCAGCACACAATCATTAGGGTAAGTTACTCCATCACTGCCGCAGACAGGCCAGTAAATCAGTTCGCACATACACTGCCTTTCGGTAGGAGTTCTACATTCTCCTTGATAAGCTATTTTAAGTGTTGGGTCTAATGCTTTTTGACATTCAAATTCACATTCGTGTGGGTAGGTCTGACCGTTGCTACCGCACACAGGCTTGTCTTCTTCAGTACAAATGCAGACTCTAGGATCGTTTCCTTCACAAGAGCCGTCACGAGCTTTCGTGATGGTATTCCCTGTGTTGTATGCATCACACTCCATTAGACACTGGTTGGAGTAGGTGACTCCGTTAGAGCCGCATACAGGCTTCAGGTTCCTCGTGCACACGCACGGAGGAAGGGCCAAAGTTGTGCATATTTGTGCACAGATTATCAATAGCGCTCCTGTAACAACATAAACATTTATACTTAGATATTATTAGATAGACTTTTTGAAGTGAAAGTTCTAATATGACTTCCAAAACAGTTTGCGTTAAATATTTAACGACTCCGTGCAATATTTTTTATTGACTGACAAAGTTGGGCGCGATGTATGCCAATAGGTTCTTCTGTCAATTACATTTGGGACCAAAAAGGCAACGCAAGGCTCAATTACCGCTGACTGCCATTACCTACAGATATAAAAGGCCTAAAGAGAAATATTTCAAAGAAATCGAAACCTGAAATTATTTTGTTGACGTCAAATTTTTAGCCTTGAACGTTTACGAATTTTACGAATGTATTAAATAGCTATCTGTTTGATATAAGTTACTGTCAACAATATCTAACAAAATAATAGAAAAAGGTTATCGGAATATAGTTCATCTATATGATCGGCCTCGTGGTGTAGTGGTTGATTGATACTGACCATACTACACTACACCATACATAGTACATAGGTTAAATTATTTAAACACAAAACATTTGATAAAAATGTTACAACATATAATCACATTCTCGCCCCCAACACCCCAACACAAGGATGGTCTTTATAGACCCTTGTAGTAGGTGACTGAGTCTAAAAAAAATATTCATGCCGCGTTTTGTTCTTTAAGAAAGGTCTTCAGAGGCCCAATATCTTCCGTGCGTTCCTGCGTTACCTCCCCTCCCGATTTTCTACCCTTTCTTTGTACCATCTGAAATGCTGACAACTCAACTGTAACACTATTTGTGTTGCAGGTGTCCATGGGCAGCCCTAATAGCTTACCTTTAAGTGACCAGCTTGCTCGTTTGCCCCCTACCCAATAAATAACCTGATTTAGTAGAGTATAGTAAAGCATTTCTGACTTTTGATTTTTTATTTATTTAGTAGGGGGCAAACGAGCAAACTTAGATCAGCCTCATTAGTCTAAGACTAATGCGGCTTATCTAAGTCATGACTCCTGCCACTACCATAACTTATTAATTTTATTAAATACTCTTACTTCATAGACAGAATGAAATCTTACCCAATTTAAAATCCATGATTGCTATCGACTAGTTGTATTTTAATTTGTTTTCAACTACACAAGATGTTACTGCTACCGGTGATAAGTTCACAGTGATGGATGTGGTTATAATCAATTTGTTATATATACCATGTAGGTTCGTATGACTGCGGATCTTGGAGACCGATTTGTGAATAATTATATTTATCTAAGTTTTTTTTTATGAAAATAGCTCGTTCGAAACATTAGTTTCGTATTAGATTAAATATGAAAATGTTTACAAAAACATGAACAGCTTATTAAATTGTTTACCTAATGACGCGTAAATGGTTGTTAAAAAGCTCGATTAAAATAAACGCGATTACGTTTAAGATAGATGTTTTAATTGTTATAAATAAATAATATCTACAAAACGCATTAATTGATGCGTTTTGTAAATATTAAGTCTGTATATAAATTTATTATTTCGATATAAATTTAGGTTAAGCTAATTGATAGGTACTGTTCTACAGAGCACCAAAATCAACACTGCTCATCTAATCAAAAAAACCTTTCAATTTTTCTCTTACTCACCCTATAATACATATATTATCTCTCAGTGGTACAGTGGTCGAGCAACCCCTCTTCTAAATCAAGAAGTCGCGGGTTCGAATCCTGGCTCACACCAATGACTTTTCGAAATTATTCGGTCATATAGAAAGAATAGATGATAGAAGATTGACTAAGTAATATACAATGCAATAGCGGATGGATGTAGGAGTGGAGGACGGCAAGACACACATTTCATGACCAAACAGAACGTGTTCTAGAGGAATTAAAAATCGACGCGCGTGCGTGAAGAGAGTTCTGAAAGTCAACGTAGCTAGTGAGGCGTGTAAGAATCGTGCCTTAGGGCGCTCTGTTCTCTCTGCCATCTCGCTAGGGATTTGGCGTGAAATTATGTATGTATATAAAGATATATATATAATAATAAATGGTCTGTTTAAAAATACAAAATGCGTAGTACAATGCATGATGAGATGTATGACTGTGGATGAGGCGAAAGAGGTGTGTCAGGTCCGTAGCTGGTGGAAAGCCAAAGTCTCTGCCTACCCATATGGGATACAGGCGTGATCTTGTATATGTATGTAATATAAGCAACTCAATGACTGTGTTATGGATACTAATACACATATACTTTTTTTTGGTAAATAAACTCTTATAACGCATAGAAAGATACCCACACCCAGATAAATATTTCTAATCGGATGGGGATTGAACCCGCCGACCTCTATTCGACAGTCGGTAGCTTTACCTGTTTATCACGAGGCCCGTCGTAATGTAAGTCAGCTGTGCTTTTTCTACATTTAATGAATTTAGTTTTTGATTTATTATTTTAAATGTTACAAAGTTTCACTTCTTTAGCGCGGAGCACAATTAACGCACATTTTTTTTTATAAAGACTATTAATTACTGAATAGTGATACAATTTGGTAGTTATATCACACAACATCATCTAGTTTTCAACTTGAGCAATTCCTTTGTTGTTTACTGATTAATGACACTAGATCATATATCACCAGGTTATTTGCTAAAATTAATTTAGCAAATAACCTTTTAGTTAACGAAACCAAAAACAAAATACAGAATAAAAGACACTTAGATTTTTCTATTAAGGTTTATTAGCTATTGAATGATATAAAGTATATTTATTGTTTCAGCAGAATTCACACTATTATTTGGAACTGAATGAGAAACTGTTCTTTACATTTAGAGATTCTACCGGCAGTATGAAAAAACGTTCCTGTGGTAGCTTTCACAAAGTGTGTGCCTTTTAACATACACACGATACTTCTAAACCTGTTGTTTTATATTCTATTACTCTTATAAATAATGCCATAAAATTCTTTTTTAATACCCAAAATTTTAAAATATTTATTGTTTGTTTGGATGATTATCAACAACTTTCACTCCCTGATCACAGGGTAATCTGCTTGCGATGCTCAAGCTAGGATTATTGGCGATCTCACAGTTCAGCACACAATCATTAGGGTAAGTTACTCCATCACTGCCGCAAACAGGGCTCCAAAGCAGTTCACAGATACATTGCATTGCAGTAGGAGTTCTACATTCTCCTTGATAAGCTATTTTAAGTGTTGGGTCTAATGCTTTCTGACAATTAAATTCACATTCGTGGGGGTAGTGTCTGACCGTTGCTACCGCACACAGGCCTGTAGCCATCAGTACAAATGCAGACTCTGGGATCGTTTCCTTCACAAGAGCCGTGACTAGCAACCGTGTTGGTATTCCCTGTGTTGTATGCATCACACTCAAGCAAACACTTGTTGGCGTAGGTGACTCCGTTAGAGCCGCAAACGGGGTCCCGGTTCCTCGTGCATTCACGCGGATGAAGGGCCAAAGTCGTGTATATATGTGCACAGACGATCAATAGCGCTCCTGTAACAGTATAAAAATATAGATGTTATTAAAATAAACCTTTGTAATAATATCAGTTTGAAAAAGTTGTGTAAAATAAAGGCTTTATTTCAAAGCTAGAAAGACAAGCATACCCTTTGATTACCTATGATTTGGTTTGCCGTGTCACTTTATAAATTTATTACATATTTTTTTTATAGGATAGGAGGGCAAACGAGCATGCGTGTCACCTGATGGTAAGCAATCGACGCTGCCCATGGACACCAGCAACACATATAGTGTTGCTGTTGCGTTGCCGACCTTTAAGGGATAGAGAAAGATGGGGAAAGGGGGTGGGCCTCCGGATACCTCTCTCACCGAACGAAACGCGGCATGAGCCACTTTACGTCGGTCTTCTGAGAGGTCGTGGTATTTCACCGGTCGAGCCGACCCATTCATACAGCGAACTGCTTGGCTCTACCACTGTTAGAACACACACAACGGACATACAAAGGACATTGAGGAGAAGTCACGACAAAATCATATATTTGTGATTTTTACAAATACAGATAATAAAAGAGAACAGAGAGAGAGAGAGAGAGAGACGGAAAGAGGTCACGATGGTTTTGGTAAGCCAGAAATTGGAGCAAGTGAATGAGTTTTCGGGATGGAAAATGTGAGGAAGGTATTAAAAGGAGAGTGACCACTGACAACAGAGTTAATTTTGCGTGTTAATGTTGCATGGTCTAATGCATGGTCTAATGCATGGGAAGCTGAACCATTCACGTGTGTTGGTATCATCTCTGACATACGGGAGTAAGTGAAGTATGGAAGGTGAAACATGAAATTACGTTGAATGGAATAGAAATACGTTCTCTGAGAAGTATGGCACCTTTGCCGATCGAATTAATAAAATAGTGACAAGAGAGAAACGCAAGTTGAAAGATGATGTGATGACCAAAGTGGAGAGAACTATGTTGGAATGGTTTCGTCTTGTTGCGTGAATGAATTAAAGTCAACTGACTAATAGTAAGAATTTTAGCAGTGATAGAGCCACGCAGTTCGCTGGATGAATGGGCCGGCTCGACCGGTGAAATACCACGACCTCTCAGCTATATTCTGACGTAAAGTAGCTCATGCTGCGTTTCACTCGGTGAGGGAGGTGTCCGGAGGCCCAACCGCTTTCCTCCTCCTGTGTTCGTATGACATATGTGTTCGTGTGTCCATGGGCGACGTTTGTTGCTCACCATTAGATGACACGCCTGCTCGTTTTCTCCCTTATACCATAAGAAAAGCGGAGAACAAGAAGGAGCTACCACGAAAAATAAATGGACTGTTTAAAAAGGAAAAATGTGTAACACCCGAAACCGACGTGAATGCATGAAGAGATGTATGACCGTGGAGCTAAGATTGAGCTAAGCATAAGTTTGGGTTTATGAATGCATGTACTAGAGAAATACTGAGCTTCAGCCAAGACAATTGTGGGATAGATAAAAAGCACAGGGTGCCATAGGCCATCATTTTTAGATACCTCACTGGTTTCTTCGAATTTCATAAATTTTTGTCGTACACGCTTGTCGGTTACGAAAGCTTCTGGCATCACATTCCGAGACGTCATTATTATGTACACACTTAAATATACATAACATCACCCCTTTTTTTACCCGAAGGTGTATGCAGCGGCTGTTAAGCCTCGTCTCGCCGTTATGTTTACGTCCCAAATGGAATAGGTGGCGAACCTATTGCCATACCGGGCACAAAGTTTTCAGTCATCGATATTTATCACACATAACTACTGAAAACAATTTCGAAAAGTCAATGGTATGAGCCAGTGTCAGGAATCGAACCCGGACCTCTGGATCAGAAGCCGTGTGCTCGACCACTGCGCCACCGAGTCTCTTTCGTTGGAATAATTTTCCTAAAACATTTTTTTCATGTAATTCCTCATGAATCATAGTAATCGCATGGGTATATAAAGGTTATTGCGGATTCGCCGACTGGAATGTACGATCCAATAAAATAGATGCTCATTATAGATCCACATCGAACCTATAGCTGTCTGTGCAGTAGACAATCACAACCAACTACTATAATGCGAGGCGGGTCACATACGTAACCTACATTCTGATAACCTTTTGATGCTGTTGGCAGTCACTATTATCAAACAGATGATACCTATTTCATAAATTGGTTGCAGTGCAGATAAGAATATTATTTAACAGTAAAAGTTCAGGGCTAAGAAGTTGGTTGTCAACAAAATAATTTCCGATTACGGTCTGTTTTTTTTCTCAAATATATATATATATTTTTGAAGTGGAACTTCTAATGTCTCGTGCAAGAGCATTTAACGCTTTTAACGCCCCCTTGCGGCCAATATTAATATAATATAATGGTTACAAAAAAGCCAAGATCCATATAAACCAAGAACGAAAAGACATAGCGACTTTTTAAACTACCCGTACAGACATCTAGTAGCGGATGGTGGTACTAGCTGGTCATAATTGATATAACAATAATGATGAACAACATCTTTTTACACAAGTGAACCTACTCGAGAATTATAATTGAAAAATAGGTTAAAATTCAAAATAACAATTTTAGATAATTATGACACCAGTTTTAGTGCGAAATAGTTTGTAAATCTATAAATTACTTATTTTAACAATCCAAATTCACCATCTTTCGGCGGATGGCGCTACTAGGAAGTTGTAAAGTGTAGGTAGACGGCCTGGAGGCTGTCCTTGGTCCGAATGGTGACAAGAGAGTGAATGATGCTGGTAAGCCGATATTGGACGTATGCCTGGAACGGAACCTCCTTGTGTCTAACACATTATTCCGTCATAAAGATATTCACACGTATACGTGGAGACGGAATGAGCAAAAGAGTATGATAGATTTGATTTTGATAGATAGTCGTCTCCGAAATACTCTAAGGGATACAAGAGCCTACAGAGGCCCCACTCTTGATACGGACCACTACCTGGTGGTAAGCCGATTCGTGGGTCTTTTCAAGAAGTGGAGACACTGGCGAGTGCGTACCCATTTCGGAGAGCTTGAAAGGACAAAATGTGAGAAATTAGAAGATGAAAGTGTACGGAGTATGTATGTAGGCCTAGTCAGTAAAAGACTCAATGAGACGAGTCTTTCTGACCTAGGTGTTGAAGAATGCTGGGAAAGAATGAAAGAAAGTATAGTGAATAGTGCAAAAGAAGTATGTGGTAGTGCAAAGAGGCATAAGATTCTGAGAGGTGACGCCTGGTGGGACGCGGATGTGAAATCCAGCGTCGAAAGAAAGAAAAAAGCATGGTTGGATTATGTCTCAAGTGTGAACCAGAATGATAGTATGACAGAGAAAAAGTATGAGAGCTACCGCCGCTGCAGGAATGTTACCAAAGCCTTAGTGAAAGAGAAGCGTGAAAGACTTGTTGCGAATGAGGAAGTGAGGTTGACGGAGAACTTCGAGGCGAATAACAAACTCTTTTGGAGGGAAGTTAGAAAGTCTCGGGGTTCTTCGTCAACATCCAGAATGGACAAAATTATGTCTAAGTTTGGTGACATTCTTGCAAACCCAAGCGATGTATTGGGCAGGTGGAGTGAGTATTTTGGGGAAATGTACGAGTATGTTCCGGATGTGGGCGCCGCGAGTGAGCCTACGGCTGACACCGCTGCGCCAACATCTGATGAGGACATTACTATGGAAGAGATTGAATGGTCGATACGAAGTATGAAAAATGGTAAGGCAGCTGGAATTGATATGATGTCTGCTGAAATGATCAAACACGGTGGAACCTGTGTCCGGGACGCTTTCCTGACCTTGAGCAATCTGTGCTGGAGGTCGGGTAAGGTTCCCATGGACTGGAGGCGCGCTGTCATCGTGCCCTTGTATAAAGGTAAGGGATCACGTATGCAGTGCGCCAGTTACAGGGCCATCAGTTTGATCAGTTTAGCAGCAAAAGTGTATGGGAAAATTATTGAAAGGAGAATGAGGGTGATATCTGATGGAGTGTTGTGGGAGGCTCAGGGTGGTTTCAGAAGCGGACGAGGGTGCATGGATCAGATTTTTTCTCTCCGCAACATCGTGGAGAAACAACTGGCTGTTAACCGGAAGGTTTTCTGCGGTTTTGTGGATCTGGAAAAAGCGTTTGACAGAGTGTTACGAAAGGATCTGTGGGATATACTCCCGGGCTATGGGGTGAGCGGAGCACTGCTGCGCGCTGTGCAGTCCACTTATGAGGGCTGCACAGCGTGTGTGCGTGTTGACGGCGGCTTGTCCCCCTGGTTTGACGTCAATATCGGCGTCAGACAGGGTTGCGTGCTGTCCGCTCGACTGTTCATCCTGTACCTGGACAGTTGTCTCCAGAGAATGAGATCGATGGATGTAGGGATGCGAATGGGTGAACTAGTCGTGAGCTGCCTGCTTTACGCAGATGACGCCGTGCTTCTAGCCGAATCGCCGTCAGACCTGCAAACACTAGTCACTACTATGAAAGATGATTGCATGATCAAAGGCTTGCAGTTGAATGCGACGAAAACGAAAGTTATGGTGTTTGAAAGGGAGGATTCCAGAACAGATGCAAGGATAATGGTTGATGATGTAGTGCTGGAACAGGTGAATGAAATTGTATATCTTGGATGCGCTTTTAGCAGAGATGGAAGGTACACCGCGGATGTAGAAAGACGAGTGGCGATAGGAAATAGCGTAAACGGAGTGTTGGGCAGATTCCTGGGCGCAAAAAATATTAGCAGAAAGGCCCAGTTAGCAATCCACAATGCAGTCCTGATCCCAACACTAACTTATGGAAGCGAGAGCTGGGTATGGCAGAGTGTGCATGAAAGTAGAATAAACGCGGTAGAAATGAGGGCTCTACGCAAAATCTGCGGAGTGACTCTCGCTGACCGCGTAGAAAACAAGGTTGTAAGGAAGGAAGTTGGTTTGAAAGAGAGTGTCGGTGTAAAAGTAAGAAAGGGCATGCTCCGATGGTTCGGACATGTAGAAAGAATGGTTGACGCAAGACTGACTAAGCAGATATACAATGCAAAAGCGGACGGATGTAGGAGTCGAGGACGGCCAAGACACACATTCCAAGACCAAATAGAACGTGTTCTGGAGGAAGGTGATGTTAAGAGCCTCAAAAACCGACGCGCGTGCATGAAAAGAGTTATGAAAGTCAACGAAGCGAGTGAGGCGTGTAAGAATCGTGCCCTATGGCGCTCTGTTCTCTCTGCCTACCCCGCAAGGGATTTGGCGTGAAGTTATGTAGTTAAGTTCTCATATGTTATAATTATTACATAGAACGAGTTGGTACTATCTAGTATTAAGATATTAATTATAATAAAATAATTAAAATAATTATTATGAATATTCATGCAGCATTAGTATTGATTTAAAGAATAAAGGCAATATAACCAAAACAGTTACGAGTCATGAATTGTTAAATCACATAATTATAAATTTTGCGCATTTTACTTAACTAAATAATAGATTTTAGTAATATCTTGACCAGTTTAAGTACGAAATAGTTTGTAAATATATAAATTAATTATTTTAATAATCAATAACTTCACTATCTTTCGGCGGATGGCGCTACTAGTCTGTTTTAAAATTAAGTTCTCTTAAACAAAAAATATTACATAGAACGAATTGATACTATCTAATATTAATAATAGGTCGGGGAAAAAGTCTTTTCGCATAACGTAGGTATAAACTTATTATAAAATTTCTTTGACTGTACTATTTGTGTCTGGCTGGTTTTGGTAACATTAAAAAGGTTACATTATAAAGAAAAGAAAAAAATAAAAAAAAGTTGTTTCCCGCTATTTTTCATTTGTTTTTCTCTCCGTAAAAATGAGTGAATCTAATGAAGAAATTCGATACATTTTAAAATTTTATTATAAAAAAGGCAAAAATGCAACTCAAGCAGTGAAAAAAATTTGTGATGTTTATGGACCTGATGCAGTGTCAGTAAGAGTAGCACAAATTTGGTTCAAACGTTTTCAGTCCGGAAATTTTGATGTTAAAGATGCACCTCGCTCTGGTCGCCCTGTTACGAATAAAATGGACGCCATTTTTGAAAGAGTGGAGCAAGATCGGCATATTAGTAGTTACGATGTAGCTGAAGAACTGGGAATTGACCACAAAACAGTTTTGACCCATTTGAAGAAAGCTGGTTATACAAAAAAGCTCGATATTTGGGTGCCACACGAGCTCACTCAAAGAAACTTAATGAACCGTGTACTCATTTGCGATTCATTATTGAGACGTAATGAAACCGAGCCGTTTTTGAAGAGATTGATAACTGGCGATGAAAAGTGGATCACGTACGACAAGAACGTGCGAAAAAGGTCGTGGTCGAAAGTTGGCCAGGCTTCACAGACTGTGGCCAAACCTGGCCTAACACGAAATAAGGTGATGCTGTGTGTATGGTGGGATTGGAAGGGCATTGTTCATTATGAGCTTTTACCGTCCGGCAAAACCATCGATTCTGATCTTTACTGCCAGCAACTGATGAGATTAAAGGAAGCAGTCGAGAGAAAACGGCCGGAATTGATCAACAGGAAGGGTGTGGTCTTTCATCACGATAACGCTAGACCACACACATCTTTAGCCACTCAGCAAAAATTAAGAGAGTTCGACTGGGAGGTCCTAGTGCATCCTCCATATAGCCCTGACCTTGCGCCTTCAGATTTTCACCTGTTTCGGCCTCTTCAGAATTCTTTAGGTTCTGTAAGGTTGACCTCAAGAGAGGACTGCCAAAACTATTTGTCCCGTTTTTTTGATCAGAAGTCCCAAAGTTTCTACAGTAACGGGATAATGTCTCTGCCCACAAAATGGCAGAAAGTTATTCAACAAAACGGTACATATATATTGTAAATAAATGTAAATAAACTTTGAAAAAAATGTCTTGACTTTTCATACAAAAATACGAAAATACTTTTTCCCCAACCTATTATATTAATCATGAAAATAAATTTACGAATATTCATGCAGCATCACTATGGATTTAAACATTTAAACAATAAAAGGAAATATCACCAAAACAGTTATTAAATGTAATGAATTGCTTAATTAATCACATAATTATAAATTTCGTGTATTTTACTTAACTAAATAATAAATATATTTCAGTAATATATTGACATAAATAATATAACATAACTTCACGCCTTTTGTTACCCGAAGGTGTAGGCAGCGGCTGTTAAGCCTCGTCTCGCCGTTATGTTTACGTCCCAAATGGAATAGGTGGCGAACCTATTGCCATACCGGGCACAAGTTTTTCATTCATCGATATATATCACACATAACTTCCGAAAACAATTTCGAATCGTCATTGGTGTGAGCCAAAGTCTGGAATCGAACCCGGATCTCTGGATCATAAGCTGTGTGCTCGACCACTGCGCCACCGAGACTAATAATAACATGTAATCATAATTAAATCAGTTTACCTAATAAAGTTTTATAGGGTTATCAATTATCATTACATAGTATAAAACAAAGTCACTTTCTGCTGTCTTTCCCCTTATATGCGCATATGTTTAAAACTACGCAACGGATTTTGATGCGATTTTTTTTAATAGTCAGAGGGTGTCAACAGGGTGGTTTTGATCTATAATTCATGTATAGTGTGGAAATAAAAAGTGATAATTTTCAAGATTTAAAACTTTAATCGAAAACGCTGCCTGAACCCTAAGTGATAAATGAAAACAATGTACTACATTATTATACACCTCTAAAAGGTCTACAAAAAAATCCCCAAGGGCATATGTCTACCTCTTAGGGATAACCCACAATGACCATTAATATTTTTTTTATTTTTACGAGAAATAGTGGCTTATTTACGAAGCAATTTTAAACATTACAGCATTAATTTTCATCCAGTTAACTATCTTAAGTAGATTGTGATTTTAATATAGATCAATATAGCCGTTTACAGCATGTAATTTAAACTAATATTTACGAAGATATTACAGTATTAACATAGCGGTACTTAGCAGTTGCGTTTGCGCGCCATAACGCGTGCAAATAGCACAAATTGAACTTTTTAAGATACAAATATCACTGATTTATTTCTTTTAATGCGTGGTAGAGCCAAGCAGTTCGCTGCATGAATGGGCCGGCTCGACCGATGAAATACCACGACCTTTCAGAAGACCGACGTAAAGTGGCTCATGTCGCGTTTCGTTCGTTGAGAGAGGTACCCGGAGGCCCACCCCTTCCCCGTCCTTTCCTATCCCCTATCCCTTAAAGCTCGGCAACGCTACAGTAACACTATATGTGTTGCTGGTGTCCATGGGCGGCGTTGATTGCTTACCATCAGGTGACACGCCTGCTTGTTTGCCCTCTTATCCCATAAAAAACCGAAGTTCGCCGGGTCATGAGTTATTGTATATAGTTGACATCATATACCGCTAGATGGCGTCCTGCGCCGACATATGTATGTTCGGGTGAATATTAGAACTCAATTTTGAAGTACATAGTAGTCATCTCGGTAGTCTCGGCGGTCCAGTGGTCGAGCACCCCCCTCCTAAATCAAAAGTTGTGGGTTCGTATCCAAATGACTTTTCGAAATTATTTTTGACAGCTGAGTGTAATAAATACCGATGGCTGAGTGTAATAAATACCGATGGCTGAAAACTTTGCACCCTGTGTACCACCATAGGTTTACCACCTATTCCAATCGGAACGTAAAAAAACAGCGAGTCGAGGCGTAACAGCCACTGCGGGAGCCCCGTACAGGGCCACGGATCGCGCGACACCACCGTAGAGGCGGCGAATCTCGGGGGAGGCGGTTTAACGCGCCTGCCACCCGTCCTACTCGGGGGACCATCCTCACGAAGTACTCCTCGAAGCTCCAGAGGCTGTTCAGGGTGAGGCCGAGGTACTTCAAGTACCTCGCCACCGGGACAGCCGTGTCACCCACCTGGATCCACGCGGCTGGTGGTTCCCAGCGCCGAGTGAGGCGGTGGAACCACAGAGCCTCACTTTTGTGAGGCGCAGCCTCCAGCCAAATTCTACCTAGACCTAGATATTTATTTATACTTGGGTGGGGATCGAACCCGCCAATCTCGATTCTACATTCGGTAGTTTTACCAACGCACCACCAGACCTCACCCTTACTTACATTAGCAGTATATTATAAATCTATATTGTTAATTATTTATTGACTATTTTTAAGTGTCAGTGAAGACCTATAAAAATAAAGAAAGCTATTGTGAATACATGTTACTAAGTTCCACTTCTGTAGCGCGGCGGGACTCCACGCAAATTTTTTTTTTTATGGGATAGGAGGGCAAACGAGCAGGCGTGTCACCTGATGGTAAAAAAGTCAAAAGTCAAAATAAGCTTTATTTTCATAGGTCTTCACAGACACTTAAAAATAGTCAACAAGTACAATTTTACTTTATTATTTTAATTAAACTACTTAACACGAGCGCTTGAGGAAAGTGCGTCCGTGGAACAAGAAAACACGGACGCAATCGCCACGAGCGGCCCGATTCCGAGTGTAGGGGCTATCATGAGAAGAATCGGGCAAGAAACTCATGTGCCAAATACTCTTTTCAAACTATTAGACATAAATAACAATAATATTAATATCGCTACTGAAAACAAAGCAGTAGACTCGTGCATAAAAGGTGTAGCAGCCAGAATACTCGACCATCACAGCAAATTAACATCAACGTCCTAAAAAGAAAAACTAAGCAAATATATTAGTCGAGCGCAACTGACGCGACATCTTTTATTTAGAGTGGTAACGTTGTGCAATAAATGAAACGTATATGTACATATATTATAAACAATATCAAAGCAAATTATAAATTAAAAAGTGTATATACATAACTATCAGAAATTATTACGGAACGCCTCCACTCCAGAACATGTGAACAAATTTCAACACGCAAACTACAGAATCCGCGTTGAGCAAGCAACTTGACGGTCCCAAGATGACTTGTCCGTCATGAAGTCATTGATGGTGTAATAAGCACCAGCAATGAGATGATCCTTCACCGCCCGACTAAACCGATCGAATGACAGAGCCAGGATATGCGCAGGGACTCTATTATAAAATTGTACACCCATTCCCAGAAAAGACTTATGTACTTTGTGCAGGCGATAACACGGCAACACAAGTTTATGCTTGCCTCTGGTATTAAAATTATGAACATCACTATTTTTAGTATATTTATTCAAGTTTTTCCTAACAAACATTATATTGGCATATATAAATTGTGAAACAACTGTTAATATGCCAAATTCCTTAAAACGTTCTCTTAGAGAGACTTTGGCCCCCAAATTATAAATTGCCCGAATAGCTCGTTTCTGAATAACAAAAATCGACTGAATCTCAGCTGCTCTACCCCATAGCAAAATACCATAAGACATAACGCTATGAAAATAACTGTAGTAGACTAATCTGGCGGTTGCAACATCGGAAAGCTGTCGAACTTTTC
This sequence comes from Euproctis similis, assembly GCA_905147225.2. Lineage (NCBI taxonomy): Eukaryota > Metazoa > Arthropoda > Insecta > Lepidoptera > Erebidae > Euproctis > Euproctis similis. The sequence goes on along the minus strand of LR990122.1, from coordinate 14,726,606 downwards.
GAACCGCGTAGGCAGCAGAGCTGAGTTTTCCCACTAAAGATTTTACTTGAGGACCCCATTGAAGCGTACCAGTTGTAAGCAACTAACGCCGCCCATGGACACCAGCAGCACATATAGTGTTACTGTTGCGTTGCCGACCTTTAAGGGAAGGGGATAGGAAAGGATGGGGAAAGGGGTGGGCCTCCGGGTACCTCTCTCACCGAACGAAACATGTGCAACAAGTGGCATGGGCCACTTTACGTCGGTCTTCTGAGAGGTCGTGGTATTTCACCGGTCGAGCCGGCCCATTTGTGCAGTAAACTGCTTGGCTCTACCACTGTTAATATATAACTTACATACATACACATACATACATACATAACTTGACGTTACAATCAATTTGTTTTATATAGGTTCGTATGGCTTCGAATCTTGGAGATCTTGACGCCCAGTGCGATCTGGTTGCATGTATCACTAGCTGACCCAGCGAACTTTGTTTCGCCTCGGATGCAATACACAAAAGTATTTCACAAAAAAAGTAGCCTATACCTTTTATGCACGAGCCTACTGCTATGTTTTCTGTAGCGATATTAATATTATTATATCAATTTCACATGGTTTTGAAAAGAGTATTTGGCACATGAGTTTCTTGCCCGATTCTTCTCATGATAGCCCCTACACTCGGAATCGGGCCGCTTCTGGCAATTGCGTCCGTGTTTTCTTGTTCCAGGGATACATTTTCCTCAAGCGCTCGTGTTTATGAATTTTAAAAATTATTTTAATTTCAAATATTTTTGTACTTTGACTATTTTTAAGTATCTGTGATGCCCTATGAAATTAAAACTACTTTGACTTTGCCTAAGTTACTCCTTATAGACCTGCTACCTCCCAATAAAAGTCCGTCAAAATTGGTCCAGCCATTTCAAAGATTACCCGGAACAACCAGAATCAGACAGACAGACCAACAATTGTAAGAAATGTAATTTTTGTGTATTTACCGTACATGTATATATTCATATAAATGTAGTAGAAAGCAATTATTATAATATTACAAACAAACACTTAAATTTTATTTATATGTATAGATTTGTAAATAATTATATTTCTCATTAGAGTCAAGCCTTAACAACCACTGCGTACACCTTCGGTTTAAAAAAGGCGTGAATTTATGTTATGTTTTCATTTCTCATACTACGGGTTTCCCCACTGTATGGAATATAATAATTAATAAGCTATAAATTGGTTTACCTTTGTATTATCGTCGTAAGTGTTGTCTCAAAAGTCACAAATGTTATAGCGTCTGCGTCTTAAGAATTCAATTAACTTCACGCCTTTTTCTACTCGAAGGTGTAAACAGTGGCCCTTAAACTTCGACTCGCCGTTATGTTAACGTCCCAAATGAAATACAGGTGGCGAACCTGTTGCCATACCGTGCCCAAGGTGTTGTTATTTTCAGGCATTGACAGTTATCACACATAACTTCCGAAAAGATTTTTCGTAAAGTCATTAGTGTGCGCCAGGATTCGAACCCGCGACTTCTTGTTTCAGAAGCGGGGTGATCGATCACTTCCGAAAACAATTTCGAAAAGTCATTGGTGTGAGCCAGTGTCTGGAACCATTCACCAATCGAACCCGGACCTCTGGATCAGAAGCCGTGTGCTCGACCACTGCGCTAGAGCTTTGAGCATAAATACGGTCATTTTGTTTGTTTAACAAACAAAATGACCGTATTTGCTCTATGTTGCCCAATTATTATTGTAAAAACTTTTTCATCCGTAAACAATATTTTTCTGTGACCTCCCTTTGCGTATCGCTTCAGTAGTTGTTTAGATTTTAACACCCTATTCTTTTTTAAATTATCAGTTAATAAATGACCAGTGCGCCTCTTATAGGCTGCAAGTCCTAAGTCATCTTTTAAAATACGCGACATTGTTCTAGGTGCTATCTTCATCTCCCGAGATAAAATCTTTTGCTTGCGGACAGGATTTCTTCGAATTCTTTCCCTTACTGCTTTGACCACCTTTTTCGTACGAACACTAAGTGGACGGCCAGGTCTTTTTCTGTCACAAACAGAGGAGGTCTCATTGTACCTATTAATAGCCCGGTACACAAACATTTCACTAATACCAAGTGTATGGAGAGTTTTAAAAATTGCATTTGGCTCCATACCTACTTTGTGTAATGCAATCACAGCGATTCGGTTCTTTTTATCACCCCACTCCATTTTAATATCGCAAAATATTGTACAATGTACTGGCGCCAAAACGAGAAAACACAATGAACAATCGTATAAAAATAACAGATTCCAAATTCAAATGTAATATATTTTTATTTTTAGTTGTAACAGTATTTATGGCCAGACTAAGGCCCGTGTTCACGAAGAGATAATTAGATCTTATTCAGCCGATTACGCCATAAGCGGGTCTTTAACAATATTTTGCTGTTCACCAAGCACTTAACATTGATTAAGTGCTGTAATCGACCGATTATCTTAATGTACCTCAAAGACCTCGTTTAACCAGCGGTTATTGTAAACAAATGTGACATTTCATAAATAAAGTAAGATGAAGGATCTAATAATGGACACTTGTACTACAGTGTTCATCATAAAAACAATACAAGCAATTAGTACAAAACACAGACCAAGAGTCATTAGTAAAATATCATATCAATATTCCCAAGAATGCGTAGTAGAAGTATCTGTAATAAATTCTTAGAAATTTGAGAAGGTATAGGAAAATCTAAAATCACCATTGATAGACATTTAGGATCCAGTTCTCTAGACACTACCCAGCATTAGATATCCAGTCGTTGACATTGTTTTTTGTCGTGTCATATACATAATTATGGCAAATTTAAACAGTATTTAGACGGATAAATGAAATCCCGTTTAGTTAAATTTATTTAAAACTTAACTAGTTTAACAATATAATAACCAGTCCTTAATCAGTTTATAACTTTAAAACCATCGAAAAACTATGTTTTCTTTGAATAAAAAAAAAAATATCCATCGCTGGTTTATAGACCATTATTGGAACCTCTACCCTAAATAAAATATAATGGAAGTTGCTATAAATTACATTTTAGATGAAAATAATGTTTTAGACGATTTTAAATACTCGTAAGCGAATTATACGGGCACCCCGTTTATTCCTAATACGACGAAATTATTTCTAAAATATGTCGAGAAAGCAAAATAAAACGCCATGCCATGACAACAGAAATCAACAGAATAAAACATAACGCTAATAAATAACGAAGGCGTTTATGGTAACTAAATCGCTTTGCCATAACACGGAGCACATTTTGTAGTATAATCTTATTATCCTAATATTTTTAGATGGCGCTCGGATGTACATACACAGACAGACATACACACACATAACTTCAGAGAACAGAGCGCCATAAGGCACGATTTTTACACGCCTCACTCGCTTCGTTGACTTTCATAACTCTTTTCATGCACGCGCGTCGGTTTTTGAGGCTCCTAACATCACCTTCCTCCAGAACACGTTCTATTTGGTCATGGAATGTGTGTCTTGGCCGTCCTCGACTCCTACATCCATCCGCTTTTGCATTGTATATCTGCTTAGTCAGTCTTGCATCAACCATTCTTTCTACATGTCCGAACCATCGGAACATGCCCTTTCTTACTTTTACACCGACACTCTCTTTCAAACCAACTTCCTTCCTTACAACCTTGTTTTCTACGCGGTCAGCGAGAGTCACTCCGCAGATTTTGCGCAGTGCCCTCATTTCTACCGCGTTTATTCTGCTTTCATGCACACTCTGCCATACCCAGCTCGCGCTTCCATAAGTTAGCGTTGGGATCAGGACTGCATTGTGGATTGCTAGCTGGGCTTTTCTGCTAATGTTTTTTGCGCCCAGGAATCTGCCCAACGCTCCGTTTACGCTATTTCCTATCGCCACTCGTTTTTCTACATCCGCGCTGTACCTTCCATCCCTGCTAAAAGCGCATCCAAGATATACAATTTCATTCACCTGTTTCAGCACTACATCATCAACCGTTATCCATGCATCCGTTCTGGATTCCTCCCTTTCAAACACCATAACTTTCGTTTTCGTCACATTCAACTGCAAGCCTTTAATCATGCAATCATCTTTCATAGTAGTGACTAGTGTTTGCAGGTCCGACGGCGATTCGGCTAGAATCACGGCGTCATCTGCGTAAAGCAGGCAGCTCACAACTAGATCACCCATTCGCATCCCTACATCCATCGATCTCACTCTCTGGAGACAACTGTCTAGGTACAGGATGAACAGTCGAGCGGACAGCACGCAACCCTGTCTGACGCCGATATTGACGTCAAATCAGGGGGACAAGCCGCCGTCAACACGCAGACCCCGTATCCCGGTAGTATGTCCTACAGATCCTTTCGTAACACTCTGTCAAACGCTTTTTCCAGATCCACAAAACCGCAGAAAACCTTCCGGTTAACAGCTAGTCGTTTCTCCACGATGTTGCGGAGAGAAAAAATCTGATCCATGCACCCTCGTCCGCTTCTAAAACCACCCTGAGCCTCCCACAACACTCCATCAGATATCACCCTCATTCTCCTTTCAATAATTTTCCCATACACTTTCGCTGCTAAGCTGATCAAACTGATGGCCCTGTAACTGGCGCACTGCATACGTGATCCCTTACCTTTATACAAGGGCACGATGACAGCGCGCCTCCAGTCCATGTGAACCTTACCCGACCTCCAGCACAGATTGCTCAAGGTCAGGAAAGCGTCCCGGACACAGGTTCCACCGTCTTTGATCATTTCAGCAGACATCATATCAATTCCAGCTGCCTTACCATTTTTCATACTTCGTATCGACCATTCAATCTCTTCCATAGTAATGTCGTCGTCAGATGTTGCCGCAGCGGCGTCAGTCGTAGACTCACTCGCGGCGCCCACATCCGGAACATACTCGTACATTTCCCCAAAATACTCACTCCACCTGCCCAATACGTCGCTTGGGCTTGCAAGAATGTCACCAGCCTTCAGAGATGTACAAAATGGTTTTAAAGAAGTATTTAAATACATAATGCAAAATACTTTTCAGATTTACTATTTCAAATGCAAAATACTAAATAGTTTTTCGTTTTGTATTTCAAATGCAAAATGCAAAATAGGTATTTTCAAAATACTTTATTCAAAATAAAATATTTTTTGACCAAATCTTCAATGAGTCTCAGTGGTCGTGAGTTGTTGAGCGTTTGGGGTTGAGACTCTAGGAACATAGGGTCCGAGTGCTCGTGCACTCTATAAAGATCTTGCAAAGAGACTGATCGAGGGCTCTCTTGACCAGGGGGCTGGTCTATTCTTCTTGACGTGGCAATGCGGTCGGTCTTATGGGCACGCTGCCAGTAGATCGAGATGCGGAGAAATTTGATTTCTGGTAACCGCTCAGATTCGTCTAACTACAGACCTATCGCAATCACCTCCCAGGTCTCCAAGATCTTGGAAACCACTATCAACCGCCAGCTCCTTAATTATCTAGAGGAGCACCAGCTGATTAGTAACCGCCAGTACGGATTCCGTCACGGTCGCTTAGCTTATGATCTTCTAGCATACTTAAGTTATTGGTGGGCGGAAGCGTTTGAGAGTAAAAGAGAGGCGTTAGTTTCGAGGTAGCGAAGGCCTTCGATCAGGTTTGCACAGAACACTTCTCTCGAAGCTTCCTTGTTATGGGCTGCCCGAAAAATTATGCGATTGGGTCTACAGTTTTCTCGCGGCTCGGTGCATTAAGGTCGTTTTTTTTTTTTTATGGGATACGGGAGGGCAAACGAGCAGGCGTGTCACCTGATGGTAAGCAACCAACGCCGCCCATGGACACCAGCAACACATATAGTGTTACTGTTGCGTTGCCAACCTTTAAGGGATAGGGGATAGGAAAGGATGGGGAAGGGGGTGGGCCTCCGGGTACCTCTCTCACCGAACGAAACGCGGCATGAGCCACTTTACGTCGGTCTTCTGAGAGGTCGTGGTATTTCACCGGTCGAGCCGGCCCATTCATGCAACGAACTGCTTGGCTCTACCACTGTACACTCGACGGGTCACGCTCCCACTTAAAATCCGTGAGTGCTGGAGTCCCCCAGGGGTGTGTGCTATCCCCTATCGATATCGGAATTCTTGGGGTCGACTTGTCGAGTGACGTCCAGTTTCGTGGTTATCTGGAGGGCAAGGCCAAATTGGCCTCGAAAAAGGACGGTATTTCACGTCAGGTCATCGCTTGCAGTTATATAAAGTGTATTTCCCTCCCTTCCTTCCCACCTCACGTGGAATACTGTTCTCATCTTTGGGCAGGGTGCCTCTGCTCAAAGATGGGTACCAGCTTACCCCATTTTAATGTATCCAACGACGCGCGGTTCGGCTTGCCGACATCCAAGCTCTTTCAGATCGGCTTGGCCCCCTGGCGTTGCGGAGAGATGTTGCATCTTTATGCATCCTCTACTGCATATACCACGGGGAGTGCTCTGAATGAGGCGTGCCAGACTCGTGCCTTATGTGCTCTGTTCTCTCTGCCTACCTCGCAAGGGATTTGGCGTGAAGTTATGTATGTATGTATGTATAACTTTCAAAAATCATTTCGAAAAGTCTTTAGTGTGACACAACAACAACTTCTGAATTCAAAAGCGGGGTGCTCGACCACTGGACTGGACTGGATTGAATTTTACCTATAAAAATATATAGGTCTACCAGAATCTGATGGCAAAAAGGGAAAAAAGAAATTGACGCTAGCCATACTGGGGAAATTGGAGTAAAACGTTTTGATACTTATTTTTTTCATTATAGAGGCTGATTCTGTGTGATACATGCAAATATAGAAATGTATCCAATGATCAAGGATATTTTTTGAAAATCTGACTGTGGTTAATGTGAGGTTCGAAATTTAGATGAAAACTTCGATTATTTTGTTCATGAGTTTATTAATTGATTAAAAAAAACCAATACTGCGAATCCATAAAAAGGTCTTCATCGGATATATTATTATATATGATTATTCTTATAAATGATATGTCGTTCCATTAAAATAGTCCTTTTTGATTGGCACTTCACGAATACGAATCCGATGTCAAAATAAGTCTGAAGACAAAATAAGATAGTTACTTTTAGATTACTATGTTTTTAGATTATATTCAAACTAAGAGAAAGTGGAATTCATTTTTGTCACCTTAATGATTTTCTTCCTCCATTGAAATTGATTCCATACAAATTCCATGACAGTGGGTATTTCTTTACCTACAGTGTAAAACTCGTTTATTGTGTTTCTGATCTATTCTAAATCAAATTTTAGAATAGATCAGAAACACATCCAAGTTTATTTTTGCTCTTTTTACCGGGCGTACTAAATACGCCTCTGTTAGATCTGCCTTCAGCAACAATTCGTCAGTATTAGAAACCCCTGAAATACACCAAAGTTTAGTATACATATTATAATACACACGAAAAATGAAATAAACCGCAGTATCAAGACGTGTTAATACTACTAACCAGTCAGCGCTTGCACATGGTTCAATATCGATGATTGTGTTTGTTCTGCACCTCGTTTATCAAGTATTTTTTGATAAACATTGAAAACAATATTTCTTGTTTGCGATCGAAGAGTTCTCTTCGAGATTTTCACCACTTTTTAAAGAAAATTTGAAATTAAACGAAAAACAATTCCTCGAAATTTCAGTTGACAGATGACATTTTGCTTTTCTTGCCATATGAAAATCGTTATTTTTAAAATTTTTTTTTGCCATCAGATCCTGGTAGCTCTATAATAAAAACTTATAAAATTTTAATACATACGATAAATAACAAACTATACTAAAATTGTGCTTACAAAAAGAAATGGAATCTTATGAAAAACTTGTCCCTACCTAAACCTTTCAGACCAGATGGTATACATATATTCCCAGGACCAAAAGGTAGTCGTAGGCGCCTCTATCGGTCCAATTTGACAGTACATGCGTCATTCGTTTCTTTCATTTTGTTCGGTTGGTAATTTTTGGCTAAAATTAATCACAAAGTATTTTGCATTTTGAAATGACTATTAAAATACAAAATACATCTCGAGAGGTATTTCAAATAAAATACAAAATGCTTTCAACTAAGAGGTATTTAAATACAAAATACAAAATAGGTATTTTGCATATTATCTCTGCCAGCCTTAGACATAATTTTGTCCATTCTGGACAAAATTATGTCTAAGGCTGTGTTTACATTTTGTAGTATAATCTTATTATCCTAATATTTTTGGATGGCGCTCGGATGTAAGCAAATGTATACAAATTGCACACATGTTACGTTATTTTAATAAGTACCATTATACTACTCGTTCTTTTACTATTCATTCGTTCTAATTACAACTGATTACGTAGCAGTCCCCATTTTATTTTTGGTGAACAGCGTTAACTTTATAGGTCCGATTATATTTAGAGTTCGTGAACTTGGCCCTAAGTATATTAAAGTATGTGTTTTATTTTAGCATATGTTTGGTATATTACAGTAGTATATAAGAAATAATTATAGATAGAGATTCGAATCAAATCATTTATTACCAATGATGATCTCTTTGCTTGATCGCACCAATTTCTGGAACTACTGAACTGAATGGTAAAATTCTTTTGAGCAAACAAACTGATTGCTGAAAATGCGCTTAGTTATCTATACTTATATTATAAAGCGGAAGAGTTTGTTTGTTTGTTTGTTTGTTTGTTTGAACGCGCTAATCACAGAAAACACCGATCCGATTTCAAAAATTCTTTCACTGGTGTATAGTCCATTTATCGAGGAAGGCTTTAGGCTATATTATATTTTCAAATAAATTAGGGATCCTTACTATAAATTCAATAATGTAACCCAAGGTGTAAGAAAAAGATTCAAAAAAAAATTTTAAATCGCGAACGCTGCAAAAACTATTGATTATAGAACAAAACAATGTACTACACTTTTACAGAACATATAATTGTCGACAGAAAAGTCCGCGACGCCATATGTCTAACTATTGTAGTTATCGCACAATAAGTGTTTTTGAATTTTTAAAAATAATTATAATGAGGTCGTTTTTAAAGCTCTTTATTTTGTACTTTGGTATCAACTTTACTCAAAATAAATTACTTCAATATAAAGATAGATTCAATACTTTTGTAGAACTTTTTGAATGATTCAATTCGGACATTTAATTCAAAAGATATCGCAAAATACAAAATGTAAGTATACGTTTCTTAGGCAAATATTCCGCGCACATATATATGTTCGGGAGACCCGCCCGACTCGGTCATGAGCGCCGCTCATAGCTGGCAGGTAATTTTTTTTTTAATTTTCTGACACTTTCTTTTTCTTTTTGTCCTAATGACTTGTAGACTTGTCCTGATGATTTGTAGTATATAATCGTCTTAGGTATTTGTATATTTATTTTGTAATAATTAATAGGTAATGTGAACCTGTAACATCTGTGACCCCGTGTCTATTTAGACACATTAGATTAGAATTTGATCTATTTAAGAGTATAATAAACGGGAAATAACACGACAAGTGTAGGTAAACAAATACTTACTTTTATTATTGGCTTGGTGTTTCGGCTTGGTTGCACTGGCCGTAGTCACAAGCAGACAGATAATTTGTTTACCTAAATGTGTCGCGTTATTTTCCGTTCATTATATTTGTGTAATATGGAACGCGAACATTAAAAGATTTAAAAATATTTTCATACTTAAGTAACCAAAGTCATGGGTCAAAGCTAGAGTTAGTTTATAGTTGGCTCTTCACGCAGATATTGTAATATTATCTATAATTCTTTACAATATTGCAACTTCATTTAAATGGACGAAGCGCAAGATATCCCTACGCACCTTGGCGTCTTTTGTTAAAATATAAAGACTTAGCGAGTTTGATACACATCTGCATACCACATAGAGTTGCCAATCTATATTTACATTTTTAATATCGTGATCTCTTTTAAAATTTAGTGAATTTATTTTGAGAAATATAGAAAATATAAAAATATACAAAGAGTAATACCAAGGTGCCAAATCGACATCATTTAAAATATAAAAAAACACTACTGTGAGTTAGCCATACTGGTAAGAACATGTGGTGGCCAGGTTTTTTTTTAAATCGACGACAATGACAAATAAAAAAAGGTTCAAGTAGTATTAAAAAAAAACTAAAGATTGACAAAAACTTCTGACAAAGTCCCTGGTATTGATATTGATTGAAGTTGATAAAAAAATTTTTATGGGTTAGGAGGGCAAAAGTAGAAAGCGCCCATGGACACCGGCATCACATATAGTGTTACCGTTGCGTTGCCGACCTTTAAGGGAGAAAGATGGGGAAGGGAGGTGGACCTCCGGGTACCTCTCTCGGCGAACGAAACGCGGCATGAGCCACTTTACGTCGATCTTCTGGGAGGTGGTGGTATTTTACCGGTTGAGCCCATTCATGCATTCATTTAACTGCTTAATAATTTAACTGCCATTATTTTCATCATATCTAGGTTGTTAGTCGCTAATATCAAAAGCTAAGCATTAAGGTGTGCCTTATGACGTGCCTTATGACGCTTTGTACCCTTTACCTACCCCGCAAGGGATCTGGCGTGAAGTTATGTATGTATGTATCAGGAACTTGAATTGAAAAAAAATAGTGTTAGATAGTCCATTTATGAGGAAAGCTTTGAGGTATTAATATGATCGCGGCAATAATCTTTTTAATGTAAAATGTCTAAAATATGGCGGTACGAAGTTCGCGCGGTCTGCTAGTATTATATACTAGCTGACCCGGCGAACTTTGTTCCGCATCAAAAGTAATAACTGCTGTCCCGCTATGTTAATACTGCAATATCTTCGAAAATATTAGCTTAAATTGCATGCTGTAAAGGGCCAATGGATCATCTATATTACATGCACTATCTATTTAAGACATTTAATTGGATTGAAATTAATGCTGTAATGTTTAAAATCGCTTCGTAAATATGCCATTATTTCTCGTAAAAGGTGAAAAATTAAAAATGGTCATTGTGGGTTATTCCTAAGAGATAGACATATGCCCTCGCGGCCTTTTTGATAGACCTTTTAAAGGTGTATAACAATGTAGTACATTATATTGATTTATCACTTACGAGTTCAGGCAGCGTTTGCGATTAAAGTTCTAAATCTTGAAAATTATCATATTTTTTTCACTACACTACACGTGAATTATAGATCAAAACCACCCCGTTGACACCCTCTAACTATTAAAAAAAACCGCATCAAAATCCGTTGCGTAGTTTTAAAGATATGCTATGATATGATAAGGGGACAGATAGCGGAAAGTGACTTTGTTTTATACTATGTAATGATTATTTTTACTTTGGGGAGTGAACATAGCTTTCATTCATTCATGCTTCAAAAAGCTGGCAGAGATTATTCCCATACATTATGTCGGTCATAGATAGTTATTAAGAAAATTCCAAAAAGATTTGTGAAATGCGTTTGGTGTTTCGCCATTTGAACTCGGGACCACCAAACAGAGAACCCCCCTATCAGGCTATTAAGACATAATAATATGTTATCTTTATTATCAAGTTTCTCCAAATGTAAGTATTATTAATTATTTAAATAAACCAATCCGGTTATATTAAAAAACATATATAAAAAAAAACTATTTTAATACTAACATAACAGAAACACAACATACCTATACCATTTGGAACATATTGTAGTCGTATATACATTTTTGACGTATAAATATTACATTTAATTAAAATATTTGATTGGAAACGATAAAATAGAAAATCTATTAATTTGATATTTAGCAATTTGACAATTATTATGGACTCCCAAATTGGACCTGTGACTTTTTATGGATTAAGTTATCTATAGTCAAAATCCACTATTATTGTAAAGACTATCTTATCTATTGTTGTAATATAAAAATAACATAACATAAATTCATGCCTTTTTTAACCAAGGGTGTAGAGACAGCGGCTACTAAGCCTCGACTCGCCGAATTTATCATAAATCTTTAAACGAGCAATTCTTGTATATATAAGTATATATATATATAATTGGAATCTCGGAATCGGCTCCAACGATGAAATTTATTATATAGGGGGTTTCGGGGGCGATAAATCGATCTAGCTAGGAATCATTTTTAGAAAATGTTATTTAATCGTGTTTTATCAATAATCGACTTAAACATAAACTTACTTTTTTATTGGAATTCCTGACATCTATTGGCGAATACTATTATTTTAAAGTGTGAGCAACTAACTTGCTTTAACAGCAACAACAGTAAAGCTATTCCAGCAGATGGCGTTGTTACGAACGACACGAAATCAATGAGTGTTTGCTTTGATTTTATTACAGTTTATCACTGTAAAAAATTAAGAATTTGTTTCTAATATACTGACATTAAACTAATTGCACTCGTGATTTTTTTCTTTAAATAATCAGTTCATATTTTTTTATTATTCCGTCGGTAAGATCGAAAAATACTATTCATATTTCATCATTTTATTAGTATGTAATTCAAATTCATACTTAAATATGATTTCCAAAAAACACAATTTAAAAAAAATCCGAGCAATGCTCGGGCATCCAGGTACTATGCAATTTATATGTAACGCGTCTAAAACTAGTGGCAAACCTATTGCCATACACCGGGCACAAAGTTGTCAGTCATCCATATTCATCACACATAACTTCCGAAAAGAATTTCGAGAAATCATTAGCCCAGAATCAAACCCACGACTTCTGAATCGGAAGCGTGGTGCTCGACCACTGCACCACCAAGACTTTTGATAGGGTTATTAATTTTCAAAATGCCTGTTCAGTCTTAATTTCAATATACTTACAATATTTGATACATTACACGACTATAATAATATACACATACTATAAAAATCATTCATTAACAGGCAGATCTTTGATGACCGTTAGAATTTTCTGATCACAAATACCAGCGCTTGCGATCCTCAGCATAGAATTGTCTTTGGTAGCGCAGTTGAGTAGACAATCGTTTTCATAAGTAACACCATCACTGCCGCACACTGGACTGCTGATCTCCGTGCAGACACAGGCTGGTTCCTTGGGTGTTTTGCATTCACCCTGGTAAGCCATTCTTAGTGTTGGGAAGTTCGATTTCTGACAATCCATTTCACATTCGTTTGGGTAAGTCAAGCCGTTATTGCCACACACTGGTTTGTAATCATCGGTGCAAATGCAGACTCTTCTCTCGTCTCCCTCGCAGGAGCCCTCATGAGACTTCGTGATGTTCTCTCCTGTCCTGTAGAGGGCGCATTCCAGTAGACACTGGTTGGCGTATGTGACTCCATCAGATCCACATACAGGCTTCAAATTCCTTGTGCACACACACGGTGGAAGTGCTAAAGTTGAGCAGATTTGCGCACTGATGATCAACAGGGCTCCTGTAACAATTCATGTAAAAAATAATAAAGACACTCGGTTGTTTCTACCTACCTCGTAATGATACAGAAGTAAAGTGAAATAATACAAAAGTGTAACTCATGTTGAAGATCGACCGCCTTGTTTCTGAATCAAGGAGTTTCGGGTTCAAATCCCAATTTTAAACATTTCGTAATTCTTTTCGGGACTTATCTATACTAATATTATAAAGAGGAAAGATTTGTATTTTTGTATGTAACGAATAAACTCAAAAAGTACAGGACCGATTTTAATAATTCTTTTTTCTTTAGAAAGCTACATTATCACTGAGTAACATAGGCTATGTGTAATCTAGTGTGCGATAAAGATAAAGATTAGAACGCGAAAATTCGGTGAGTCGAGGCGTAACAGCCGCTTTCTATACTTTCGGGTGGAAAAAGATTTACAAAAATATAAATCTACAAATTGAACTGTATATAAATCGATTGTTAAATCACCCTTCTCTTAACAAGGGTTATGATGAAGTAAGGCGTTACTTTATTTCTTGAATTAAATCAGATTATCGACATTTTAAAACTTTCGGATTAACTAAAATTAGGTACAACTTTATTTTAATTTTTTTTTAATGGGATAGGAGGGCAAAAGAGCATGCGTGTCACCTGATGGTAAGCAACCAACGCCGCTCATGGACATCAGCAACACATATAGTGTTAATGTTGCGTTGCCGACTTTTAAGGGATAGGGTATAGGGAAGGATGGGGAAGGGGGGTGGGCCTCCGGGTACCTCTCTCACCGAATGAAACGTGGCATGAGCCACTTTACGCCGATCTTCTGAGAGGGTGGTATTTCACCGGTCGCGCCGGCCCATTCATGCAGCGAACTGCTTGGCTCTACTACCTTAATGGAATAAGGGGTAAACGAGCAAGCGGATCACATGATAATAAGCCACTACTGCCGCCCATACTCACCTGCAACATTTATAATGTTACAGTGTGTTGCCGGCCTTAACGGGAGTGAGATATGAGGGGTTGGGGAAGGGGGGTGGACCTTCGGAATTCTCACTCTCTCAATCACCAAACGAAAAGCGACATGTGCTACTTTACGTCGATATTCTGAGAGATCGTGGTATTTTACTGGTCGAGCCGTCATGCAGCGAGCTGCGTGACTTTACTATCTACCAACTTTTTAAAATTGGAAGGAATAGTTTAATTTTTGGTTTACATTTAATATATTTTGAGAGATTTGTGACCATATCAATTTGTGATCAAGATACGCTTGTTATACAAAACAATATAACTTGACCTATAACGGTGAAAGCTCGATCGACATCTTGGCAATACCTTCCATGCATATAATTCTGTTGGAGAGTTGCACATTGACAAAAGGAAAACCTGTTCCTCATTTGCAAATGACTCACGCGTCGTTCGCAAAAGAGAGTATCTACTTTCACTCTCATAATATCCATTTATTTAGATATCGTATTGTCAATTGAGTGGTTTTTTTTTATTTGGTTTGTATATTTTTAAATATAGTTCATACCAAATAGTTTTTATTTTGTGTTATAAAAATACAGATTAATGCTGGCCGCTAAAATATTTTTTACTAGTTGACCCAGCGAACTTCGTTTCGCCTCAATTAGAATTAACTTTCAAGTGGTAGCCAAGCAGTTCGCTGCATGAATGGCTGGCTCGACCGGTGAAATACCGCGACCTATCAGAAGATCGACGTAAAGTGGCTCATGCCGCGTTTCGTTCGGTAAGAAAAGTTAAGCTGAAAAGTTAAGTACTTTGATTGTATCAAAGTACTTAACTCTTCACCTTTTCTTCGAGTCAATCTTAGAAACTACTGTTTCGGATTGAAAAATTCAAAATTGTTCTTGTGTTGGGTAGTCCACTTATCGATGAGAGATTTAGGCTCATCACACTTTGTTCAATATCAGCAGAATATTAATCTTTTTAATGTTAAGTTAAGAGTTAAGTTTATCAATTTTATTTTAAAATGAGATATTCATAACAGTTTGTTGTTGTTTATAAGACTATTTGGCATTACGTTTAACAGATGTTTTTTTTTCGTTTCCAAGATAGAGTTAAAGTTTATTTGTATAACCGCATATGTTAATGTATTACGTAAGAATAAACGCAGTTTTACTGAAAACAAAACTCCTAATAATGCTATCATTTAATAATTAATACAGAAATAACAATAAACCAACAAAAATAATAGCAATTGTAAGCGAACTATTTTTTTGTTTTTAATTTTTTTTTATATCGAATAACGACTTTTTTAAGTACATCAACAAATACTTTACATGCCTTAGAATAGATTTCTTTAAGTCAGCGCAGTTTTCTATATTTTTTGCTAAAAATACAAACATTCCTTTTTGTGTAGCCCGGTAAAAAGTATAAAATATACTTTATATATTCAGGTACTGTATTATATGAGATAAAATTATACATAAGTACACTATTTATCAAAAATATAATAAAGAAACATAACAACAAATGCTTTACTTGGTTCAGGTTCGATTCTAACTCATTCAAAAAAGTTAAACACATAGCTGTACATAATAATAAATTAAAGGGTGAATCTTACCAAATTTGAAATCCATTTTTTCTGTAATAACGTTTCTGAATCACGTAAAAGTTAATAATAATATTGAAACTAAACAAATAAATTGTTTATTTTTAAAGTTTATAGTATTAAGGAGATGTTACCACAAAGATAGTTCTGAACACAATGATGATTCACGCTGACAACAAATCAGTTTTATAGTAACTGAGAACAGTGGGACGTTTCGTTGCTGATGTAAAACCCCACGGCCTTAGTCGAGTACGTCACTGGTAAACATTATTTTGTTTATACTCTATAGGTATATTCGTAGAATAACTTGTCTTTGGTTTAACCAAAGAGTATAAACTTGTTTTGATAAATAAAGAATTTGTTTTTCTATTCTTTTCGTGTTGTTTATATTAAAATAAAACACTTTTAAGTACGTCGGCTCTGATTTAGGTGTAAAATCTAAGCCAATTATTAAATAAAGTAGGTAAAATATTTTATTGCATAAATCATCATCATCATCATCCCCCACACAATTGCCGGTCCTGTGCAACCTGCATCCATCGGCCGCCCGCGGATTTCACCAGGTCGATGGTCCACCTTATGGGGGGACGGTCTACTCCGCGTCGACCAGTTCGTGGTCGCCACTCGAGAACCTTTCTACCCCAGCGCTAATCGGTTGGTCGACCGATATGGCTAGCCTATCTCCACTTCAGCGTGCTAAACTTACGGGCTATGTCGGTCACGCCAGATCTCTTGCATATTGCCGTAGCCCGTTCCATAGCACGCTGAGCCACTTTGACCTTTGTTATGAGGCCAACATTCAGAGACCACTTCTCAGCTCCGTATGTCATAACTGGTAACACACATTGGTCATAGACCTTTGACTTAAGACAATGCGAGATTTTGGACGAGAAGATTTCCCTTAGTTTCCCAAACGCTGCCCAACCGAGTTGAAACCGTCGGTTTATCTCTTTCTTGATGTTGGCTCTACCTTGTTGGACATTTTGTCCTAGGTAAACATAGTGGTCGACAACTTCGAGGATCGTATCGCCAACAGAAACCAGTGCTTGAATGGCATGGGCATTGAACGCTGCTTTGGTTTTGTCCATGTTAATTCTGAGACCTACTTGTTGGGAAAATCTGCTGAGATCCTTGAGCATTGTACCAAGGTGACTCTGCCATGACCACGATATCGTCGTCAAATCGAAGGTGAGTGATGTATTCGCCATTGGTGTTGATGTTGATGTGTTGGTCTAGACCAATCCAGGAGCTTGAATATGTCCTCCAATGCAGCCGTGAATAGCTTCGGGGAATTTACGTCCCCTTGTCTGACACCTTTCTGCAATGGAATGAGATTTGTACTCCCAGACCCAATCCGGACTGACATAGTGGCGTTTCTATACAAACACTGCAACACTTCGATATACCGATAGTCAATTTGGCATGTCTGGAGGGACTGCAGCTCTGCCCAAGTTTCGACGCAATCAAAGGCTTTCTTATAGTCTACAAACGCCAGGCACAGAGGCTGATTATACGCGTAGTATGTGTATGTGGTCTATGGTACTATAGCCTTTCCGACTTGTTTGGGAGGCTTGAAGTAGTCGTCTATGGTCGACTAGTCATTACATAGTATAAAACAAAGTCACTTTCCGCTGTCTGTCCCCTTATATGCATATATCTTTAAAACTACGCAACGGATTTTGATGCGGTTTTTTAGTAGTTAGAGGGTTTGTATCTATAATTCATATATGATGTATAGAAAAAATGATAATTTTCGAGATTTAGCACATTAATTGCAAACGCTGGCTGAACCCTAAGTGATAGATCAAAACAATGTTCTATATAATAATGTAGGCCTTCTGAAGGTGTTTAATAAAAAAAAATCCGCAAGGGCATATGTCTATCTCTTAGGGATAACCCACTATGACCATTTTTATTTTTCCTTTTTCGAGAAATAATCTCTTATTTACGAAGCGATTTTAAACAGTACAGCATTAATTTTCTTCACATTAAGTGTCTTAAATAGATTGTGCATGTAATATAGATGATTTTATTACTTTTGATGCGGAACAAAGTTCGCCGGGTCGGCTAGTTATAAACTATAAGTCATACTTTACTATAGTTAATTATAAGTTATAAAAATCTAAGTAAATAATTCAATAGATACGTTATGCAGTTTCATTGCATGCCACGTACATTATCAGAATTAAAACAATTTATAACAAAAACACCAAAAAATCTTAAAAGAAACCGAGTGATATATCGAGATTTAAATTAAAACATTCAACACGTGTGCTTTAGGAAAGTACTTCCGTACATAACTTCACGCCAAATCCCTTGTGGGGAAGGCAAAGGCCAAAGAGAGCGCCATAAAGCACGATTCTTACACGCCTCACTCGCTTCTTTGACTTTTATAACTCTATTCATTACTATGAGCATACAGATATGTTCGCCAGGAACGGTCCCATTCTAGAGTGTATGCTATCAGGAGTAGAACCAGCCAGGAACTTGTTATATTAAATACTAGCAGACCGCGCGAACTTCGTACCGCTATATTGTATGTAGCTTCCCGCCTCACGGTGTTACTCGCGTACAAACAAAATCGATGACGGCCATGATTACACATAGCCTATGTTACTCAGTGATAATGTAGCTTTCTAAAGAAAAAAGTATTATTAAAATCGGTGCATTACTTTTTGAGTTTATTCGTTACATACAAAAATACAAATCTTTCCTCTTTATGATATTAGTATAGACATGTAAAAAAGTAAAAAATATAGAAATTAAAATCCTTCGAATACATTAGAAAGATATAGTAGATGACTGAATTACATACAGTTTATTTAAATATAACTTTTAATATAATTAAGTTATGTGTTATTAACATTTTTATAGTATTGTGTCCTAACTCCTAACCGTTTAAGAGTTCCGAAGCTTCATCATCAGCACAGCAGCATCAGATATGGATTTAAGCTTATCTCCCAAGCAACACGTTAGTCCTATACACCACTAAACAATTTATTTAGTTATGTTTATTTTAAGTTATGTGTGATAACTGATTATAAAATAATTTAAATAAATTATAGTGATGTAGTGGTGCTGAGCAACCCCTTTTTGAATCAAGAAGTCGCGTGACTTTTCACACCAAAGACTTTTCGAAATTATTTTTGAAAATTATGTGTAATAAATATCGATGACTGAAAACTTTGTGCCCGGTACGGCAATAGGTTTGTCACGTATTCCGTATAGGCATTGGTGTGAGCCAGTGTCAGGATTCGAACCCGGACCTCTGGATCAGAAGCCGAGTGCTCGACCACTGGACCACCGAGACTACTAAACTACTTTTGTTAAATAAATTATAATAATATGATAATTATGGTCTCATCACCATTGTAATAAACACTTAATTATTAGCCTAAAGGAAAAACCTTTGCTTACCCTTCGGATAGTAAGTAAAGATTAGAATAAAAACAGCATAGGATGGAGATCATCAAATGTTCCAATTTTTTCTTAACACCTGATAATAAAAAGTTGAGAAACCCAACATTTTTATTCAAAGGTTATTTATTTTTTATGATAGATTATTCAGATTACTCCACACTTCTTAAGTATCAAGTAAAACTGTTATTTAGCATACACCAACTTAAAAGCGACCTCAATTTAAATGTCATTCATTTTCTTACCCTTACCCACTGTAAGTAGGGTCAGCATAACATGTCATTCTTTAACCGACGTCGAAGTCGGTGCAACACAATAGAGTACGTTACCTGGGCTTGCACCGACTCCAAAAATAAGTGACATTTGTAAATATTATAATAGTTAAAGATTACTTTATAAAAGTATTACGTTTTGTATATTGTATTAAGTATACAAATTAGTAAGTTTCGTTATTTATCGCTTTTTAGTTATGAAGGTACTGTTTTAATTAACTTAAAGA
The DNA here is from genome assembly GCA_905147225.2 of Euproctis similis. Taxonomy (NCBI): domain Eukaryota; kingdom Metazoa; phylum Arthropoda; class Insecta; order Lepidoptera; family Erebidae; genus Euproctis; species Euproctis similis. Next base: position 14,706,747 of record LR990122.1, on the reverse strand, counting down.
TTTTGTGGTTTACGTTTCTAGAAATCGGTTTAACTTTTTATTTTAAAGTAATTTTTTTCACGAGTTTTAGTCATATTAATGAGTTGTGAACTTCAATAGAAGTTAGTTCATTTACATGGCTTTCAGTTTATTAAATTTTCAGTTTATTAATTGTTACAAGTCCGTTTGTTAAATAGTTGATATTTTTAGGGAGCTATAATTGTTATTATTAAGTACTTAGCTAAAAGGGTTTGATAATACTTGTTAAGTATTTATATTTTTGTTATTATCATGGGTAGTCAATAAAACTGCAGCCCGAATGAAGACCAATTGTAGCCTTGAAAGTATTGCAGAAAAAAAAAACATTTTTACAGTATTGTGTCGTAACTCATAACCGTTTAAGAGTTCCGCAGCTTCACCATTAGCACAGCAGTATCAGATATGGATTTAAGCTTATCTGCCAAGCAACACGTTAGTCCTATACACCACTAAACAGTTTCCATCGACTAACTGCGGTACTGTCTCAAAACTCCTAACCATTAAGGAGTTCTGTGGCTTCTTCATCATCACAGCAGCATCAGACGTATATTCAAGTATACCTCACAAGCAACACGTTAGCCCTACATACTACCAAGTAGTTTCTATCGAAAAATTGCAGTGCTGTCTTCAAACTCCTAATCGTTGAGGAGTTCGGTGACTTCTTCATCAGCCCAGCAGCATCAGATGTTGACACCATAAAGAATATCCCTAAGACATCACTATTACGTAACAAAAACACCATACTCGCATACAATTTTCGGAGGTTGCCTTCAATTTCTCCTGGTTCCCATCATCAGATCCTGACTTGGTGAAAATGGGACCATCTCGAAAGTAAACACTATCAATAAAAGAAATAATTTTTGAACGCAGTCCATAATTGATGAAAATATCGGTGAACAGACATAAAAAAAATACATACAGACGAATTGAGATCCTCCTCCTTTTTTCGAAGTCGGTTAAAAAGGAGGAAGTTGGAGGAATTCACCGATATTTTCGTCAATTATGGACGGATTTTAAAATTTTTTTTTTGATCGATTGTGTTTACTTTCGATGTGGTCCCATTTTCACCAGGTCAGGATCTGATTATGGAAACCAGGAGAAATCGAAGGCAACCTCCAAAAATTGTATGCGAGTATGGTGTTTTTGTTACGTAATAGTGATGTCTTAGGGATATTCTATTTGTTTTTTGAAGAAGCCACAGAACTCCTCAACGGTTCGGAGTTTGAAGACACCACTGCAATTTTTCGATAGAAACTTCTTGTTAGTATGTAGGGCTAACGTGTTGCTTGTGAGGTATACTTGAATATACGACTGATGCTGCTGTGCTGATGAAAAAGCCAAAGAACTCCTCAATGGTTAGGAGTTGGGAGACAGTACCGCAGTTAGTCGATGGAAACTGTTTAGTGGTGTATAGGACTAACGTGTTGCTTGGCAGATAAGCTTAAATCCATATCTGATACTGCTGTGCTGATGATGAAGCTTCGGAACTCTTAAATGGTTAGGAGTTAGGACACAATACTGTAAAAAAAATTTCTGCAATACTTTCAAGGCTACGGCTACGCTAAGGCATTGGTCTTCATTCGGGCTGCAGTGTTATTGTCAACCTATGATAATAACAAAAATATAAATACTTAACAAGTATTATCAAACTCTTTTAGCTAATTACTTATTATTAACAATTATAGCTCCCTAAAAATATCATAGTCTCGGTGGCGCAGTGGGCGAGCGCACGGCCTCTGATCCAGAGGTCCGGGGTTCGATTCCAGACACTGGCTCACACCAATGACTTTTCGAAATTGTTTTCGGAAGTTATGTGTGATAAATACCGATGACTGACAAACTTTGTGCCCGGTATGGTAATAGGTTCGCCACCTATTCCATTTGGGACGTAAACATAACGGCGAGACGAGGCTTAACAGCCGCTGCCTACACCTTCGGGTAACAAAAGTCGTGAAGTTATGTTATGTATGTAAAAATATCAATCATTTAACAAACGGACTTGCAACAAGCGATAATATATTTAATAAACTGAAAGCCATGTAAATGAACTATCTTCTATTGAAGTTCACAATTTAATAATAGAAACTAAAATTCGTGAAAAAAAATACTTAAAAAAAAAAAGTTAAACCGACTTCTAGAAACGTAAACCACAAAATCTTCATAACTAAACAGCGATAAATAACGAAACTTACTATCTGTACATAAATCGTACTGTATTGTGTTGCACCGACTTCGATAATGAGTGACAGTAGTAAATATTATAACAGTTAAAGATTAGTTTATAAAAGTATTACGTTTTGTATATTGTATTAAGTATACAAATTAGTAAGTTTCGTTATTTATCGCTTTTTAGTTATGAAGATTTTGTGGTTTACGTTTCTAGAAGTCGGTTTAACTTTTTTTTTAAAGTAATTTTTTTCATTCTTTTCTATCAATGGCCAGCTCTAAATTCTCTCCTTTCACACTCATATCGACTGAGTGTTGTTATAACAACACTCAGTACTTTCTGCCTACACCGCAAGTCGCGTGGTGTGAAGCGAAGTTGTGTGTTATACGTTGTTTTTTTTTTTACTGTAAATTAAAAAATAATTATGTTGAGTATAAACAAAAAGACATATAAAAAGTGTATTTTAAAATAATAAAACGACAAACCATGTTTGTTTTTTGTCCTCATAATTTTTTAACTTTTTCCAATGTGTAATGAGACGTTAGCAAAAAAGCCCAGCTAGCAATCCACAATGCGGTACTGGTCCCAACGCTAACATATGGAAGCGAGAGCTGGGTATGGCAGAGTGTGCATCAAAGTAAGGGAAACGCGGTCGAAAGGAGGGCACTGAGCATTATCTGCGGAATGACTCTCGCTGACAGCGTCGAAAACAAGGTTGTAAGGAAGGAAGTTGGGTTGAAACAGAGTGTCGGTGTGAAAGTAAGAAAGTGCATGCTCTGATGGTTCGGACATGTAGTAAGAATCGATGATGCAAGATTGACTAAGCAGATATACAATGCAAAAACGGATGGATGTAGGAGTCGAGGACGGCCAAGACACACATTCCATGACCAAATAGAACGTGTTCTAGAGGAGGAAGGTGACGAAATCGACGCGATTGCATGAAAAGAGTTATGAAAGTCAACGAAACGAGTGAGGCGTTTAAGAATCGTGACTTATGGCGCTCCGTTCTCTCTGCCTATCCCGCAAGGGATTTATGTACGTGTCTAACGAGTATTCCGCATCCGCAATTCTATTCGTTAGTTTGTTTTCCTTTTGATGTAGTTTGATAGGCTTATTTAAACACATAAGAGGTTTGACAAAACCGACCTGAATAACTGGCCTACCTAAATTCTACAACGACGTCAATGTCTATTACAATTTTGTCAGTGATAGTCAGGTCCAGCCCGACCACATGCTCACAGAACACGAGGTAAAGTGGTTCCTGCCGGGTTTCGTTCGATAAGAGAGGTATCCGGGGGGTTTCCGATATTTACGAAATTCCGATTCCCTCTCTATCCCATTTTAATGGGCGACAACGCGACTATGATATTTCTTGCAGGTGTCCATGGGTGGCGTTAATCGTTTACAATCAGCCACTTGATGATCATATTCCAATATCTAAATCTTAATAACATAATTGAAAACTATTAAACTTAATCTATTGACAAAATTAAGAATTATATAAATTATTCGTAAGCTAACTAAACAGAGCTCAATGAAAAATGACGTTAAAAAATATGATATCCTGGCGCCATTTTGATTTTATACTTTTGACGTATAAAACGTAAAGTAACATAAATAACGTAAGTAGCGTTATTTTTAATGACGTTCTTAACACAGCGTACTAATAGTGCAATCGCGTAATAAAGTTTTTATCACTGGTAGAGCTACGCAGTTCGCTGTATGAATAGGCCTAGGCCTGCTCGACCGCTGAAATACCACGACCTGTCAGTGTTTATGTGATAAATACCTTCGTTGGTACCTGTGCATGTCCGAACTCAAGCAGTTTTAACAGTGGTAGAGCCAAGCAGGTCGCTGCATGAATGGACCTCTCAAAAGATCGACGCAAAGTGGCTCATGCCACGTTTCGTTTGGAGAGAGTGGTACTCGGAGGGCCCACCCCCTTTCCCATACCTTCCCATCCTACTCCCTTAAAGGCCGGCACTATATGTTTTGCAGGTGTCCAAGGGCGCCCCCGTTGCGGCCGGGGAGGGTCGTTGGGGCGCCGCCGGACGCGCGCCTCTTTACAGCGCGCGGTCGGAGCCGCCCCACCCTGGGGAGCCTCATACCGAGGCTCCCAGAAAAGGAGAATCCTGGAGGTTTTAGTGGGTAGCCCTAGGATCGGATTGCAGTTTACTGTTTTGGGAGTCCCACACTACCCCCGCTATCTCCAGACGAGGGGTGTGCATAAAGCATTTCCTCGCGTATAAAAAAAGGTGTCCACGGGCGGCGCTGGTCACTTAACATCAGGTGACACGCTTGCTCGTTTGCCCTCCTATCCCATAAAAAGGCAATATTATGTAAAAAAAGTTATATGTTAAGCATTTTTGCCGTTAATTATCGGAAAATATTTCGTTACATGGCGTTATTATTAATTTTCAACACTTACTAATTAGAAAACAAAAAAAAATGTAGGTATTTTTTTCTTTTTTATCGTAATAATAATACATATAATGATGGCTTTTTTTCTAAATGTATTGATTACAAAATTTACAGTTGTTTCTTCAAATCTAATTTTTAACAATATTCATATTTAACATTCATTCACATTCACCGTTCTTTACGAATCTCAGCTTTGGATTTTTTTTGGAAGCGCAGTTTAGTGTGCATAGATTCCCATAAGTTTTGCCATCACTGCCGCACACAGGACTATAGTTGAACGGACAAATGCAGGTTTCCCGTTCTGTATTACAAGCACCTTCATGGTCTATCTTCAGGCCGGGGTTTGATTTTTTTTCACAGTTCAATGAGCATTTATTGGGATAAGTGATGCCATCACTTCCACAGACTGGGTTATAATCGTATGTACAAGCACAATATTTTGGTTCCCTCTCCTCGCATGTGCCTTGGTAATCTACTGTAATTTCCTTCCCTGATTCGTATGCCTTACATTTCATTTGGCATCTATTGGAATATGTTTTCCCATCAGTACCGCAGACTGGTCGGTACTCTTTTGTACAAGCACATGGTGAAGCCGCCAGGGCTATGTAAAATTGGGCACTGATAATCACAAATACTCCTGAAAATCATAGAGAAATTTCTGTATGTAAGTATCATTCCGACAGATATGACAGGCTGTCAACCATAAACAACAATTTCAAACGCTCAATTTTGATAGATTCCAAAAAAAAACCAGTTAAAATCAAATTCTTTTTTTTATTTCAATTTAAAAAAAAATTGCTTCTATTTTAGAATTTAAAATCGCAACTACAAACACTAGTCAATATTTAATTGATATTAAACATTTCCTGCCATATTAGATTATAAAAAAACCAACTGAATATTTACTTACCAAGTTTAAAATCCATATTTTTATTGAAAGAAATTAATTCCAATTTCGAAATTCTTGCACTTGAAAATCGATACGTCAACTTTGCCAGCGTATTAAGTAATGATAATCCACGAGTAATGAAATGAAGTTTTATACCTGGAAATGCGGAAAATTTTTCAAAATGACGTAACCAATACGTCTCAGTAGGTACTTCGGGGTTTAATTGTATTACCCAGTCAGTTGATCGCAGATCTAATTAACGCGAGGAAGATCCTTGATTAATAATTATTGCTCATGAGAAAAAACAATACCTACGTCTAGGGATGCCACATGGTCAGTGAATCTGGGAAAACCTCAGTATCTTGCGTCTTATATCTACTAAATTTACTCTGAACCAAAAACTTACCTCGTTATTTAACAAAATAACATAGCGACAAATAACAACCTTGGTTTTACCGGTAGGGGAGGTTACTAAAACTCTATGTATTGATTGTTACATAACTGATCTTACGACGTTATTTGAAAACCCTATACTAAACTGTGAGAAAAACAGTTTTCTTAGGAGACTCTTGGGAAAACTATTATACTTTATTATTAAATTTTAATTAACTATTACTATTATTAATCGAGATCTAAAATTGATTATAGTCTTAGCATGAAGTTTCTTATTATATATTTATGTATTGTTTATTATTAAATTAAAATAGATTGCTCGCAATCGATTTTATTTTTATCCCATAGGCAATTCAAGACAAATTGATTATTAAAAAGTAAATATTGATTATTCCTTTTAAAAATATTTTTTTTTAATAATCTTTACCGTAATTATGTGTATTTCCTACATATATTATCTTCCGATTCCCGTGGGAGGTAATTCAAGATGTGCAACGTGTGGCCTGTGAGTATTACACAGTCATGAATTCTCCAATCAAGATGACTAGTGGGTAGGTACTTACTACCGCTTGGGTTTTTTTATTAGGTCATCATATGTTATAATATATATCTTATAGATGAGTAATTATATAAAAAAAAACATATTTATAAGTACATAAAATGGAATATCAAATGATGTGCAATCACTTAAATTAGATCAGACCAGAAACATAATTGACTACCTATACAGTACCCTACCTGTACAGGTTTTCGTAAACACGTCATAGATAAGGAAAGAGAACGGATATCGTAATACAATTAAAAAAGTAATAATCAAGTCGAAACCGTATCCTTTAACGCTGGTCCTTGTAATTGTTGATAAAATTAATTAACTAACAATTGGATTAGGTCTAATTGTGTGGGTTTCATTATAATTTATAGTCTCGGTGGCCCAGCGGTCGAATACACGGCTTCTGAATCCAGAGGTCACGGGTTTGAATCCTCACATTGGCTCACACAAATGACTTTCGGAATTAATTGCGAAAGTTATGTGTGACAAATATCGATGACTTAAAACATTGTGCTTGGTATGGCCATAGGTTCACCACCTGTTCCATTTGGGACGAAAACATAACAGCGAGTCGAGGCTTAACAGCCACTGCGGCTAGAAAACGGCGTCTAGTTATGTTATGCTATGTTTTATTCTAGCGCCGTAGAATAATCTACATTCCTTAGGAGATGTTCTTAAATCTTCTTCTTACAGATGTGACTTGGGTAATTTGTGAAAATGGAAAAAATTAACCTCCTTGTGGAGTTACAGTAGTGTTTTCTAGCTATTTTCTACGTTAAGAAATGCATTTTCTCCTACCACTCCATCTCCTTCTCCTATGACTTTTTGGATAAAAATGTGGTTTTAGTTAACCATGATACAACTGTGCCAATCCTCTGTGTAGTCAGTGAGTAGATAGTGGGATAATGGGACATAATCCTACTGTTAAAAACGTGAAGGGAATCTCAAACACATCTGTTTAGTCATTCATCACTTGATAAGCAGATAGTGCGTAAGTAGGTTTCTATAGCACACTGTTACTTAATATAACAAGGTAAATACTATTAGTTAGAAATCGCTATTTACTTAGTCAAAGTGTAAATATTTCAATGACTCTTTGCAATCATATACGACAATGTAGATAATACAGAAAACGAGCAATGTTTGTTTACACCAGTTTCCAAGGAAACGTAATAATAAACAGACTTTATAAATAATTATATTAATGTATTTACATATATATAACATAACATAACTTCACGCCTTTTGTTACCCGAAGGTGTAGGCAGCGGCTGTTAAGCCTCGTCTCGCCGTTATGTTTACGTCCCAAATGGAATAGGTGGCGAACCTATTGCCATACCGGGCACAAAGTTTGTCAGTCATTGGTATTTATCAAACGTAACTTCCGAAAACAATTTCGAAAAGTCATTGGTGTGAGCCAGTGTCTGGAATCCAACCCCGGACCTCTGGATCAGAGGCCGTGCGCTCGCCCACTGCCCACCGAGACTGTTAAACCTGTTAATGTATTTATTTCGTCTTATTTTAATGAATAATTGTTTGTTACTCCAATACTGTATATACATATAGCTGGATTTATGTTTCCTGTTGTCTATTTGCGGATAAAGACGAATCGAATATGAATCCTGATAGAATATATAATAGAAAATATCTTTTCCTGATAGTAGTCTCGGTGGTCCAGTGGTCGAGCACACGGCTTCTGACCCAGAGGTCCGGATTCGATTCCTGACACTGGCTTCACACCAATGACTTTTCGAAATTGTTTTCGGAAGTTATGTGTGATAAATATCCCGGTATGGCAATAGGTTCGCCACCTATTCCATTACGTAAACATAACGGCGAGATGAGGCTTAACAGCTGCTGCCTACACCTTTACCTTTACATCGATTTTCTCTAAGGTGGTGGTATTTAACCGGTCGAGCCGCCCCATTCATGCAGCGAACTACTTGGGTCTGCCAGTGTTGAAACTTTACTTTCATTACCTGCACTGATGTAGGTCGTAAAGATCCTATAGAATAGGTGGCGGGATAGTTGCCCAATATAAGACACAATTAGATTCCTAAAAATATCTTCAATTGTCACACTATGTTTATACTTAGTTAGGGATCGAGCCGTGGACCTCCACGCAGCTGCCTTTACCTTTAGCTACTGGGCCACGAGTGTCCACTTGACCTGTTTTTGCCACTTATCTAATTTACCCACTGTGAAGAAATCGTATAATAAGAAATATATTATATTAACACAAATAAGTAACACTCTTATTAATTATATTTACACACAATACACGCAGCGTCATCTAGTTTCTAAGCAAAACAACTAACAAATGTGTTATGCACTTAATGTATACTTATAAATATCCATGCTATTGCTATGCTTTGATTTATGATTAAATCTAAAGAGGGTGCTCTCATAAAGAAGGTTTGTAACAGTTTTTTTCCTTATTTCATGGGGAATCCATAGTTTCCATAAACAACAACCAGCCCTAGAGTGGGCGCGCTATGAGCATTTTGCAGCCCGCGCTAAAAACTGTTAATATTTTTTAAAACAGTTGACCGTTAGACTTCATCTCTTAGTAGCTGCCCCTACTCTCATTAGCAACCCGTGCCAAAAGGCTAGACGCCGTCAGTGCACCAGGGATTTCTTAAGAAGAAAATTATTACCATCAGGAGGACCGGGCGGCATTTTGCTCACTGCGCGCCCACTCACGTAAATTATTTTAAAGTGTATTTTTGACAAACTAGAAATGTAGACTATATTTTTTTTATAAAAATTAAATTTAAATAAAAAAAAAACATGTTTGTTTTAGGATTATTATGCGTTCGTTGATAATAATTTCGTGAGAGCGGTACCCCCCTTCCCCATCTTTTCCTATCCCCTATCTCTTAAAGGTCGGCAACGCAACAGTAACACTATATGTGTTGCTGGTGTCCATGGGCGGCGTTGGTTGCTGACCATCAGGTGACACGCCTTGTAAATTGAAATTTTTAAAACAAAATTTAATAAATATATTCATTTATCGTTAACAAATAGGTATATTATTTAAATCCTCAAAGAAAAAGTGATTAAAATGCTGTATTACTAGTTTAAATGGTTCGCGCCCACTGACGTTTGGTAAAAAGGGGCGCCCACTCTAGGGCTAGCCCTAGAACAAAGAAAAAATATAGGTACATAAAATTCTACATATATTAACATAAACATAGCTTCACGCCTTTTGTTACCCGAAGGTGCAGGCAGCGGCTGTTAAGCCTGGCGAACCTATTGTCATACCGGGCACAAAGTTTTCAGTCATCGATATTTATCACACATAACTTCCGAAAACAATTTCGAAAGTCATTGGTGTGAGCCAGTGTCAGGAATCAAACCCGGACCTCTGGATCAAAAGTCGTGTGCTACCACTAGGCCGAGGCCGAATACATATATTAAATTCATTATTAGTTCTGTGTTTCTGTGTAGTGCTGGAACAGGTGAATGAAATTGTATATCTTGGATGCGCTTTTAGCAGGGATGGAAGGTACACCGCGGATGTAGAAAGAAAATCCGCAGTGTTAGAAATGGAGCGTTAGGCATCTGCCTAACGCTCAGCGGGCATGCGCCCAGCAATCTTGCTGGGCGCAAAAGATATTAGCAGAAAAGCCCAGCTAGCAATTCAAAATGCAATACTGATCCCAACGCTAACTTATGGAAGCGAGACCTGGTTATGGCAGAGTGTGCACGAAAGTAGGATAAACACGGTCGAAATAAGGGGACTGCGCAAAATCTGCGGATTGACCCTCGCTGACCGCGTCAAAAACATGGTTGTAAGGAAGGAAGTCGGATTGAAAGAGAGAGTCGGTGTAAAAGTAAGAAAGGGCATGCTCCGATGGTTCAGACATGTAGAAAGAATGGATGATGCAAGGTTGACTAAGCAGATATACAATGCAATGGATGGATGGATGGATGTAGGAGTCGAGGATGGCCAAGACACACATTCCATGACCAAATAGAACGTGTTCTGGAGGAAGGTGATGTCAGGAGCATCATAAATAGAGTTATGAAAGTCAACGAAGCGAATGAGGTGTGGGAGAATCGCGCCTTATGGCGCTCCGTTCTCTCTGCCTACCCCGCAGGGGATTTGGTGTGAAGTTATATAGATAGTTAAATTAAATTTCAGGTATAAAATATAAGTAGTTTTGCAGTCCGATTTCTGTTTCAGTGTAAAGCAGACTCGCATCGTCGCTATTAAGGTTGTAAGTTATGTGTGATTAATATCGAACACTAAAACAATGTCACATGGCAAAAGACAATCAATGGCGTTTATATATATATATATTTTTTTTTATGGGATAGGAGGGCAAACGAGCAGGCGTGTCACCTGATGGTGAGCAACCAACGCCACCCATGGGCACCAACAACACATATAGTGTTACTGTTGCGTTGCCGACCTTTAAGGGATAGGGGAAAGGAAAGGATAGGGAAAGGGGGGTGGGCCTCCGGGTACCTCTCTCACCGAACGAAACGCGGCATGAACCACTTTACGTCGGTCTTCTGAGAGGTCGTGGTATTTCACCGGTCGAGCCGGCCCATTCATGCAGCGAACTGCTTGGCTCTACCACTTATAAATATTTTACACACAGTAAACCTTTAAGAGGAAAGTTAGATTTCCTGTAATCCTGGTATGAATATAAATCCTTTAAAACTTTTCTAAAAATGCATTACATAACGCCTGTTGAAATCTTTATTTACTAGTCTCACACTCTGACTTTTAATAAGGCGCAATTGAAATAAAATCAATTTATGTACAAATAGTTTTCAGTTTATATTTACTAGCTATTTAGATAAAAAATGTATCATTAATTTCCGAGTTAAGGTACTTAATTTAATTATTAGTTAGTTACAAATGCTCTCAATAAGTGAATCAGAACATAAGATATTTCTAAAATATTATTACTTTCAAATTCACAAAGGCAACAAATTCACATATGACGTGTCATAATAGAGACCTCGATTTTTTACTATTTAACAATTGTAACGGTTCAAGAAATGACGAAACAGTCTGAAATATTGGCAGAACAGGGACATACCCTTTGCCTTACAACTTAGCTCATGAGTCAAAAGCAATACATTTGGTAGGTAACTACTGCTAATGTTATTAACAAGGATATCAAGACTAATAAATAAAATAGTACTACTGTATATATGTAACCTCAAATTAATAGCTGTTTATCAAATGAAAATATACAAGTAACAGAAATTCACGACATTGATAATAAATTGACCTAGAAACATACGTCTGAAATGATTTGATTGATTGATTGATTCTATTCGTTAATTTCGATTCAATTATGTATGAATGAATGAATGGGTCGGCTCGACCGCTGAAATATCAAGACTTCTCAGAAGATCGACGAAAAGTGGCTCAGGCCGCGTTTCGTTCGGTGAGAGAGGTACCCGGAGGCCCACCCCCTTCCCCATCCTTTCCTATTCTACTTCCCTAAAGGTCGGCAACGCAACGGTAACACTATATGTGTTGCTGGTGTCCATAGGCGGCGCAGGTCGCTTACGATCAGGTGACACGCTTGCTCGTTTGCCTGCCTATCCCATAAAAACAAAATATATGGAATAAATGATATTTATTTACTAAAAAATATACAGTCGAAGCGAACGACAAGTCTGTGGAGGTTACCTAGACCTGCAGTCAGGGTATAAAGGCTAGTTAATCAACACGTATCGTGTATAGTGAGCAGAATACGAATCGAGCTTAACAAAGAATACGAAACATCTTTGTTCCTTTTGCCATTCTTAATTTGAATTTTTAAAATAATATAGCCACTTAATTGTCTTTGAACCTTCGATCGTAGATGTAAAGAGTTTATAACTGTGTTAACAATTAAAATGCCAGCACTTTAATAGGTACTTGAATGATTATCAAAGGAAACGATGATACAATACTAGTTCATGTGTAAATAGTAATGTGTGTATAAAAGTATATAAAATAAGGCCTCGAGCAGGTTTTCATATAGTGCATTAACGGCATTAGTTAGTGAAAGGGCGTCATTATAACTGGATTAATCATGAATTTTAAGATTGGTAAGTAACTTTGTTAACTATTTGTAGTTATTTAACTAAATAACCGAAGGCAATTCGGTACTACTAACACATATACTTATGCCCTATGGTAGCGGACCGTATTGTGATATAGTATCAGGCTTAATTTTGCATAATATTTATGAGACCTACGTATTAACTTTATCGGAATTCTTTTCGGAAGTTATGAGTGATAGATATCGATGACTGACAACTTTGTGCCCGGTGTATGATGGCAATAAGTTGGCCACCTATATTACAGGACCATTTGGGACGTAACTCCACGATTCGAAAAGTCGTAAATATGTCTTACGGAAAAGTCATTGGTGACCGAATCAGCATCCCGCTTCGTCCACCAATGACAAAGATCATGTCTCAGTACAGCTAAGCCACTTTTCTGTGTTAGTCTAAGGCTTAGGCCACACAAAAATAAATAGTGCGCACATTTGCAAATTGCTATGGATTTTTAGTGTAACATATGTATGAACAAATAACATATTATGATCTAAATTTTTTTGTGCAAGGCTTATGTTTAATCTCTTAATAAATCGCTGGGCTGGTTCTGATGAAATTTTCTGTGTATATTGCTGTACGATATGAAATAGTTTCGATTGACGATTGGAATCGATTGATGGCTCCTTTTGGCATAACAACGTCTGCCCGTTCCACTAGTTTCTTAAGTTATCTTTAACAAAAAGCAGAACCGTATTTTACGTCGAATTTGATCGCTTTTAGTTTGCTTATTTCATCATTAGCCCTTTTGAGGTCCACTGCTGGACATAGGCCTCCCCCATAGAGCGCCACAACTGCCAGTCCGCTCAATCATGGGGGGATTTTGCCATAATCGCCACGCTTGGCAGGCGGGTTGGCGATCGCAGTAGGCTGTATTGTCTTAAGAGAGAATGCTGCTGCCCATTCTTCTAGCTTTTCCCTTAGTCGCCTTTTACGACACCCACGGGAAGAGATGGGGTGGCGGTATTCTAAGCCGGCGCCACACAGCATGTTTGCTGTTTGCTTATTTATCGCATTGAAATTTAGCTATATTATGGAATTAGTTAACGAATAAATCATGCCTGAATAATATACGATAACTAGCTGACCCGGCAAACGTTGTCTTGCCGAAAAATAAAATTTATAAAATAGGGGTTGATCGTAGGGGGTGAAAAATTTAGGGTTGTATGTATTTTGATATCCCGTTTTATAAAAAAAAAATAAAAAACAGAAATATATGGAAAAATTAAAAAAAAATATTGTGATTTAGGGGGATGAAAAATAGATGTCAGACTTACCCGATATGCATACAAAATTTCATGAGAATCGGTCGAGCCGTTTCGGAGGAGTTCAAGTTCGAACCCCGTGACACGAGAATTTTATATATTAGATTACCTATTCCTATATTTTTTTAATGGGATAGGAGTGCAAACGAGCAGACGGTTCACCTGATGGCGAGCAACCATTGCCGCCCATGGACACCAGCAACACGTATAGCGTTACTGTTGCTTTGCCGACCTTTAAGGGATAGGGGATAGGGGAGGATGAGGAAAAGGGGTGGGCCTCCGGTTACCTCTTTCACAGATCGAAACGCGGCATGAGACTTTACGTCGATCTTCTGAGAGGTCGTGTTATTTCACCGGTGGCCCATTCATTCATGCAGTGAATGTTCCAACAACTCCCATATTCCTATGGGAATTTTTGAATCAAAACAAATATTTAAATGTAATTATGTATACATTTTTTCAGTGGTGTTCGTTGCTCTGATGATATCCAGCATCTGCGCTTTTGATCTAGGCCCATCGTGTCCGTGTCCCAAAATATACCAACCGCTCTGTGCTCTGATCGATGACGAGCAAGTGTCATTCAACAGCATGTGTGAGTTTCGATGCCAACACGATTATTTCACAAAGCAAGGGCGTTTCGTTAAAGTATTGAGTTATAAAACAAGTTGTGATTAGATTAAAAGAGTTTTAACTATTTTTTTTTATTTCTTTAAACCTTGATGCCATAAAATCGTCAAATACAGGGCTATTTTAAGTTTCTTCGTATTCAAAGAATTAATTATTTATTATTATTATTAGTTATTTAATGGTTTACTACTGTATATATTATCAATGTGCCCACTAATTCACAGGTGTATTATTATAGGAAAACATAACACAACAAAACATAACATATCTTCACGCCTTTTTCTACCCGAAGGTATAGGCAGTGGCTGTTAAGCCTTGACTCACCGTTATGTTTACATCCCAAATGGAATAGGAGGCGAACCTATTGCCATACCGGGCACAACGTTTTCAGCCATTGATATCTATCACACTCACTGATTATAGGAAAAATATTTATAAAAGAGAAATGAAATAAATAGAACTTTAATAGGTACCTACTTTTAAGACTGATAATGAACTGATTCCAGGTTAGGTATTCTCTTAAACATCGTTATTTTATGATTTTTATACTTACTATATTTTTATGTGTGATGACATGTAGTCCTAGCACTCTCATCACACTTATATCAATGAGCCACCTGCATCAATATAGTTCTTTAGATGAAATAGCAACTTTGTAATACCACAAACACACGTCTAGTTGAAAACTTGAAAATATTCTTGACACTGGCAAAACCTCGATTCGATGGAAAAAAAAATTGCTTTACTGTCAAATTTGACAAAACCAAATAGAATGGAATTTTAAAATGATTTTCTGAATTAATTTTTTTTATCTACAAATATTGTTTTATTGAACTTTGGACTGTTTGCTTTACATAATACATATATGACTGTTTGCTATAGTAAAATTTTCGTGTAATGCAATGTGATGGCCAACATTAAAGCAACAGCTCTAAAAAATCTATTTTCATTGTCGTCGCGCGAACGATGTATAACAAATTTTAAAAAAATAACCATACCCAGATATGGGAAATTGCCAACTGAAACAGCTTCAGTTTTAGTACCTTTATGTAAAGTGGAAGAAATTCCCTCTTTGCTTTACACAGTGCGTGCTTCTCATTTGAGAACAAATAGTGGCGAAATTGCGTTTCCAGGAGGGAAAACTGATAAAGACGAAGATGCAGTGCAGACGGCCTTGAGAGAAACTTTCGAGGAGATCGGTTTGTCTCAAGACAAAATTGAAGTGTGGGGCCAAGGACCTGCAGTTCCAGGTCGAAACAACAAAATATTGATAACGCCAGTTGTAGGTTCTATTCTTGATTTAAAACCAGAAGACTTGAAAATTAATCAAACTGAAGTAACCGAGGTATTTACAATTCCAATAGAGATGTTATGTGAACAGAAGAATCAGTACTACACACAATTTAGAAACGGGTTTATTCTGCCAGTTTTTGTTGTAGAAAACTATAAAATATGGGGAATCACTGCATACATTACTCATGCATTTTTAAGTTCTATTTTATCCTCAGACCTTTATAGAAACGAATGGATGAAAAAAAAGATTGTAATTGATAAAACAGAAAAGGCTTAAATGTTACTTTGATTTTTAAACTTGTACAATATGTAAATATTTAAATTATTATTTTAGATAGACAAGATGTAAATTATTATAAAATATTGTATATTGATATACTCGGTTTTATAAAAGCCTAAAAAATTTCAAGTGACTTTATTTATGAAAATAAAATTAACATTAATTTGATTTTTACTTGTACAAATTGATTAATTCCTAATATTCTGAAATTCTGAGTATTTCTTAATAAAGAATAAGTTGTTTCATCTGGGTATTGATGTAGTGTTATATGACTCATCTGCCATAATTACCAAGTGTTATATATATAATACTTGTGATTAAGTAATTTGTCAGTGGCAGAGCCAAACACTGCATGAATGGGTCTGCTCGGGCTGGTGTTGAAATACTGTGGAAATAATAATATTGGCAAGAAAAGGGTCATGCTGTTTTGTTCTATGAAAGAGGTATCAGCAGGCCCACCCATTTTTCCTGCTCCTCTTCCCCACCTGTGCTGCAATTGTCCATAGTGCAGCGTTAGTTGCTTACCATCAGGTAACACTCCTGCTCATTTCCATACACCTTTCCCATAAAAAAGGTCTATTTCATGTTTTGGAGGGAGTTATATGTGGTCAGGACAGGTTCCGTTAGGCCTCAATTTTTATATCCTTTTGTCTCCAACAACATACACAACTCATAGATTTATATTTATTTTGTAAACAGCATCACTACACTTTCATAGTATTAAAATTATTCTATGATTAATGGAAAAGTATCACACACACAACAATCAGCAAGTTCTGCAGTTCTTATTTTCTACTTTGATTTTTCATGACAGGAAGAATCAAATTTAATTTGAATCATTACCCGATTTGTAGAAGAAATTTACAGTTAACTTTAATACTGGCGCTCCGTTCTCTCTGCCTACCCCGCAAGGGATTTGGCGTGAAGTTATGTGTGTATGTGTTATGTATGTATGTTTAATACTGTTTATTCAATGTAAAAATTTCTGGCTATGCTTTTCTAAATTTGTTGTCTTAATGTATAAAACAAGGAAATCTCACTTCAATATTTAGGCAGCAGGTTAAAATAAAACCAAATAAATAATATTATCCATATTTATTCCTTATTATACTTTATTATCTAGAAATTATTATTTTATACATTGTCAAATCCACACGCTTGTCTCTCGCCTTACATTCATTGTATGTGTGTACTATAATTATTTGACACTCGACCAAGCCACATTTTTTTACGTACATCTAAACAAGCAATACTAAAAATGCAATTCATTATTCACCACCAAAGTAGCAAATATTGATGCCAAATTAAAAATAACGATTGCTTTATGTAACATGGTAGGTAGTTATACTTGAAATATCTTGGAATTACTTTTTATAAAAAGTTACAAAATCTCCAGGCCAACAAGAACAGGTGTAAGACCCCAATAAATTGATGGCAGCAATTATATCCTGGAATTTAAAAAGCTAATCAAGGCAGTGTGTGATGGGTATTATGTTTACTGATTATTTTGCAAATCACAAATATAGATAGTAACCCCAACCCTCTTTATGGCAGATCCACAAATACAACTAATATAAAAAGAAAATTAAGTAATAAAAAAAATAAGTACTATGACAACACCATAATTTACATACAACAGGCAAGAGTGCTATTCATGAATGGTAAAAACAATGTTAAAAAAATATAATAACAACATGACAGAGGCATACTAAAAACAAAATGGCGGCAGAACTGATCTTACATAACCTAACATTATATGTCAAATATTTAACTGAATACTGTGAACCAAACCTACATACTAAAGAATTATAATATACAACACATTTTGGGGCATAATTCGTTGTGTTTGGACACTGAATCTACACCTAGTAAACCTATTTCTAAAACGTCTGTAAAATCAGTTTCTTTACAAATACAAAAGGTACACATATATTTTGTTTTTCTTATTGTTGTGAGTAAGTACAGTAAATCAATCAACATTTCTCTATGTTAATCTGCCAAAATCTTGTCTATGAGATGATGCACAAACTTTTTACTATTCCTAATAACCAATATATATTAATGGCCACTATGACAATATTTTCAATTGCAATGTAATATTATGCCGATATATTATCATAACAACTATTTCTCTCTTTAATCTTGCAAAACAAATGTCAAATATAAATAAATAAACAGACAGACAATAGTTTTAAAATTGTCCTTTTCTCAACACATACACGACTACAGATGAAATCTCGACTGTGATACCATGAGACCATTTATTTATAGATTCCAAATCTATTAACATAGCAATATTAAAATAATTTCTTTCTTTTTTTTTATACAAAAATATAATTTTCGAGTCTTCTTACATTTGTGAAGCAGCTTCCTCGTTAACAAATGCTTGTGTAAACTAAATTTCTATCATTAGAAATGACAAGCATAACTTGAAAAAAAAAATGAAGCCAATACTAATACTGTTTTTAACTACACTGTGGAATTCCATTGTATATAGATTTACAGATATATTGTTGAAAATATTTTCAATTCGGCATTAACAATTAAAAAACAACTGTACCACAAAGGATTAAACTTACTAAGTGGATATTTGAGTTTGGTAACTGAATTTGTAGCTCCATTTTGTAATACGGACACAATATAGACAAATATTTCACTTCTCATTGTGGAAATGCGAGTGTTAAGTAAAAAAATAAATTATTTCCTGTATAATATTCAATAAACGATTGATTGGTTGATTAAAACATTAGGTATTATTAGCAATATCAAAATGCAAAAATCCCTATTTGGGTAATGTTGTTTTAATTTAGAATGTTTGCTGTCTATATAAATGCTCGTGTTATTTTACTCTGCGTTATCAACCTCGCTGATATCAATGGGAATTGATGTCGTAAACGTTGGTGTCTCAAGTTCTTCGTGTTTCTTCATTTTGAGGGCCTGTAAAAACAATTGAATAGAAACATAATACATATACTAAGCATTTGGTGGCGACTTCGCTGCTATTGAAGTGCTGAAGTTTTTGACAAAATATTTGAAGCAATTATACACCTGACAGATTTTTATTAGTTTTTTTTTTCTAAAAGTTGAAGTTAAAGCAATGAGCTTCAACATATCACCTAATAATTTAGGTGCTATTTTATTGGTTGTATTTAAAAGTATTAATTGTCATTACACCTATGCAAGTCACTTAGTTATTAATATTTTACAAACAGTTATTGCATATTTTACAAGGCTTAGAATACTTATGTTATTAAATATTAAAGAAGAATACAGAAACAGATTAGAGAAAGATGGCAACAACATACATAAATATACCACAACCATGATACACCACCCGAGCAAGAGAGATGAAATGTAGAATGGAAAATGTCAGGAAGAGTTTGTATTTGGAGCCCATAGAGTAGAAGAGATTTATAAAAGGTAAATACTACAGAAAGTAGTCTATGGTCAAAGTAATTTATTAGTATATTCATTGAAGGCTAAGTTGAAAAGTCAATAGGCCTTGGTGTCTATATCCAGTGACTGCCAACCGACGCCACCATACAGAAGCGAAATACTTGTTGTTTATAAGCAAACTCTGCGGGGCTAATATTTGTAGACTGTAAAAAGGGCTGGTGAAAAAAATAGATATTTCGAAAAATAATGATATTTAGGATATCTTCAATGGCTCCAAAGATGAAATATTATTGCCTACTTCGCTAAGGACTTTCCCTAAATACAAACAATACATCGAAAATTTGTTGAAACAAATGGGATTATTGATTATAATATTGTTATGGCATGATCATGTGACATATAGAAATGGGACAAAAATTTGATACCAGAAACTCACAGAGCACTATTATTGAATCTAATTTAATTTAAATAATAATTTAGGACACCATTAGTTCCTACAATTAAATCGTATTATACACACTCCTTGACGGACCGGACGTAATTATTTTTACCCCACATCGAAAGAAGTTGCATTTTATAGAGTTTCTATGTGTTTTTTTTTTTCAGAATCTCTAATCCTTCACTTGATGCTGGCATACTGACATGGGTTGTTAGCCCCATAAGAATGAAAATTATCTACATATTTTAATATTAAAGTTATGCTCTCAGAGTTTCTTTCAATGTTATATTATTTATGGTGTAGTGTTCCAAATTCAAACGATGCGTCGTTATGGCGGCCATGTCAGTGACGTCACAATATGACAACCCCCCCACAACATACCGTGTCGTTGGTAATCTCTTTCCTTTGCAGTGTTGGTGTAGGAGTCAGCACCAAACCTTTCGCCGATAACTGAAGGTGACATTATAAAATACAGAAAGAATCCCAGGAGTTATATTTATATATATGGTACTTATAAGAAATATACATACATATAGTATTAAATGCGGATTGTATAACTAAATAGCATCTATAAAAAAAGTCGGATAAATTATAGTCAGAAAAATAAAGTTATAGAACCAACCCATAGAGTACAAACTAGCAGAAATATAGTCTATGGTCCCAACCCACTGAAGTATATATATATACTAATATTTATTCAACCAGCAATATCTCTTTGAGGTTTAAACTGTATTACGCTATGCAATACCTTTTATTTTGTTAAGGAAGGCATAAGAAGATTTTTTTTAATACATTTAATGTTTTATTGTTTTCTTTTAATACATAAATGTAATTTCTCAATGGCTCAGTAAGAGTCAGGTATAAGATCTTCTGTACAATATTATTGAAATTACACTGAAAAGTTCAATGAACAACTCTTATTGATCGCGGTGTATACAAATGAGCCAACGATATAAATTTTATCAAATATCGTTTCAGCAATTCCTGAGATTAACCAGTTCAAACAAACGAAATCCTCAGCTATATAATATTACTAGAAATATAATAAAAACGAATGTCGTTTGTGTATTACCTGCTGTAGTTTGTAATGGTTGATGATGTCCTGGTCCGCCGGACAGCTCTGTGTGAACGCGTCCAATTGGTACATATGGTACATGTAGCGCCAGAGAGCGCGGAAACTCGTCTGTCGAAAATAATAAAAGCGCACATCAGCATAACAATCATTATAAATAATTATTGTAGTGGTAGAACCAATAGTTCGCTGCATGAATGGCCTGTCAGAATATCGAAGTAAAGTGGCTCATGCCGTGTAAGGCCTGCAACGCGACGGTGATATTATGTGTATTGCAGGTGTATTTTGATTTTTTGTATAAATAGTATACTGACCGGTATCTCGAAGTCGACAAAGTATTTGCCCGCGACGCGGATGTGTTGTAGCCGGGGCATCAGTTCACAGTCGAAGCAGCACATCGTGTCACCCGTTAAGAATCTGAAATAAGACGATTAACTTATCAATAAATACTTCATAACATAATATAACTTCACGCCTTTTGTTACCCGAAGGTGTAGGCAGCGGTTATTAAGCCTCGTCTCGCAAATGGAATAGGTGGCGAACCTATTGCCATACCGGGCACAAAGTTTTCAGTCATCGATATTTATCATCACACTTAAGTTCCGAAAACGATTTCGAAAAGTCATTGGTGTGAGCCAGTGTCAGGATACGAACCCGGATCTCTGGATCAGAAGCCGTGCGCTCTACCACTGGACCACCGAGACTAAAATACTACTAAATAAAATAGTTGTATTTTGTAATGGTTGATGATGTCCTGGTCCTCCGGACAGCTCTGCGTGAACGCGTTCAATTGGTACATATGGTACATGAGACTTGGCATCTTACACTACGCTTAGTAGTGTAGGATGCCCACTAGCCCGATGGTCAGACGACCTAAGAAAGGCTGCTGGAAAAGATTGGATGCGGAAAGCAGAGAATCAGAGGTTGTGGCGCAAATTGGAAGAGGCCTATGTCCAGCAGTGGACTGCATCAGGCTAATGATGATGATAAAATAGAACTCTTTACTAGGCAATGCTGCTGTCGTTTCCAATGCCAGTATCAAGATCTTCATCATGGAACAATATCCAGAGGTTTCGTTTTGATGTTCTTTGGATTTCGTTTAGGAAGTCCCGGATTCGAATCCAGGTGTATTTTTCTCATGCGTGTATTGATGTATAAGCGAAATAAGACTGCTGCCAATTTTAGCTGTGATGGGCGCACTAGAAGTTGAACCCGTCCATGGTATTTCGTGAGTGAATGAGTGAATGAATGAATGAACTATTAGTCACCTATGTCTTAATACGTAGATATTAATACAACAATTACCAACCTGGTCGCCCTACGTTCTAGGAGGCCGTCTATGCGCGCAAGGTGTGCTCGCAGTGCTGCAGACTTTTGCTCATCCTTGCGCACAAGCACTAACTTCAGCTTGGAGTACAGGTTCTCTATAAGAGAGGCGACCTCTTTGTCCTGTAACACAAACATTTTAGATTAACTGTATGCAAATTAAAAGATGTGTATTTATTACTTTCAACCCATAAGCCAATCATCAATCCATCAATAAGCCAATTATGCAGAAAGTATGGTTTTTTTTTTTCAAATCAAGTCTTGTTTTATAAATCACTCGCTCTTAAGTGTCAATTTCAAATCGACGATTTTCGAATAACACTATTCTAATTTTAAAATAACGTGTATGGATCCGTGCGCATAAATTTATTTTTAAAAACGTGTTGTTTTTTTTTTTATACTTTTACACTTAATATTGCTAGGCAGGAGTGAAGAATATTTGTTACCAGTTGACCCAACGAGCTTGGTTTCGCCACAGAAAAGAAAGAAATATGGTCATTGTGGGTTATCCCTAAGAGATAGACATACACCATCGCGGACTTTCTTGTAGAGCTTTTGTAAATGGTAAATTATCACTTTTTGTTTGCACCCTCTATCTGATACTTGACACACTCTATCTATAAAAAACCTCATCAAAATCTGTTGCGTAGTTTCAAAGATTTAAGCATATAAGAAGACAGACAGCGGAAAGCGACTTCGTTTTATAATATGTAATGATGATAGGTAAATAAAAAAGTAATGTTTTAAATAAGTTTTAAACGAGAAATGATTGTAAATTATTTAAATTGATATAAAATTCATGTTATATTATAATTTCATAACTGGTATTAGACATTAAAATGTTTGATTTGAACTAATTTATTTGTACAATTTGGAAACCATCAAAATATATATTGTAATAATATTCAAATTACAAAAAAAAAACTCGACTGCTCCACGATATTTCAAAGTCGATCCACTGACCGCGAATAGGCCGGGTCAAATGATTTTATATAATGCGGAAAGTCAGAAGCTGTTTTTAAAATATGCAAACGATTAATGATGTTTTGTAATTGGTCTACGATCCCAATATGGTATCGTATTTTTTTAATTTCCAATACACAACATGAAATATGGTGGAAGAGCCAAGCAATTCGCTGCATGAAATGATGGCTCGATCGAAATAGCACGACCTCTTAGAATATTGACCTAAAGTGACTCATGTCGCGTTTCGTTCGGTGAGAGAGCTATCCGGAGGCCCACTCGCATCTCCATCAGACTCCCATAAAGGCTGGTCCCAACTGCAACATTATCTGTTTTGCAGGTGTCCATGGGCGGCGCTAGTGGCTTACCATCAGATGAGATGTTTGCTCGTTTGCCCCTATCCGACAAAAAGCTTGTGTTTTCGTGCCTATGTCAGACAGAATCAATTCTAGATTGAGAGATGTCGTTAGCAACATATTGACGAGTTATAATTACATTTGCCTATACTTTCGGGTGTAAAGTGATATTAAATATATACCTACCTAACATAACTGCACGGCTATTTCTACCCGAAAGTGTAGGCAGCGGCTGTTAAGAATATGTGGCGAACCTATTGCCATTTACCAGGCGCAAAGTTGTCAGTTATCGATATTTATCACACATTACTATCTAAAATAATTCCAAGGAGTCATTGGTTTGAGCCCGGAATCGATTACACGACTCCACGACATCGATTCAAAACGGGGTGTTATGTTCGACCTCTGCACTACCGAGGCGACTGGGTAAATTCGTCTTGACGAAATATAATTTGCCA
Organism: Euproctis similis; assembly: GCA_905147225.2. NCBI lineage: Eukaryota > Metazoa > Arthropoda > Insecta > Lepidoptera > Erebidae > Euproctis > Euproctis similis. The sequence continues at coordinate 14,682,759 of LR990122.1, read as the reverse complement.
CTGTCTACACCTGCCGATTTAAAAGGTGTGTTTTTTATATATATTTTATATACCTGTACGAATAGGTTGTGTCCACCGGGTACAGACTTCATAATGTGTCTTTCTATCTTCTCATTCTCCAATATAGCCAGTCCGTTGTCGATCAATATCGGTGGGTGCGTCGCTTCGAAATTGGTGCGGAAATCTGGTGGAGGCTTCTGCATGTCCACTGTTGTTACCTGAAACATTTGTGCTGTAGATCAAAAAACACAATAAACTTGAGGACTTACTAACTAACAGTAACGAGAAAATGATTAATACATCTGACCGGCTATTTACAAATGATTAATGAAATACTATATGGCAATAGTTATGTGAGTCAAGGATGGGACTGCATTATGTAAGATATGTTATTTATGGCTCTCCATTCGTACTGTCTACCCCTGCACGCGAATTAGTTTGACTTTTCTCGTGACGCGAGGTATAAATTTATCTTACACACAATAGAGAAAATGATGAAACGAATGTCTGATGCATGGGAGGCATGTAATAGTGACTGCATAACTTTACATACAGACGACCGTACAAAAAAAAAGAATTACCTTTAAACTGATTGTCTTAAGTTCCGCTAACAGGTAAAGGTCCATAAAGTACTCTTGGCAGAATAGGCAGGCACCCTTCCGTCTCCCGTCGATCGTCGATGCCTGGTAACAAAAAAAAAACAACAGATAAGTAAATTGCGTCGAAAAAGTTTAAATATCGAAGACCGCAGAAGACTGCCAGCAATAATGATGTTTAGTTTGTAATAATTCTTTAAGCTTTAAAGTTGCGGCAACAACTGAGGAGATATGGGCAGGAAGGGATAATACACAACACACGTTGCAAGAAGAATGATAAACCTGAATATGGAAGGAAATAGGAGAAGAGAAAATATGGATGGATTGTGTGAAGGACGGCTGTGTGGCGCCGGCTTAGAATACCGCCACCCCATCTCTTCCCGTGGGTGTCGTAAAAGGCGACTAAGGGAAAAGCTAGAAGAATGGGCAGCAGCATTCTCTCTCAACAAAATACCGCCTACTGCGATCGCCAACCCGCCTGCCAATGCCGTGGCGATTATGGCAAAAACCCCCCATGATTGAACGGACCGGATTGAGGGGCAAAATGTATGTGCCACTTGAAAAATTACTTACTATCCATTCCATTACTGCAGAGATATGCATTTTTATCGATAAAGTTTGAATAGAGAAGAGATAGAGTTATTGGCTCTTCTACTATTTGTAAAATTATGGATCTCTTTTCCATGTTGAAAAGATGGCGCGTAATGAAGAACTGTACTGCACTCTTATCGTGATGAGGCAGACCATTATTTGACGTTTCATGTGGTGATAATAGCAATCGTTGTCAAACTATCCAACTACATCAATAGTATTTAGTGTCCGACCGAAGTTTCGGCTTCGGCTACCTTCGGCCAAAAATCCATCTTCGGCTTCGGTCGGACACTAATAGTATTGTATACTTTTACATTTTCTAACCGAGATTTTCTGAAAATTAAGTCTTTAAATACGTTTGACCGTCTTATATCATGGTCGTGAAAATTAGTAAATAATAATAATAATATCTTGGACACAATACACACAGCGCCCTCTAGTTCCAAGCTAAGCAATTAAATGCTTGTGTTATGGATACTAGACAACGGATATTAATACATATATACTTTTCTTTTGTAAATACATACATACTTATAATACATAGAAAAACAGCCAGACGCTACACAAATATTCATGTTTGTCACAAATATTTGTGCTCGGATGGGAATCGAACCCCCGACTTCATTGCTGCAGCCGGTAGGTAGTTTTACCAATGCGCCACGAGGCCCGTTAATGCGACAACCTTTCCGCGTTTTTAACGGCACTAAGATAATATACAAAATATAACATTACGGCAGTTGGTAAACCTAATATAAAAAAATATTAAAAGTGAACAAACTTTGAAAAGGATCAACAATGCGCGTGTGAGCATCCATCCATCCTCGTGTATAATGAATCATGAATCTACAGAAAGTAAGCGAATCGTAGTTTAAAAGAAAAAAGCAATTGCGCTATAAATAATGAATCCATTACCTAAATGGTTTTAAATGTTAATCTGTAATTAGACATTAGACCAATTAATAGTCGAGTTTTTTAAAAGCAATATATCTATTTTTGTAGGCTTCTCGTGACCGACACCTGGTCTTGTTACGTGTATGTGTTATTAGGTATGGGTCTTACGATTGTTTACACGAAAACGCTTTTATTAAATCTATGCTAAGCATATGAAAAACATGTTTTTTTTTTACACATACATTATATACATACACTTCACGCCAAATCCCTTGCGGGGTAGGCAGAAACAACGGAGCTCCATAAGGTACGATTCTTACACACCTCACTCGCTTCGTTGACTTTCATAACGCTTTTCATGCACGCGCGTCGATCTTTGAGCCTCCTAACATCATCTTCCTCTAGAACACGTTCTATTTGATCATGGAATGTGTGTCTTGGCCGTCCTCAACTCCTACATACACCTGTTTTTGCATTCTATATCTGCTTAGTCAATCTTGCATCGTCCATTCTACCCACACCATTCTACATGTACGAACCTTCGGAGCATGTCCTTTCTTACTTTTACAACTTTTACTACTTTGAATGAAGTAATATCGGAAGGAGTGTTTTCTTTGTAAGTATAACTATAACAATCCAAACAGCCACGCCTTTGCTGCTTCAATAGACCGGCTCCACTGATGAAATACCACAGCCTAAATGGAAATAATAAAAATACGACGTTAAAACACTCTTGCCGCGTTTCTTTCGGCGAGACAGACTATCTGAAGACATACATACACCCATTACATCTTAATGGCCGGCAATGCAACTGTTACTCTCAGGGTGTTGCAGATGCCCCTCGCCGGTATGCTTCCTACAATCCCATTAAAAAGAGCCTAAGTATTGTCACCGTGATTCGAAGAAGCCAGCGTGGTCGAGTTATCACATTAACCTTATAAATCTTCTTTATTAACATCTAGCACGTTTTTAGCTTGATGACACAACAGCATGTTTGGTTATTGCTTATCAATATAAATATTGCGTGGCCAATGTGCTAACGCGGACGGCGTGATTTGTGGCCGGGCTGAGTAATCTGAGTTGTGATACATACATTAATTATGACTATATGGCAAAGAGATAACATGATGGTACAAGGTAGTAGAAGCAGTAGGGCCTTTTTATAATAGTTCTAAACCAAATAAAATGAGTAATATTCGGCTACGAATACTACTAAGAATTTCAGGAAACATTTTAGCCTATGTCACTCACACGGTTGAACTAAATCTAAAGAAACCACCGTGACAGAAAATAATGACGGGTAATTGCCGGAAAATTATCATCGTCTGATAAATAAATTCACATTTAGTGAATGACAATCCAATGATTGTGACTACATTCTAACGCCTTGGCACGTGGACAAATGACAAACGTGGACAAATGCAAAATGACACTTTTTGAAAATATTTTCTGTGGCTATTGCGAGTAGTAATAATCGCTAACGCTAATATTTTATTAAACGAAACAATGCTAGGCCATATGCATATAGGCATTCGAGCATTAAAGGTGTGAAGGTATAAAAAAAATATTAAAGTCAATATTGTCGATACGAAATGACCCATCCAATTAGTGAACATGACACCCGGTATGCGGCGGTATGGTCATTAAAAACTAATTTAGAAGTAAAGATATTAATAAAAACTTCAAAACGTAGATGTCAGCTATAATAAGCTATTAAATTAATAACATATTAATAAACTTATTTATTTAATAACCAGTGCTTAATAGCGACTGCGTTCACGTGGTAAGTACTAACCTAACAAATTATAAGCATTTCGCCTCTGTCGGTTAAACATTGGCACTTCTGTACGATAAACTCAGGATTGGAACTCTGATCACATTTTTCCTGTAAAGTCCTGTAAAGAAATATCAAGGCTGAACAAATCGTTCACTCCGTATGACATTCCACGGTACAACACTGCCTGTACGCTCGCATATTAAAGGCGTGAGTATACAAACAGAAGCCACAACAAGGTTGAAACCGCGAGAAGTACTTATTTATTACATACACAATCACACATCCAACAATAGCTCTCTCATAAATATTCACATGTAAGGAATCCCATCTTAGAAACTAAAACTTATATACTTACTTACTTACTGAGAAACAGTTTGTGTGCTTATTTGTCACGCGTATGCCTATTAATTCATTTAACCAACACGCGAACACAATACCACCGTTAGACACATACGCAGGTTTAATATTTCCATAATATTATTCAAAATGGCGGAAGGTAGACAGTCAGCCTCTCTGTATTCTATACTCTCTGGAGTAACATAACATAACTTCACGCCTGTTTCTACCCGAAGGTGTAGGCAGTGGCTGTTGACCCTCGACTCGTCGTTATGTTTACGTGCCAAAGGGAATAGGTGGCAAACCTATTGCCATACCGGACACAAAGTTTTTAGTCATCGATATTTATCACACGTAACTTTCGAAATTATTTAATTTCGAAAAGTCATTGGTGCCAGGATTCGAACCCGAGACCTCTGGATTCAGAAACCGTGTGCTTGACCACTGGACCACCGAGACTATTGGACTCTGGAGTATTTACTCAGTAACTATATTAGCTGATTTCTCTATCCCATTCCAAGGAGGAATTATGGACATTCCTTCAACATTCACTGGACCATTGAAATAAACTGCGTCGTTGTTTTGAAGGAGAAGAGTGAATAGGTGTCTACTGTACTTCACCAACGTTTCACCACCTTCGACCTCACTATCCTTCACCATCAGATAAAGCATTGGACTAAAAACTATTTATTTAAACTGGGGATCCTTACCACGGTTATATGATTTAATGAGAGCTTAATGAGAAAATAAACTATCAGCTACAACTAAGTCATGAACAGTTGAATGCGCATTTTTGTGGAGATATCTTAAGTCCATGATAACGCTAATGCACCATTTAACCACAATACTAATCGTCATTCTTCTGACATTATCCCACTCGAAGTGGGGTCGCCACAACATGTCATCCTTTCGAACTATTCATGTTGTCAAAAGATTTGGCTAAGGTTTTATTTAAGGACTGGCCGCCACAATAGCAATACCTAACATTATTTACAATATTTTATGGAAAATAGTTAAGTTTTACGAACACGCTAATCTCAAGAACTATTGGGTTGAAATTGAAAAATCTTTTTGTGTTGGATAGTCCATTTATCGAGGCAGACTTAAGGCTATATAAGATCACGCTGCGACCCATAGCAGCGGAACACTGACCGTTTTAATAGATAAAGTACCTAATATGGCCGTACGAAATTCGCGCAGTCAAATAGTAGTAGTAGGTACCTATATTGTGTAAGTTTTTTCTAAAAACAAACTTCTTGGAAATAACAGTTGTAGTGATACGCGCGACGAATTTCCAATCGTTTTCAATGTGGCCGCGAGCAGACGCGCCTCGCGAACCACTCACTCCACCAGCCAGCGAGCCAGCCATTCAGACGTTTAACCGCGCCGAAGGCAGCTTGACCTCGATATTAAACGTTACGGATCATCGACTTAGAGCTCTTGCACTTGATATTCCAATGCAGCCAATAAAACAATATTGTATCCTAAAACATCTGGCAGCCAGATTGGCGTTAGTAAATTAAAAAGTTAGACTCAAAGATTTTTAAATTTAGAACATTGTGTCAGCAACCCATTACAACTTAACGCTAAATCTGTTGCGAGGTAGACAGTAAGAACTGAACGCCGTAAAATATGATTCTTACATTATCAGCGTCTCTGACCCTCTTACACGCTCGTCAGTTTTTAAGACATGACTTCGCCTTCCTATAGGACACGATCAATTTGATCAGGGAGAGTGGGGAGTAATGGTCTTCTTTGACTCTTATTTCCATCCGCTTTAGCTGTATATCTGCTTGATCATTCTACGCGAACATATAATACAATCTTAATTATCGAATATGTATAGTATCTTCTCCATTTCGTTTAGTAGACACAGGATTTTCTCTACGGATTCATTTTTTTTAACTTCACGCCGTTTTCTACACAAAGGTATAGGCAGCGGCTGTTAAGACTGAGCTCGACCCGCGGATTTTTAAGCCCCAAATGGAGTGGGTCGCGATACTTATTGCCATACGCCGGCCACAAAGTTGTCAGTCATCGATATATATCACACATGACTGCCGAAAAGAATTCTGAGAAGGCATTGGCGTGAGCCAGGAATGAATATCGAAATCCTTGATTTAGAAGCGGATTTCTCAACCATCACACCACTGAGACGTCTAAAAACCTTATATACAATAGCTTATACAAATCTAGATACTTAGTGTGTCTCTGCTGCTCACTACGAACTAAACATTTACCCTTTGTTCTGTGCATTGAAGAAAGCCCATTGTGTTTGGTGAGTCATCGCATCGTTTCGAGGTCAAAGGGCCGTGTGTTCTGTGACTGAGCAACTGGCGCCCGGTCGAGTGCCACTCACCAGGTACAAACACAACACTAGACACTTTCTAAGCGACATAGTTTTATTACACGAACGGTATAAATGAGGTTTTTTTTCTTTCAATTAAATAAAACGTGAACAGATAATTTTAACTATGGCTATTATTGTGTGTAGTTTTAGTAATTTTTAAATGACTTTACTGACTGATTTTCTTTTTGTATCTTCACGGCCCAGCCGGCTGGCGGCTAGCTGGGTAGTGTTTCATCAATAGTCTAGTTCAGCTATACTCTAAGTGTGTTCCGCGGAACCCTAGGGTTCCGTGATACCTCTGTCGGGGTTCCGCAAGAATTTAGAAATAAAAAAATCAAAACACCTCTCTCTGGTCGCTCCGCGGCTGTGCGGACTCCGCGGCCGCGCTATGAATGTTATTTAATTATTTATTTGTATGTGTATAAGCTTGTGTTACATTAGCTGGTACAATCTATACTTATATTATAAAGCGGAAAAGTTTGTTTGTTTGTTTGTTTGTTTGAACGAGGTAATCTCAGAAGCCACCAGTCCGATTTCAAAAATTCTTTTAATGGCGTATAGTCCATTTATCGAGGAAGGTTTTAGGCTATATTATATTTTCAAATAAATTAGGGATCCCTACTATAAAACCAATAATGTAACCCAAGGTGTAAGTACGTGACCCTTACATTGCGAACGCTGCGAAAACTATTGAGTACAGAACAAAACAATGTACTACACTTTTATAGAGCGTATAATTGTCTACGAAAAAGGTCGCGAGAGCATATATCTATTTATTATAGTTATCGCACAATAAGGGTTTTTTGATTTTTTAAAATTAATTAAAATGATGTCGTTTTTCAAATTCTTTTTTTGTACCTTGGTATTAACTCTCCACAAAATAATTTGCTTCATTAAAAAGATAAATTTAAGGCCTTTCTAGAACTTTTTGAATGATCACATTTGGACATTTAATTCAAAAGATATTCACCGTGTACAAAATTTAAGTATTCAATTTCTAAGACAAATATGTTGCGTAGGGTCATGAGTGGATTTTTTTTACCTTTTTTAGGCGATACGAAGTTCGCGCGGTCTGCTAGTATCTCATAAGTTTGGTCTCAACAATTTTATACTTGTACAACGCGTTCGCTCTAAGTTTGCCGGTCTGTGGAATGCGCGTACCCTCCCCCACGTGACAACAAAACTTATAATGTGTCATAGTTTTACCCAAATATCTAACGTACACAATTTTTATTGTTACAATTAAATAAAAAATTTCGAACGTCATACACTCATACCTATCGCCAGCGGCAAACTTAAAACGAGCGGGTAGTATACTTGTAAGCGCTCAGTCTCTTTGATAAAAGCCGCCTCTGAATTAGACGCTATAGTTGTCAACAAGCGACTTTCGTCTCTAACTTCAAAGGATAAAGTCGATATTGTATACAACGCTATTTTTAAATTTCTGTTTTTATTTTTGCTTTTTGTTTATGAAAGGTGCCGACTCGAGTATTTTCGAGAATATTTGAGATCGAGTCTAGGACTAAGTATAAAAGCGGCGATCGCGCGTTGGCGTCGTCAGTTGATGATTAGCGTTCGGAGCGATAAGTTACTACCTACTTACAAGCTCGCTAGCGAGAAACTAGTGTCCATTGTTTTACTGCCTGCTGTATTCTGTTGTCTCAGTTTTATACATTTCTTCCCTGTAGGTTCTAAATTTAGTCTCTTATACGCAGTAACGATTGTGCATTATTTAAACCCCACTATCCTGACTTGTAACATTATAAATAAAGAAGAATGGAACGTTGGCTTAAAGGTGTTAAACGTGTTCCAAGAACATCTTCTAATGACGCTGAATGTTCAAAAGCAATGCGCGCGGAGAATTTAGCAATCACCGATCCAGAAGATGATGCCATGAGTGCCACGACGTCAAGCTCGACGGTTTCAAAGACGAAAAAAAGGAAGTATGATGAATCTTATATCAGTTTCGGATTTGTTGATTCCAACGGCTCACCTCTCTGCATGCTCTGTAGTAAACTGCTTCCTAATAGTTCCATGGCACCTGCCAAATTGCGTCGACATTTAGAAACCGTACACCCCGAGACTAAAGACAAGAATAAAGAATATTTTGTTCGCAAAAAAGATCAGTTATTAGAAAGTCAAAAAAATATGATGCATGTAACACAAACTACCAACGAAAAGGCCACGGAGGCATCATATTTAGTTAGCTATCGCATTGCACAAGCAGGTGAAGCGCACACTATCGCTGAGAAATTAATAAAACCATGTGTATTAGACATAACAAAATATATGCTTGATGAAAAATCTGCAAAGCATCTTTCTACTGTTCCGCTATCAAACGATACTGTTTCACGACGAATCCATGATCTGGCAAGCTACGTCAAACAAGAACTAGTTACACGTCTACAAAATACACGATTCGCTTTGCAAATGGACGAGTCGACTGATGTCGCTGGTTTGGCTATCCTGCTGGTTATTGTGAGATATCCATATAAAAGTTCTTTTGAAGAAGACATGCTTATGTGTTCATCGCTGCTTACAAACACTACCGGGGAAGAAAATTTTTAATAAAATAAATATATTTTTTGAAGAACATAATCTCAGTTGGAACAATTGCATTGACATTTGTACAGATGGGGCCAAGGCGATGACAGGTAAAACAGCAGGAGCAGTGTCACGAATGAAAAATAAAGCGCCTAATTGTAGTTCCAGTCATTGTATTCTGCATAGACAAGCACTTGCGATGAAGCAAATGCCGTCTAATCTAAAATTAGTTATGGATGAAGCGGTAAAAATAATTAATTTTATCAAATCACGACCACTACAATCCCGATTGTTCTCATTATTGTGTGAAGATTATGGCAGCAAACATAAAACACTGCTGCTCCATACAGAAGTACGATGGCTGTCTCGGGGAAAAACTTTAACAAGGCTATTTGAACTTAGAGCCGAGTTACAAATGTTTTTTTCAGCAGATACTTCTTTTAATTTGAAGGACCGTTTGTATGATAAAACTTGGTTGTTCCGATTGTCTTTTATGGCGGATATCTTTCAAAAACTTAACGAATTAAATTTATCGTTGCAAGGTAAACAGACAACAGTGTTTCAGGCCTATAATAAAATAACTGCTTTTAAAAGAAAATTAGATTTTTGGATCATTTGCATTGGTAAGAAAGAAATAGAAAGTTTTACGTTACTCAAGTGAGTTTGTTAGCGAAAACGACTCAGAAATGTTTGAAGATAATGTGTTTGAAGAATTGGTCCAATATCTCAGTTTGATGCGCGCATCTTTTGAAAAGTATTTTCCCGAAGAACAATACAAAAATTAAAGTGAACTCCTGGATTCATAATCCTTTTTTACCCAACTTGGAAAAGCCTGAAAACATGTCAAATGAGATATATGAATCTCTTTTAGAAATGTCATCAGACACAAGTATGGAGTCATTGTTCAAAACGACGCCTCTTAATGATTTTTGGTGCAGAATCCAAGATGAATATGCATTGCTTGGCCAAATGGCTCTGGATATTCTTCTCCCGTTCCCAACTACATATTTGTGCGAAACAGGATTCTCTACCTACGCAGCCACAAAAACAAAATATCGCAATAGACTGGACGCCGAAGCTGATATGAGACTCCAACTTTCTTCCATCAAACCTGATATCAAGCAATTGATGAAAAATAAAAAACAGTTTCATACCTCCCACTAGTTAGATTTTTTCTTTTTTAATGTTTTCTATTATTGTCCTTACCAAGTGGTGAAGTAAACAATAATTAGTAACTGATACATTGTACTTTTATTATGCTGATTAATAAAGAATACACTTATAAAAATAATTGTTTTATTGTAGGGTTCCATCAAGTATTTTGCTTCCCAAAAGGGTTCCGTCATTTAAAAAGTTTGAGAACCACTGGTCTAGTTTTTCGACAAACAAATGCGCTGTTTACAAGTCGGTTCGATTGTAATTAATTTGATCAGACATCAATAAATAATCATCTTAAACAACTTCTGATAACAGATACATTGATAACTGCACTATTTAAAAACTCTGTCGTCTTTTGTTCAATCAAAGCATAATTTGCTGTCGTGTCATGTAGACTTAGTCCATGGACGGCGGTAATCCCTTTATAAATATTTACGTTCGTCTACTCACTAAAAATACGATCATAATATATTTTTGATATTAAAAAATAAAGCCTAAATAGTCTATATCAGTGGTTCCCAAACTTATTTTGTCTATTGCCCACTGAGAATAAACATTTTTTTAACGCCCCCATTTTTGCACCTATTTAAAAACCACTGGTATACCCATAGTACAAATCACCCCCCAGGCCTCTACACAACGCCCCCATTTTCTTTCTGGATCTCTTACCGCCCCCCTTGAGACCTGGAGCGCCCACAAAGGGGCGTTATCGCCCACTTTGGGAAAGACTGGTCTATAGGCACACAGACAGATGACAAGAGTTACTGAACCATATTGTTCGTTGCTTATGTAAGAGAATCGTACAAAATTATTGCTATACCTATACCCTCATTGTATGTATTGTATGTATGTATAAATACAGTATTGTATTCATATGTGTCTGTGGTATTTATCAATGGTGCGTAACAGCGGATCTAATAAAACGGGGTTCACGGTTAAACAGTCACGGTCATAACAACACAACAGACAGGTTTTTTTTGTAACTTCACGGCTTTGTACCGGAAGGTGTGGACAGCGGTTGTTTTGCCTCGACTCGAGGGCACATGGGCACCTTCAACACACATAGTGTTACAGTTGCGTTGCCGGACCTTAATAAATATAAAAAAAATGGAATAGGGAAGGGGTTCAGAAGTGAGATGGGGAGGGGAAAGGACTCGGCCGGCCAACTTTGTGGCCATACCACTGTAAAAAAAAGTTGTAAGTAACTATTGTACACGAATTCTAAATAGTAATGTGTCGTTACAACCAATTGCGAGAGTCCAATTAGTCCAAACATGATACTCTTTTTAATTAAATTGTTTAGTTAAGTGTTAAAGTTTTGTATTAACCGAGAATGCACAATATTCTTTGTAGTTTGTAAAAGAAATATTCACTTTCAAAATATTGATAAAATTCCACTGCTGACTAATAAAACTTTACGCGGGTAAACAGATCTAGCTAATATCTTTGCCGTCTAACTTTCTATTGAGTGTATTTTTAACTTTAAAATCTTCAATAAGTTCATTTAAATAATAATAATACCTTGGACACAATACATACAGCGTCCTCTACTCCCAAACTAAGCAACTAAATGCTTGTGCTTTGGAAACTAGATTACAGATATTAACTACTTATAATACTTAGAATAACACCCAGGCGCCATACGTTCGTTCATGCTAGTCACAAATATTTGTACTCGGGTGGGAATCGAACCCGCCAACCTCGATTCTGCAGTAGGTACCTTTGCCAATGCCCCACGAGCCACGAGGCTCGTCAAACTCTACTACTCTACTTTAGAACTTAACAAAACATACATTTTTGTATTCCAAAACTATTTTTGTTATTGCCGTATCTTCTTCACGAAGTGGATTCCTTACTCTGACGCTAAGTAAGAACTTTCTGGAAGACTTGATGAAACAATGAAAGCTACCAAATATCTCTAATACTTTCTATTGGAGTCACGCAGTAACGCTGATGATACCTTCGAATATTGAAGTATTTTCCTCGAGCAATTCATGTCTTCTGTAATTTACCTAACATAACTTCGCGCCTTTTTCTACCCGAAAGTGTAGACAGCGACTATGAAGCCTCGACTCGCCGTTATGTATACGTCCCAAATGGAATAGGTGGCGAACGTATTGCCAGAACACCAGGCACAAATTTGCCACTCAACGATATTTATCACACGTGACATAACTTTTATAATTTCGAAAAGTCATTGGTGTGAGCCCGGATTCGAACCTACGACTTCTTCATTTCTGACATATCTCTAATGATGGTGATGTGTCATTAGTGGTCGTCTTCTGTATGCTATAGAAACGCGATGCGGTTCTTCAATAGACCGTATAGTCTAATGCGTTCCACGTCACAACCTAATGCGTTCGTAGTTCTGTTGGTCCAAGTACACGAGGCAAGGGAGAAGGTAGAGTCGGAATACTTAACATATTGTATACAAGGATAGCATAAACACAGATAACATAGCATAACTTTACGCCTTATTCTACTCGAAAGTGTAGACAGCGACTATGAAGCCTCGACTCGCCGATATGTTTACGTCCCAAATGGAATAGGTGGCGAACCTACTGCCATAGACCGTTCACAAAGTTTTTAGTCATCGACATTTATCACACATAAATTTGGAAATTAATTAATTTCGAAAAGTCATTGCTGTGTGCCAGGATTCGAACCCGCGACCTCTGGATTCAGAAACCGTGTGATCGACCACTGGACCACCGAGACTATACAAAGATACTGGATGAATAAGAAAATGTTTTTATATCTACCATGAATTGTATTTTGTTAGAACATTTTGGGCCAGGCCACATTTTGTTAGAACATGTAAGCGAAATAGCAGAAAAACAACCGACGAAAATCTTCTGCCTATCGGAATCAGAGTCACATGGAAATACTCAAACCACTCCCGATCAGGCGAAAAAATTCTCAACGACTCACTTTAGTTCTCATTATAATACCTATCTAGAAATAAACGGATACTAAAACCTGCTTCCATCACGCACTATAATTCGGACAACAAACAAACTCATCTACAAACCAACAAAAAAAAAAACAATGTTAACAAAACGCCATGTGATTACTATGTACAAAACACTCGGTACAAAACAAAACAATTAATTAACACTGTTCATATGCTGTGTAAATTATAAACAAAATATCTAGGCGCCATATAATAAATACATCATATATGAACACTCGTCTAGATGTAAACATCTCAATGAATCAAAAAAGACCGGAGAGAGTCATCATCGGACAAACGACAAGTTGTAACCGTGGTCAGCGGTGCACGAAGCTGACTTGCACGCATGTATATATACTAATACTTACATGTTCTTGAAAACAATTACATTAAACAGCCAAATTACAGCATTCTAGATAACACGACAGGATAAGCGTTGCCGAGAGACAAGTGGGGGGAAGAGACCAACCAGCCGTTACAAACAAACGAGTGAGTCAACGACACCACTACCCCGAACATACAAGTATGTGTGGGTTTACAATATAAACGCACTTTCAATTTCGTACAATCGAAAGCGTACACACACACACACATACAAATGACGTGCACCACATCTCCAGCGCGCGCCATTTTTGCCAAGATTGCGTTACCAACTAATAAATAACAAAAAAAAACCTCGTTAATCCACAGAAATAAATCAAGATAGAACGGCCGCGATGGCATATTTCCATACATTTCGAGCGTGTCACTTTTTCGAAAAACCACGCCCTCAGCGTGACGTCATTTTCATTGTGAGCGCGGCGACTAGTTAGGAGACACTCACATTAGATTATCGATGTTAATATCGGCAACGTGTGATAATTTTATTATTTTTATATTTTACTAACTTTATTGATTTTCTGTAACGATAATCATAGAAAGTAAAACATGTTAAATACCTACTTCAATCCGACATATTAAAACCTAAAACATATTTTCCCAACAGTATATAAAATTTAACTATAAATATTTTACTGTCCTTGAAACTATACATATTTATTAAATATTTGCCTTTTTGTAAGGGTTGGCCTCACAGTCCTGGTTAAATAACGAAGCCGAACGTCTACATATACCTCGGTTACTGCCCATTTGAGAAGAACGAGATGATTTTCCATCGGCGATTGGTCAAATTGGTGAAAACTTATACTGTCAAATAAACTGCTGCCAATGTAATTACGAAACACTTTGGTTGAAATTTGTGGTGTTAGAATAAAGTAGGGACAAAGCAAGATATGAGCTGATACTCAAATTATTATTGAATTAATTTATCGATAAGTCCTAAGACTCAACGATACATGGAGTGCCCATCTCTAACATTCGAATCACAGCGATTAACAGACACAGCGATCAACTGGCAGGTGTATTGTGTATTTCGTTCGATTCGACGTACATTACGCGTATAATTTATACGCGCAATGTTTTTGTATACGAGCGTTGAATGCGGACAGCAATGGATATTTATCATAACGAAAAAATATACAACTTGTGATCGTAATTATTGAACATAGTAAAAGTAAAACAATAATTTATAATCTCAAAAAAATACTTTCTACTGATTTTCTGTACTTACTGATCATACGAAATATTTCCTTTTTTCATATTTGATTCACTACTTTTGTTTTTACAATTTTTCACAGCATAATAAGGCATATATGTGACGTTTTATCTATTTTTTTACGTCCTGAACGCATGGCAGGAACGCTCGTTGCGTAATGAGAGCGAGTTTCGAAAAGCATGCAATATAGTGCAGGGTTTTGGCACGCTTGCCACGCCTATTCGCCGTTCTATCTTGATCTATTTCTGTGCGTTAATCCGTCACGCCGCGGTGCGCAGGCGCATCAACAATTTGTCAATTGCATTCTGATGCACAGCGGCGTTGCAATTTACGTAACTTGCTATTTCTATAATGTCTAATAACATAACTTCATGCCTTTTTCTAGCCTATGGTGTAGGCAGCCTAGACTCCATTGTTACGTTAAAAATTAAATCGGTGGCCGGATCCTATTAAAGTTGTCAGTCCTCCAGAGAATTACTAGAAATCATGGGTAAGCGCCCAAAATCGATCACACTACTTCTGAATCAGAAGCGGGGAGCTCAACCACTGGACATGAAAAAAAACACAGTTATTTAATTGGGAAAACATATAAATAGTGAGACCGGGATAACCAGTCCTTTAGCGCAGATATCAACGAAGCAAGTTATAGGTGAGTGCAGTGACCCGGGACAGTAAGATAGTAACTTGTACCTATAGCTGAACGTAGACCGGCTCTGAACACCGATGAGAAAGTATACCCACCTCTCTAATTAACCCGTGAGGTCTTGTAATATTATAGAAGAGAGATGGTTTTACGAATGGGTCGAAGTGACTATATCCATAAAGAACTTATCTGTTTGCCAGTTACCAACGTCTGATTGAGAGGCAGCAAGTAAGTAGATTATTGGGTGTTTCATAGTTATGAATATTGATCTGGTCCAAGAGCCCGTGACCCGGTATACGGCAATAGGTTCGGCACCTATTCGCACTAAAAAGATGCCAGATACTTAGTCGACATGACTTTAAATAACATTTTGAAGGTAATATCCAAAAATGAAGTAAACTATTCGTGATCTCCGGTCAACTATGACATATGAATCTATCACCGGTAAAGCAGACAGACAGAACGGGGTCAGACAGAAAGTTTACATCACCGGAAACACGAGGGGCGCGGTTCTGCTTGCACAATATCCGGCATAGCTTACAAATAATGTATATAAATAGATACAATACCTACGAAAAAAATAACCAATGCCGGTCAAGGCTCACCTTTATGTTTCAAGATAAACAAAAGGAAAAAACATCGCTGCCAACTCATTATTTCTTCAAAACACCTAATGTGACATCATCCTAAGACTATAATCGCTGTGTGGATGGGTCGACTCGACCGGTGAAATACCACGACCTGTCTGAATATCGATGTAACGTGGCTTAGGCCGCGTTTCGTTAAGTGAGCGAGGTATCCGTAGGCCATCTCCCTTGCTATCCCACTCCCTATCCTATTTAAAGGCAACGTAATTCAATAAGAAAATAACGAAGACACAAATTTAATCTGTACTAATAAAACAAACTTGAAATGTACGTTTGTTTGTAGTGGCAACACAAATCAACTAAACCCGCGGTGCATTGATAAAACTACCGATTGCGGAAGCGAGGTAGGCAGGTTCGATCCCCACCCGAGTACGAATATTCATGACGAGCATGAATGTTTGTTTGTATGACGTTTGGGTGATTTTCAATGTATTATAAGTATGTATTTACAAAAGAAAAGAGGGCGCTGTGTGTATTGTGTCCAAGATATTAAACACCAGTATTTTGCAGGCGAACAGAGCTACAGGTAAAAACCAGTGATGGACAAAATGAAAGTTCTGAAGACCACGTTCCACCACGCCAGTTTATCCACCGCTATCGGATAGTCGAGTCTATTCGAAAGCTGATATTAAAACTTAGTCCCAGCTTTCATTCATATTTCATAAGTACACGTCGAGAACTAATCGCTATATTCTCGTAAATCTTATTTTCTTAATAATTTCATTAATTTCAGAAAATAATCTAGGTAAGATAACCTAACTGTAGCCTCGGTGGCGCAGTGGTCGAGCACACGGCTTCTGATCCAGAGGTCCGGGTTCGATTCCAGACACTGGCTGACACCAATGACTTTTCAAATTATTTTCGGAAGTTATGTGTGATAAATATCGATGACTGGAAACTTTGTGCCCGGTATGGCAATAGGTTCGCCACCTATTCCATTTGGGACGTAAACATAATGGCGAGACGAGGCTTAACAGCCGCTGCCTACACCTTCGAGTAACAAAAGCGGGCGTGAAGTTATGTTATATTTAATCTAGCTCAGTCAAATGTTATTTTAAACTAATAAAATACAGAGTTAGACCACACAAAGCTTGTCTGAAAAAATAAATATACATACACAAAAACTTTAATGGTAGAGTATTCTGGCTGCTACACCCTTTATGCACGAGCGCACTGCTTCGTTTTCAGGAGCGATATTGATATTATTATAAATTATAATTAATAAAAAGAGTTTATTATGTTTAAAAAGAGTAATTGACACACAAGTTTTTAGCATGGCTCTTCTCATGACAGCCCCTACACTCGGAATCGGGCCGCTCGTGGCGATTGCGTCCGTGTTTTCTGTTCCACTGAAGCACTTTCCTCAAGCGCTCATGTCTAGATATCTCATGAAAATTATTAAGTTTCATCTTTGTATTTGTTGTCTATTTTTAAGTGTCCGTGAAGATCTATGAATTTAAAGCTTTGTTGACTTTGACTTCAGCCTCCTATTTGTGAAGTCGGTTAAGGAATATACATATATATATATATGTATATATATGTATATAATGCACCAGTGACATTCTGAGAAGACTGATTGTATCTAAGCTAATAACAGACAGATGACTCTCTCTCAAGGCATCAGGTTATAAGATATATTACTAGCTGACATTGCGAACTTTGTTTCGCCTCCCAAGCAATAAATAAAAAATAACATAACATAACTTCACGCCTTTTTATAACCGAAGGTGTAGGCAGTGGCTATTAAGCCCTCGATATGTATTACACATAACTTTCGAAATGTCGTTGGTGTGTATAAATATGTTCTCTTACAGTCGTGCACAAGTCTGAAGATGTTAAGGTACATCGGCGCGGCAAGGCCATGATGTCATTGTAATTGCCGACATATATATGAATACTTACAAACGCTGAGATCATCACAAGTATATATATATATATTTACTTTACTTACAGTAACCAGGCGCCCAGTGTCATGTAAACATATAATAATAAGGCCATACGGTGAGAACATTTTACTTGTAGACTGTGGAGTTAGAATAAAATCAAAGTCGAGAAATATTTATTTTCATAGATCTTCACAGACACGTACAAATAGTGCAACGTACAAGTACAAATTTGACATATTACTTAAAATGAAATACTAAACACGAGCGCTTGAGAAAAGTGCCTCCAAGAACAAGAAAGCGTGGACGCAATCGCCACGAGCGGCCAAATTCCGAGTTTAGGGGTACCAATGACTTTTCGAATTTGTTTTCGGAAGTTATGTAAGATAAATATCGATGACTGAAAACTTTGTGCCCGGTATGGCAATAGGTTTGCCACATTCCATTTGGGACATAAACATATTAACGGCGAGACGAGGCTGACAGCCGCTGCCTACAACCTTCGGGTAACAAAGCCGTGAAGTTGTGTTATTTGGGAATAAACCAGACCGAACTGGTTTTTTTTTCATCTGTATTCATCAGAAAGTTCATATTCATAAGATGAATATAGTATATATTACCAGGTGTTCATAACATAGAGATACTTAACCAAGCAGAAAAGCTAATCACCGTACATTTTGAAGGACGCCATGCTGAAGGTGGTACTAAGCCGTGATCTACTACTATGCCAAAATTTATCGATGGCAAACAAACAAATCTTGCCCGATTAGAACAATATTCGTTAGAAAATAAATAGTTGTAGATTCACACCTTTAATACCAGAACGTGTATGTAGGTAGCGGCAATTAAGCGAAGAGAAACGTATTTGTATAAATCGATCACAATTGAGACTTAGTTTGAACTCGTTACATCAGAAATAGAAGTCCGGTGTGCTTAACCATTGGGCTATAGAGACTTACTTGATTGCTAGAGTTGTAAGAGGAGTCTCCTATTGCATTACAAGTGTTCATCCTTCCTGTGTATTATGCAATATCCTCTCGCATAGGGCAGAGTACAAAGCCTTCAGCTTGGTTAATACGCGGGGTCGCCGATAGGTACAAAAACACCCTTTCTAAATGTGAAGCAACAACACAACTACGTGCGCTATAACGGATTACGAATACGTAACGTAAATTTATACTTTAAAATATCAATACCTATTTAACGTAATCACAATGAAAGAGAATAAATAAAAAAATATATATTTTACTGCCTTTTATTGTTTGAAAGAATGATTGAAATATTTGTCACGATAACTATCTACCTAAATTCCGGTACCGTTTAGGCTATACTCAGTAATCTCAGTATAACTCTCTCTGGGGCAGTCGGGTGTAAAGAAACTCATAGTTATTTTTGCATGAGGGTAAAACCGAACAGAACTGAACAGGTGAATGATGCCTCTCGCGACCAGAGGGCACAGAGGATTAGCATTGCCATTCAGCGTGGCAATGCGGTCATTCTTCTGGGCACGCTGCCAGTAGACCGAAATGCAGAAAAATATATCAGCTAGTTTTTTAATTGTATATATGCTATTAATTAATTTTTTCTTAAAATTTTAAATAAAATATATTATTAATATTATTTGAAAATTAAAAATAATAAGGCGCATTCATTAAACGTTTGTCTATTTCTTTGTTTTAAGCGAAGTCTTAAACACTACTCGTGTTTTAAGACCTTGCTTACTGCATAATTCCAGTTCTAGACATTTCCTAGTATTGAAATAAACTTGATTTAAATGTAGATCAGAAAGCACTTCGATAATTATTTAAGTTTAGATATGATTACATAAATTTTATTTGGCCGGGCAATCGAATTCACGTACTTCTTCTCAGTGTATTAGTATTAATATTTATCACTACACCACGGGGCACGTCAAATTATAACTACAGGTCTGTCTGCATTTGTAGAGAAAAAAAATGCCATTATACCTTGAGTTGGGGTGGACCGAGAGGGTAGTGCGTTTGACGGACAGGTGAGCCAAGCTGATAATGAATGGGTAATTAAGTCTACCTTACACACATGTAAAACAAAAATTATTGCTGTTAATTATATAGGGAACTTAGAAATATCTACACTTAATAAGGAACGTTTTCTTGACACGATTAATAAATAAATTCTCAATGACCTATTATTTATGCAACATCGGCGTATATTAATAATAGCTAGGTTTTTTATCTTGAATGCATTGCTAGGTAAGATCTAAGCGTACAAGGGGACAATAAAATAAAGTCGCTTTTCGCTGTCTGTCCCCTTGTATGCTTTTTTATGGGATAGGAGGGCAAACGAGCAAGCGTGTTACCTGATGGTAAGTAACCTGCGCCGCCCATAGACACCAGCAACCCATATAGTGTTACCGTTCCGTTGCCAACCTTTAAGGGAGAAGGATAGGAAAGTATGGGGAAGGAGGGTGGGCCTCCGGGTACCTCTCTTACCGAACGAAACGGGGCATGAGCCACTTTACGACGATCTTCTGAAAGGTCGTGGTATTTCACCGGTCGACCCGGCCCATTCATGCAGCGAACTGCTTGGCTCTACCATTACTTGGATCTATCATTGCAAACTGGAACTAATAATAAGGATCTACAAAAATTCCGCGATGGTGTATGTCTATCTATTAGGAATAACCCACAATGACAATTTTAATATTTTTTTAAGGCGAAACAAAGTTCGCTGGGTCAACCAGTATATAATATAATTCAGTTCCAACAGTTTAGTAGTTTAGCACTTCGTCTTATGATCAAAAAGGGGCCCCAGGTTCCATAGAATAGTTTCGATTTATATACTACTAAGACTAGAGGTTCCGCTGCTGCTTACTACTTTCCTGTTTTAAAGGCATGAATTTAGGTACGTGTGTATTAGTATTTTACTATACTTTAATTTTAAATTTCACATTGTATAAAACTGTAAAAATAAACAATTACTTAATAATAAAAAATTGAAGCAAATAAATATGTACATCCTATAAAATATTTATATGATAAGAATTGAGCGCAGGTGCGAATGATTTATTTTAATTTTACACAACTTCCAGACGAAACAAACAATTGCAGAGCATTAAAACAACTTTTTAGGATTATATCGCGTTTATTTCTTATTTATTTATATTTATTTCCCGACGTTTCGAACTCTTTACAGAGATCATTTTCAAAATTTTGAAATTGAAAAAATTTGAAAATGATCTCTGTAAAGAGTTCGAAACGTCGGGAAATAAATATAAATAAATAAGAAATAAACGCGATATAATCCTAAAAAGTTGTTTTAATGAGTGAGATTCGCGAAAGTCTTAGAAATAAATTGTACAGCAATTAAAAATTGCCAATCAAATCGTATCGTGAGGATATGGCAGATGGTGATAAATCTTAATGATTATTATTATTTCAAAGGCCCTTCATTGAATTGGGCAATCAAATTGCGTGAGACGATGACAGCATTCCTAAAGGCAAAGTTTACAGTAAATTGCCGAATTGCTCAGACGACCGGGGAGAAAAAGAAATACACCGACAAAGCATTATATTTTCTATAAAAATAAGAAAAGTTATTAGAAAGTGTTTCCATGAACAATTAAATTTAGATTTAAGAGCAAATAACCGTGACTTGATAGTTAAATTTGATTATGACGCAACAATGGCTTTTTAAATGTGATGTGATACAACCAAGACATGAAAACTATCTTTAAACAGTCAACTGGCTAATGCTTAAATCGAGCGAGTCTATAAGAAAAGAACAACATTCACTTAGCAATGTTGATACAGTCTAGCCATCTTTCGATCATAATAACAGTAGTTTCCTTTAAAAAAAAAATGAATCCTCCAAAAACCTTGGGAATCTAAAAGCCAGACGTTGCAGTAGTGACCATGGATATGTTACCTGAAACAATAATAAAGTAGATTAGAAAAAATAATAAATTAAAACATCAGATTGCAAAATGGAAGAAGCTCTTGGCGTTGTTCAGACTTTCGTTCTTCATAGTCCAGTCATTTAAGCTTAAATTAGGTAAGAATCTCGGAATTCGAGATACCCAGCTGTAAGTCTGTAAATAGTTGTATATTGACACCCTAAAAGTTGTCTCAAAACCTACATATGGTAGGGTGTAAGCAACTATTAAATTTCAAGGTCAAAGGTCCCAAAAATCGGTTTTTTGCGCTTTTTTTGGAAATATCTCAATTCCTATGGGTTTTTTGCTATTTGTATTTATTATCAATATTGTAGAATACAAAATTCTCTACAAATTTTATTTAAAAATTTTTTTTATACGGTGAACCGTTTTCGAGATAGAGGGCGGAGAGCGCGCGGTCACCGCATCACTTCAGGTCAACCGGTGCCTCCGGTCGAAAACGCACCATATATAGTTGATGAACTATCAATAAATCAATGATTATAAATATTTGTCAATTTTTATAAACTATTATATTATATTTTATCATTTTTTTCCTAACTTATTCACTTTTTATTCAGTATTAATTTATTTAACAACACTTACCTGCCCATGTACCTAATTGCAGAATTGTTAATGAAAATATACGAATTATATTTGAATTTTAACCTAATTAATATTATCTAATAACTTCTTACATGATGAAAAAAAAAACAAATAAATTATGGATTAATCTTTTTATTAAAAAATATCATTGAATATTTTTTTTTTTATTGAAAGTAAAAAAATGGAATAAAGGGTACAAAAACTACAATTTATAATTTTAAACATCTTCTTCCTCTTCATCGTCGTCTTCTGGCTGCTGGTAAATTTCGAACTGGTCTTCATTATCGTCTTCAACGACATTTGTCTCAAGTTCTTCCATGATTTCGGGATCAAAGGTTCCATCTTCGTTAATGTCGCTCTGATATGGTTGAGCATTGAGACAAGCTTGCCCATTACATTGGCCACAAGCTAAAGAGCATTGCAAGCCCGCTTTCCTGCATCCGCATCGTGAACCACAACCACTTTTGCAGTTGCAGAAAATTGTATTTAGCAAATCTTCTGGAGCAGGTGGTAAAATTGTCATGATAGGCTCCAGAAAATCATTTCGCATTGCCCAAACCCATACCTGGGGTTCCAAATCATGTCCTAACCAAGTTTGAACTTGATAATATACACGGTTGAAATGTTGATGAGCAGTTGCACTTGTTGGTGGAATATTTGAAAGCTGCACAGGTTTATTAAGTTTTGTAGACTTGACGTAATGCGTATAACGAAAACACAAATCAGCCATAGTTCTTGAAATTGTACGTCTGTAGTTTACCAAGATACAATTCAAACTGAAGGAAAGAGAAAATGGTCGTAACTATACAATACAAATGAACATCTGTCCCGACTAGCTATAAATAGAAAGGTCCGTAGTGTATTCCCAGGTATAATTTTCGACGTAGTGGAAGAATTTTAAAATTTACAGATTTTAAAGAGGCACTAAATTATTTTCTATTTAAAATGTCATTAGTGTAAATGGGAATATAATTATATTATGATTTAAGTTTTTCTCTTAATTATTTTTTAATTTTAGTAAACGGTTATCAGTATTATTGAATAGATATAGATTTAATGCATGAAGAAAATGATAAAATATAATATAATAGTTTATAAAAATTGACAAATATTTATAATCATTGATTTATTGATAGTTCATCAACTATACTCGTATATGGCGCGTTTTCGACCGGAGGCACCGGTTGACCTGAAGTGATGCGGTGACCGCGCGCTCTCCGCCCTCTATCTCGAAAACGGTTCACCGTATAAAAAAAATTTCTAAACAAAATTTGTAGGAAATTTTGTATTCTACAATATTGATAATAAATACAAATAGCAAAAAACCCATAGGAAATGAGATATTTCCAAAAAAAGCGCAAAAAACCGATTTTTGTGACCTTTGACCTTGAAATTTAATAGTTGCTTACACCCTACCATATGTAGGTTTTGAGACAACTTTTAGGGTGTCAATATACAACTATTTACAGACTTACAGCTGGGTATCTCGAATTCCGAGGTGAACTTACTATAATGACTGGACTATCAGTCATTCGGACGTGTCAAAACCTCTTTTACAACTTTCGCGCCAATCGCCATTTTGCCGCCGGCCGGCGATGAACCGTTCGTTGTGTCGACCGATTCGACATCACTTTCTCAATTTTATTGTTTGGTAAATAGGTAATACAAGAAAACTGGCGCGCAATTATTGTACTGGCGGTAAATTGTATGACAGAAATCGATTTCATTTTACAAATACATTAAACAGCTATAATATCCAAATAACTTTATTACAATCTAATTAAAAACGTTGACAATAGTTTTTTTTTGGTAACGTTGCAAAGGAATCAAATTCATTCTGCCGATGGAATAGTAATTTACATTCCAAAAAAAAAATGTTATTATTTTTCATACAAAATGCTAAAACTAACTTTCCTCTTTTCACTAATATATAAACTGCTGAATCGGCTTACATAAAATTTGATTGGTAAATGTGATTAATACAAAAGACTGTAGTTTTATTGAGTCCAAAAATCATCTCTTTAATCTACGGAAGAGGAGCAGTAATCATATTTTTGTTATCGAATTATGCGAAAATTACACCTTGTTTCCTCCTGAACCGATAATAATTCCACGAGCTATAATTTAAACATGGTAAACATATTATATTATTATATCCGTAAACATATTTGTATACAACAATGTATGGAATTATGTAATATTTATGTGATATAAGGAAAAAAACATGGTTTTCATTTACAAACAGCGCGGGTGCGTAAAAAATCGTTATTATCTATATGCATTACTCATAATAATATTATGTATTTTTACTTTTAATATAACACTTCAAACTACATATTATGCCAATCTAGATAAAGCTAAAGATTTAGTTTGTTTGAACGGGATATTCTCAGGAACTATAGATCCAATTTGAAAAAGTCTTTCAGTACTTATTACTTAACCCACATAACCATGAAGGATATTTCATGACGCCACTACCAAGAGGAGGATAGCACTGACCTTTTTAGTCGTAAAACTATTTTATATATATGAAGTTACTAAGAAGACGTATGTTTCTAAGTATTTTTACAATTAATATCAGACAATTGTAATATAACAAAATGCAGTCGACTTCTAGTCACGTCTCACGTCAACTTGTCACGTCAAATGTAACATTACGTGATAGGTGCACGCTTGCGCTTGACAAACATTACCCTCCATTCCCTCATCGGCATTCGGATAAAAAAATTAAACGCATTTCTCAGTTGCAATAAAATTAATGTCAAACTCCTTTGGATATGTGTCGTATTTTGACGTGCGCCACATAACAGCCGGATAGCTTTTAAGCTGGCAAGAGGGACAGGATCTTTAACACGTATTAAATACCTATTATTTTAATATGTCAGTTTATAATTTACTACTTCCGAACAGTAAATTAAACTTTTTATACGCGTATTAGGCCTGGTGGTTAAGTACTCGGAAGACGGATTGGGTGGTACTGAGTTCAGACACAACATTCGCCAAAGAAAAATTAGTTTTATGTGTAATAAAAATTCATGACTGACATATATATGTCCGACATATATTTATTGGCATTGTGAAGCAGCAATTAATCAAATTTATTAATTTTTCCTGTTATCATCTACCGACCATCTATTTGACCCAGCGAACTTTGTTCCGGAACCAAATAATAAATAGTAAATTTTGGATTTATCCCTTTTTCTTTGCTACATTATACATGAATAATAAATGAAAACCAGCCCGTTGAGACCCTCTAGCCCGAAAACTGAACCGCCACTTAAATTTATAAGCGCTACTTAAGCGTTTAAGTAGCTGTCACATTAGACAGAATACGTGAAATTTGAGCAGTAAGTAGCACTTTATTGATTGTCAGATTTGAGTGGCGGTTCAGTATTCGGGCGTCTATCTATTAAAAAACCCACATCAAAATCCGTTGCGTCGTTTCAAAGATATAAGCATATAAGGGAACAGACAGCGGATTTATTTTATACTATGTAATGTTGGTCTGTAGGTCGAGCACCTCGCTTCTGAATCAATAAGTCTTGGCCTCGAATCCTGGCTGACATCAGGCGGAATCACGAGGGGATGTTGATATACGTAAGATCTGATATTTCCATCAGTAGGTATCGTCACGAAGATATTTATAAAAATATCCGGTAAACACGTAACCAGCCAGTCCAGCAGTCCACAAGTATATATGAACCTACAATATGTGTTAATTGAAGACGACCTCAGTCAGCTTGTTAATATGCGACACTTGTTTAGCGACATCACGACAGCCACGTACACTCAATTAGGATTGGAATAATAAGCAAAAAATATGTATCTACCCGACTTTGTAAAAAATAAAATAAAAAAAGAGTTTAGCTATTGTTCCCGTGGAAATTTGTCTCTTTACTCGCGTGGTTATGAGGAATCTCGAGGAAACTTAATAAATCTAGATTGCGGACAGTTTTTTAGGTTACTTGCTTTGCCAAGAAAATATAAATAGCCCACTTTCATGCACAGTCCGTTTACAAAAAGAAAATACGTAAAATTAAAAACTGCTTACAATGTTTATTGAATTTAACTTGTAGATAATTTTTAAAACAGACAATCTGATTAAAATTTCAGATTACATAGAGCGATTCAGCGTTTATGGCACATTTTATTCAACCCATAGTCAAAAGATGACCAGCGTTTTAATTATTATTAAGATAACTAGGTGACCCGGCGAACTTTGTTCCGCATCAAAAGTATTTTACAGCGTATACAATTAAAGTATGTACTATATCGACGGCCTCGTGGCGCATTGGTAAAACTATCGACTGAAGCAATGAGGTCGGGGCTTCCATTCCCACCCGAGCACAAATATTTGTGACAAACATGAATATTTGTGTGGTGTCTGGGTGTTTTTCTATGTATAAGTATGTATTTACAAAAAAAGTATATATGTATTTATATCCGTTATCTAGTATCCATAACACAAGCATTTAATTGCTTAGCTTGGAACTAGAGGGCGCTGTGTATATTGTGTCCAAGTTATTATTATTATTATCTCGAAATTTATCACTTTTCCTTTACTACATTATACATGAATTATACATATAAATCACCCCGTTGACACCCTCTATCTACTAAAAAAGCCGCATCAAAATCCGTTACGTTCAAAGAATTTTTTTTTAATTCTTTATTAATTTCAGGGATTTTTGTACACAAAGTGACGATGACAATCCCATCGTACTTCTTGCAATTTTAATACATTTAGACTTAATACTAACTTAATATTAATTAACTAAGAATGTATATAGTATTCTTGCTGCACTTGAGGTAGGGTTGGCTAAGATACAATTAAATATACCGATGTTCATCGCATTCAAACCTTCAGCAACCATTAAATCCTTTCTCTTATCGCTGTGTCGAACACACTCCACTAGCACATGTTGTGCATCCTCCACTATTCCACACACATCACAATTTGGGGTGGTTGATTTTTTCATAAGGTATGCAAACTTGTTCAGTGGAATGTGTCCAGACCGCAGTCGATGTGCAGCAACAATATCTTTACGACTAATTTTGGCATTTGAAAACCACGGTACGCGAGGAGGTTCACACTGTATGCTATTATACCAGATTCCTTTCAGCTTACATCTTTCATCAAAATGTTCCTTCCACAGCAAACGTTTCAAAGATCTAATCATATAAGTGGACAGACAGCTGAAAGCGACTTTGTTTTATACTATTTAATGATAATGATGATACTTAATTTCCAAGTCAACCCAAGACAAGTCCTTTGCGGAGTACGCAGAGAGTACCGAATAGTTAACGACCTAACTATAAGCCTGGGGTAATGTTCAAAGAAAGAAAGAACGTGGCTAAAGTATTAACTCATACAGTTGACAGGCTATATCTGCTTCAGATAATATGTTGTTCCGATAGCCGATCGCTAAGCACAATAACCTTGGACCGGTGTGATACTTTGTTTTCACCCGCTGGCGTAATATGAACTCTTAATTCCAGCCAGCCAACGCGCTGTCTTGCAAATTCGTATTTTAAACGACTAATTTCAGCTAGGCGGTGACGAGCAGTCACTGTCAAATTCACTCTAAATTCGATTTATCAACGACTTATTCCATTTAGTCAGTCATGAGTAAGCTGGACTGGCTGAAATTAGTCGTTGGAAATACGAATTCACTAGGCAGCGCGTTGGCTCATGGCTGGTTGGAATTAAGAGCTCATATTAGGGCCCATAAAAACACTTGGCGAAGTACTTATGGCCTACAACAACATCAGCCAATCTTAACGGATTTTTTCCTAATGAATGGCGATAGACTAACGCCCGAATACTGAACTGCCACACAAATTTCACAATCAGTGAAATGCTTTACTTACTGCTCAAATTTCACGTATTCTGTCTAATGTGACAGCTACTTAAACGCTTAAGTAGCGCTTATATATTTGAGTGGCGGTTCAGTATTCGGGCGT
This sequence comes from Euproctis similis, assembly GCA_905147225.2. Lineage (NCBI taxonomy): Eukaryota > Metazoa > Arthropoda > Insecta > Lepidoptera > Erebidae > Euproctis > Euproctis similis. The sequence continues at coordinate 14,654,313 of LR990122.1, read as the reverse complement.
AAGTCAATTGGCACAATTGTTTTGGACTCAAATTTGATGATTTTCTGAAATACAACATGATTACTAAGGGTTATTAGTATCGAAGAAGCGAATTATATGGAAGTATCTAAAAGAGTACTCTTGCGCCGACCTCGAAGTATGTAAAATGAAAAAATAAACTTGGAAGGAAGCATGGAAAAAGAAAACCTGTTGTGCCGACCCCAATTGCTCGCAACAGCGCACGAAGATGATGAATAAGATGAGCTCCTGTCAACCAGTAATTACCACCATTACACTTTCCGTGTATGTACCGGTTTTACGGCGTAAACAAACATTGTACGCGTAAGCAATTGACGGTATAATGTATTTATACGATAATTACGTAACGTCTTGCGCAACCATCACCGTGGGACATGTGCGTACTGGATGACATGCTTTTGACGTAACCACATGACATTTCAATAAGTTTTACATACATATTGTGGAAGATGAGAGACGAGACGGAGGAGAGACCTAAATCAGCCGAGTAATGGTGGAACTTGACTCATCTACAAAAGACTATTGAGTGAATGGTCAGGTGGTCAAAATTAATAATAGAATTTCTTCTTTTTAAAGAGTTGTTCGAACCCTATAAAAATAAATTTTGGTCCCTCGATCGTGAAGACATTGTGAACGTCACTAGGTCTGTGGATTCAAAAGATAACCACAGTTTCTTAAAGTTTAAATATAATTAATATTTCAATAATTAACTTTATATGAAACATTTTTTCTATGTGTCGGATAAATATTCTAGTAGATATAGCACACCGAATTCGTTGCGAGGTTCCGAGGGAATCTTTTCAAATTCTGATCAGCATGACGTTACTTCCACTTTGTAATATGAAGGAAATAGTAGTTTTTTTTGTACATTTATACAAAGAAACATTGTTTTGAAGATGTTTTGCGATCATTTGTAACATCTGTCAGGCATCGATATTAAGTCAGCCTATTATTGAGAGTTGCCCCTCAACATGTCATCTATGTATGTTCCAAGACCTTTATTATATGGTGTCCATATTCGGAATGACTTTTACCGCGAATATTATTACTCAGTTTTTCTATTGCTCGCTCGTAACAAGTTGCCATTTACAGATGTAGGCACTGGGCAGGTAGTAATATCGGAACACGTGGTGATATAACACGTCAATAATGTAGAATTAATTGCATTACTGTTGAAATATCTGAGTGTAGTACATAGTATATCACTTTTTACCCGACTGTGTGACGCAAACGAGGGTAATGTGTTCATCAGTCTATATATGTATTTAGTAATACGCGATAAACCTTCATATAGTTAGTTATACACAAGTTACTGTGTATCTCTTAAGTCCATGGTAACAAAAATGGAAAAAAATACCTCACGTTAGAATAAAACTAACAAATAGCTAATTGACATTTAAACATCCTATTGAAGGCATTTTACTGTAATTACGTCACACATACACATCGTGCACAAATAACAAGCTATTTCCGTGTAAGACAAACAACTTAACGATGATCACAAAGCACAAACCAATTTTAGCTTGCTTCTAGACCAGTGATTCTCAAAGTTGTTAATGTCAACCCCTTGGGTAGTCATTGGCATGGATTAATATTAACCGATTTTGCAGTATCTACGGGTTTGTGTAAGTAAATCATTAATCACATTTGATATTTATAATTTATTTTATAACAATTTATTTTGTCAAACTGAAGAAGATGATTTGAAGTTTACTCACTTAAAAAAGTTTTAAAATTAAACACTATTTTTGTCAAATAAATAAGAAACTAGACATAGGATTATTAAATTAGCTCAGCTATGGGGTTTAGAACGGTGTCTCTTATCCAAGCCAGTTTGAGAAACCCTGTATTAGACATTTAGAGCTAGGGGCGTTGTCCGGCCGTAATTAGGGAATAATTGGGTGAGACAAAGCAACCTCTACACTACCGACAACTGGTCCGTGCAATGTGTATTCGCCTAATAATAAACTTGTAGTTATATTCCAATCATTTGATGATATTGAAGGGCTTTTACATCTGTTCGTGTTTTGAAGCGCGACTTAAATCGTTGTCTAAAGAGATTAGCCACGAAATAAAAATCGAACTTTGAGAATGACTGAAAAATAGACATCCAAACGTTAACTTTGTTGTTAGACACGTCTTTCTGTCTGGAAGGTTTGTATGCAAATCCTGGCAGAAATCCTAGAAATAACATAACTTTTCTGTAGATATTACGATACAGATTTAGTATTAGGAATTGCTGACATTAATCAGATATTGTTTATTTTGTTATCATACAAAATTTCGAAAAACTCATTATTACGGCTCAGCATTCGAACCCGTGTCCTACTACGTAGGGGACCCATTCAGCCACAAGGTTATTCAGACGATGAATCAAGAGAAATCTATATTAAACACACGAGTACAAATTTACTTTACAAATTATTTGTTAATCAATTTTGCAAAACAAATGTTGGCTATTATTCTCTTCGAAAACTTTCAAAACGGTTAGTTAACACACATCTTTAATTAGTCGGTAAAGTTCAGAGAACATGTTAAAATAACATATATATCATAAACACCGAAATAACAGTTAATCGGCCATTTAATATCGATAATATATCGATAATCGATTAGTACAAAACCATAGATTGCGTATTTGTAATAAGCAATATATTGTTTATTTCTGCCGAAACTTTACCAACACATTTGTAATTTCAGAATAAATATATCATTTCATTTATTATTTTTATTTTCACAAGAATATAATGTATTCCGATAACTTTATCATAGTTAATTCAATAATAGCGATATGGTAACACAACAATTTGATTAAAAAATAAAATGCGTTCATAATGACGTGGCAGCAGATAGATAGGGCATCAAGGCAGGTGCGTTCTGAACATTGGGTCTCACTCACATCTGCCATCATTATATCGCTGCTTTATTTTATATAATATTTATAACTTAATTTATTAATTATAATATGTGAAATTGCTAAAAATCGAATCAATATTTTGGTCGAAATTATTAAAATCAAACTATACTGGTCAAAACTTCTTAAAAGCCTTCAGCTTATTAAAAATTTATTATTATCCAATCCCAAATGAACGATAGCTGGTGAAACCTATTACTATTGGCCACACATTAGCCACAATTTATCAGACATCATTTCTGGAAATTAATTTTCTCGAATTGCTGAACCACTAGGTAGGTCATCGAGACTTATGATACTAGAAATGACGATGGCATAAAATACATCTACCTACACTGTGGATGGCGTGAAGATATCAGTCGCTGAATTAACTAAATAAATACTATGTCAGTGATTGGACTCAGCAATAGTTGTGGTTTACTGTCTATCAACTAATTAAGAAGTGCCGATATGAGAGAGATTTCTTCAAAACCATTTGTAACCAACAGTTGTTCGACCTGATTATAAATATATCGATAACGAGAAAATCGATTATAACAAATCACATTTCTATCATGGTAGAAATTAAGATTTATTACTAAACTAGCCATATAGCGCGTCACTTAACTCGTTTCTGTGATTTTCAATATTTTATTAATGATAATATATCGACGTTTTTAAGGTAAGAAGATGAACTCTTCTAACTGATAGAAAAAAATATGATACTATTGAACATTTTTGATTGCACGCAATAATTACAAATAAAATTTATTGTTTGGCAAATTGCCAAAAAATAATCTCATAAACCATTATAAAATATCGATGGTGTGATTGAAGAAAATTTTGAATTTTACGGTTTGGTTAAAATGTAAAAATTGTGTGTAAAAACATATGTTTTTGGCAAAATGTAAAAATCCAGCAACTGTCATAAGATAAATAATAGTTTAAAAAAACTAAAAAACACGCTTTTTATAGAAAACCGAACTAAAAAATAGAAAAATAAAAAAAAATATTTTATTTTAAAAAAAGCGTGGGGTGCTTTTTAGATATTAACGAAATGATAATCACTCTACTCATATCTGTCAATAAAATATTTATAACTATTCACACCATGCACCCCACGCTTTTTTTAAAATAAAATATTTTTTTTTATTTTTCTATTTTTTAGTTCGGTTTTCTATAAAAAGCGTGTTTTTTAGTTTTTTTAAACTATTATTTATTTTCTATTTTTTAGTTCGGTTTTCTAGTCTAGAACTTTCATAGTTCACAAATCGCACCATCTAGTGGCAATCACCGGAAACTAAAAAATAAGTCGGTTACAAACAAACATACAAACCTACAAACATACAAACCTACAAACAAACATACAGGTGAAGCTAATAAAAAGCTAATAAAAAAGGGAGGAATTCGTTCTGAGGCGTGGCCGTCAGGTGCGTCGCAGGATGTGGGGGCCCTAAAGGAGGGGAGAAGCCGGCGCACTATCTGTAGGAATACGCCAACAGAATCTAATTATTATTATTTTGTAACGTCAAAAGGCTACTTTTTCTACTTGAAGTAGTTGAATTTTTACATCCCAAATAAAATACATATATTAACATAACTTCACGCCAAGTCCCTTGCGGGGTAGGCCGTGAGAACAGAGCTCCATAAGGCACGATTCTTACACGACTAACTCGCTTCTTTGAGTTTCACAACTCTTATCATGTACGCTCGTCGATTTTAAGGGCTCCTGACATCACCTTCCTCAAGGACTCGTTCTTTTTGGTCACGGAAAGTGGGTCGTGGCCTGTTTTTACATCCATATGCTTTTGCATTGAAAAAATACAAACAGAATAGGCGGCGGAATCTTCCTTATTACTTCCTTCGACTTTCGATAAGATACGACAAATATGTATGAACATGACAGGAGTGGTCGCGGAGTTCCTTGTCTCCTATGTCTGCTTGCTCATGTCCGTAAATTTGTTATTTAGTTGGTTATAATAATTTAGAAATGGGGTTATTTTTAAAACTTTTTAACCTCTCACGCAGCGCACCAAACGGAAACTCTCTTACGAGGGATCAGTTTTACCCCCAGTTTTTGGAAAACAAATCAATGACATGACATCTCTTCCTGGGTATATACTTCAAATTACATATGTTCAGCAAAACAAACAAACACATCGGCATTGTTATATTAATATATATATATATATATATATATATACTAAATACGGTTGCCCGATGTTAATTTATGTAAGTGGGCTACATAACATTTAATTTATACATAAAATAAAAAGATTAATAAAAAAAAAACAAAATACCATTAAGTAGATTAAAAAAATGTTTTTTTCCATAAAATCATTATTTATTATACAACAAACTTGTTGCATAAATAAAATCAATATTTAATTGCTAATTGCAAAATAATATGCAAGGATAATGGTTGATGATGTAGTGCTGGAACAGATGAATGAAATTGTATATCTTGGATGCGCTTTTAGCAGAGATGGAAGGTACACCGCGGATGTAGAAAGACGAGTGGCGATAGGAAATAGCGTAAATGGAGCGTGGAGATTCCTGGGCGCAAAAAACATTAGCAGAAAAGCCCAGCTAGCAATCCACAATGCAGTCCTGATCCCAACGCTAACTTATGGAAGCGAGAGCTGGGTATGGCAGAGTGTACATGAAAGTAGAATAAACGCGGTAGAAATAAGGGCACTACGCAAAATCTGCGGAGTGACTCTCGCTGACCGCGTAGAAAACAAGGTTGTAAGGAAGGAAGTTGGTTTGAAAGAGAGTGTCGGTGTAAAAGTAAGAAAGGGCTTGCTCCGATGGTTCGGACATGTAGAAAGAATGGTTGATGCAAGACTGACTAAGCAGATGGAATACAAAAGCGGATGGATGTAGGAGTCGAGGACGGCCAAGACACACATTCCATGACCAAATAGAACGTGTTCCGGAGGAAGGTGATGTTAAGAGCCTCAAAAACCGACGCGCGTGCATGAAAAGAGTTATGAAAGTCAACGAAGCGAGTGAGGCGTGTAAGAATCGTGCCCTATGGCGCTCTGTTCTCTCTGCCTACCCCGCAAGGGATTTGGCGTGAAGTTATGTATGTGTGTGTATGTACTATTTATTTGGTTCGTTCGTTCGTTCCTGACACTGGCTCACACCAATGACTTTTCGAAATTGTTTTGGGAAAGGTATGTGTGATAAATATCGATGACTGAAAACTTTGTGCCCGGTATGGTAATAGGTTCGCCACCTATTCCATTTGGGACGTAAACATAACGGCAAGACGAGGCTTAACAGCCGCTGCCTTCACCTTCGGGTAATAATGGCGTGAAGTTATGTTATGTTTACTATTTATTTTGGAGTGACGAAAACGTACCTAAGAGTTGCAAGCTTTACTACTAGCTGACCGCGCGAATATCTTACCGCCTTATCGATTTTTATCACTAAAACGGTCACTGCTCTGCCCTTATTAGTCTTAGCGTGATGATACATACCCTAAAGACATCGTCAATAAATGGGCATGTCTAACACAAAATGAATTTTTCAAATCGAATCTGCAGTTTAAAATTTTGTATTATTTACCAATTATTTTCCCTAATAACTATATATATTTTTTTACAAATAAATTTAGGTTTATAATCATTACATAGTATAAAACAAAGTCATTTTCCGCTGTCGGTCCCCTTATATGCTTATATCTTTAAAACTACGCAACGGATTTTGATGCGGGTTTTTTTAATAGTAGCGAAATGCTGTTAACGGGGTGGTTTATATTTGTATTCATAAATAAAGTTAATTAAAGAAAAAGTCATAAATCCAAAAATTGCTTATTTATTCCTTTTGTTGCGGAACAAAGTTCGCCGTGTCAGCTAGTAGTACTTACAATATTTTTCGAAATCGGTTTAGCACTTTTTTAGGTTTACTCAATACATACAAAGATACAACGTTATACTCTTTATAATTTTAGTATAGATTACGACGGAATGCCTGTTTTTTTTTTCCAACACAATTATATGTTTTTATAAACACCATTTATTATGAGTTACTAATTACCCCTGTCGACGATCGGCTTAATTTAATTGCATTTTGTAAATGATACAAGGGATTATTTTTTTATTACAAGGGATTATTACATAGTTGTTACAAATAAACATTGGCTTAAAACATATACGAGAAAAAAAATGCTCAAAGATGTTTATCGGCAGTTAGTGTTATTATTAATTAATGAACAGCTGATCGCGCAATGTGAATAAAATATTATCTTTTATTTTTAACATTAAAAATATCTTTAACAACCTTAATTTAATAATACGATCAACACTAATTATAATTATTGTTTATTAATTATATTTTTGTTTGCATGCGGAATAAATAACTTTTTGGAATAATTTCATCCGAAACTTTTACTGTAGGTACAAAATTTTGTAGAAAAAAAATAAACGAATGTGGTAGAACAACGCATGCTGCTGCATGAATGGACCGACCCGACCTCTGTAATACCACGATCTCTCTGTAAATAGACGTGTACGTGCTCATGCCGAGTTTCCCCTTCACCTTCATTTTGAAAGCTGGCAACGACTCCATGACCATTTTTGTGTTACAGACGACAAAGCGCTTGTTTGCCCCGTTTCTAATAAAAAAAAAAACATCACCGTACAAGTTTGCATATGTACTTTAGGTAGTTTAACATATATATAACAATGTACATACAAACATATACAAGTACTATATAAAACAATAATCTAATCATAACTACGTTATCTATTAGCCTCAACAACAGTGACATGTTTCGTCGTAGCTATAAGTGCAGTTAAAATATTACTATTTGAATAATTTTTACTTTTGACGAGGGTCAGGTTATGTGACGAGAATTTAATTTTGATGCAGAAGCGGATTGCTGAACCTGTTCACCGAAACTATTGAGGATACGCTGTTTTATTGTTATAAATGCTCGCCCTCAAAGTACATCACTCTCAAGTACGTACATGCATAACTTCACGCCAATACCCTTGCGGGGTAGGCAGAGAGAACAGAGTGCCAAAAGGTACGATTCTTACACGCCTCACTCGCTTCGTTGATTTTCATATTTCGCGTGTCGATTTTTGAGGCTCCTAACATCACCTTCCTCCAGAACCCGTTCTATTTGGTCATGGAATGTGTATCTTGGCCGTCCTCGACTCCTACATCGATCCGCTTTTGCATTATATATCGGCTTGGTCAATCTTGCATCATCCATTCTTTCTAATGTCCAAACCATCGGAGCAATGAATACGCTCAAGTAATGAACGATATTCTCGATTCCGTTTTTCCGGCTCCAAACTACTCGCGAAGTTCTTTTTTTTATGATAGAAGGGGGCAAACGAGCTTGCGAGTCACCTGATGGAAAGCAATCACCGCCGCCCATGGCCTCTGCAATACCAGGGGCACCACATCAGCGTTGCCGGCCTTTCAGATAATAATAGGCTCGTTTCTTGAAGGTTCCTAGGTCGTAGCTGTCCGGAAATACCGTCGCTGGCAACTGGTTCCATGAAGAAAACAGTGCGTGGCAAGAAGTGCCTGTTAAAACGCACTGTTGTCGATCGCCAACCATTCAGCCAATGCGGTCGGGTTGGCGCGTCGAGCGATGGCGAAAATCAGCTGGCGGTAATAATCCGAACAATTCCTCAGAGCACTCCCCGTGGTATATGCGGTAGAGGATGCATAGAGATGCCACCTCTCTCCGCAACGCCAGAGGATCAAGCCGATCGGTAAGAACTTGGTTGTCGACAAGCCGAACCGCGCGTCGTTGGATGCGGTCAAATGAAGTAAGCTGGTACTGGGGTGCCCCCGCCTAAAGATGTGAACAGTATTCCACGTGAGGACGGACCTGCGCCTTGTAAAGTTACAGACGATGACCTGACGAACGTTCCTCGTCGATTTACTAATAGCGTGTCTGTCTCTACACATTCGTTCAACTTCGCGACGCGCTACTACTAGTCTGACTCGGTTTATTCATACATTTGAAGAAGGTAATTCTCTTTCAAAGTTTTAGAATATTTCGTTGTCATAAACATTAATTTTAGATACGAAAACCCCCAATAAACATCTACCTATTCTTATAATCTCCGCAGATACCAAACTGTACCGATAAAACACACTGCCAGTCCGGCGGCGTGTTGTTCGTAATTATTATTTCACATCTTGAGCGAATACCGGTTCTGCGATGACTCACGGCGACCTCACAACGACCTCAACGTTATAACTAAACGCCCTCTATTTGAGATGAGAAAATTAACTTATATATTTGAAAATGGAACATCAGAACATCCATAGACTAAGAATTTAATGTACCATAGAGATTCATCACAGTAAGATGATCCATGCTCTTCACATGCGAAAAGTATATTAATTAATATATGCTGGAATCTTTTAAAATGTTCCCTATTAGCTGTTCAAACTTCACGCTTAAAACGCTGAATCAATATAGATTAAATTTGGTAAGTAAACGAGTTAAGTCCCGAGAATGGGCGTAGGAATTTTTTTCTTTTTATATACGAAATTATCGCGATCGGTGCAAGGACATTTGTCGTATTACTCATTTCTTAGTAGGAAATATAAAACAATTACTAATTGCTTGCAGATATCAAATAAATGACATAGTAACATAACATAGCATAATTTCACGGCTATTTCTACCTGAAAGTGAAGGCAGCGGCTGTTAAGAATAGCTGACGAACCTATTGCCATACTGGGCACAAAGTTTTTAGTCATCTGTAATTTTCACACTTAACTTTCGAAATTAATTGCGAAAAGTCATTGGTCGTAGAGCCAGGATTCGAACCCGAAACTTCTTGATTCAGAAGCGAGGTGCTCGACCACTATACCACCGAGATTTAAGGTACTAAATGACCTACCTAGTATTTTTTATATTTATTTATTAGGGCCCTAAATCTGTTTCTACACATTGTGTAATATGTATATATAAGTAAGATTATTATTGCAAGATTGACAAAGCAGATATACAGTGCAAAAGCGAATGGATGTAGGACTCTAGGACGGCCATAACATACTTTCCACGACCAAATAGAACGAGTCCTGGAGGAAGGTGACGTCAGGAACTTAACAAACCGACGGGCGTGCGTGTATGACACGAGCTATGAAGGTCAAAGATGCGAGTGAGGCGTGTAAGAATCGTGCCTTATGGCGCTCTGTACTCTTTGCTTAGCCTGCAATGGACTTGGTGTGGAGTTATGTATGTATGTATCAACATACATACATACATAAGCTCACGCCTGTATCCCATGGGGGTAGGCAGAGACTTTGGCTTTCCACAAGCTACGATCCTGACACACATCTTTCGCCTCATCCACAGTCATACATCTCGTCATGCATTTACGTCGGTTTCGGGTGCTACGCATTTTGCCTTTTTTAAACAGACCACTTATTTGGTCATGGTAGCTCCGTCTTGGTCTCCCGATCCCGACCCTGCCACTCACATTCGCTTCGTATACTCTTTTAGTCATTCGGCTTTCATCCATTCTTGCAATATGACCAAACCATCTTAACATACTTCTCTCCACTTTGGTCACCACATCATCCTTCAACTTGCATTTCTCCCTTATCACGCTATTTTTTATTCGATCCGCAATGGTGACTCCACACATACTTCTCAGAGAACGCATTTCCACTGCATTCACCTTACTTTCATGCTTCGTCTGCCACACCCAACACTCACTCCCGTACGTCAGAGTTGGTACCAACACACCATTGTGAATCGTCAAGCGTGCCTTTTCAGACACAGCCTGACTACGCATCAAGGCATGCAGTGCACCATTAACTCTGTTACCCGCAGTCACTCTCCTTTCAATATCTTCTGTATGTATCAATATCATAGATATAAGAATAATAGATCGACAAGAGACACCCAAACAACGAGACCAAAAATGGGTTGTTGATGTGTGAGTGACTTATCAATGTGTGCGTAAAAAGTGCCTCCAAGTGTCAACTTTTACATAAGTATTGTGCATATGTTGAATAATAAACATCCTGAGAATCGCTTACTCGCGGTTGCGTTGTCAGTGATGAATATTAGTACATTTTTACTGACATGTGCCATCTACTACAGTCTATGATAAATGTATGTATGAACATATAATATTCACGCTAAAGTTTGTAGTTGCTTAGTTTATTCTAAACATCCTTGTATATACAAAGATCACGCTCATCAAGTTGTTGACTAATATCGATGATCTAAGTTTAATCGATGTATTGGAAATACTTTGTGCCCGGTATCGGTAGGTTCCGGTGGGCCCGGTATATTAGGTTCGCCACGTATTCCATTTAGGATGTAAACATAACGGCGAGTCGAAGCTTAACGGCCACTGCCAACACATTCGGTTAGAAAAAGGCGTGAAGTTATGTTTATGTTTAATAACAATAAGAAAATTTAAATAATCTCATAAGAACTATATTCAATCTTTTTATCTGTTTTGCATGCATCTCTGTGGGTTGATAAATTACGAATGTCACGCAATAGTCATAGTCAGCTTACAGTATTATAAAACGGAAAAGTACCTAACATAGAGTAATGAAAGCGCGCGTTGATAAATGCACAGAGTAGACTCAATCTAATACAGACCAATATGAAATCAAATAATCAAAGTAACTACACAGTTTGGAGTTTTAATAAATTAATAATGTATTTTATTTGAAATAAAGAGTTTATGTCCTTGCAGTGGTGGCTTAATATACTTTTGATAGCCTTTCACTAAAACAATATTTGGGTAAGGTTCTATTCTAGTTCGTAAGGTGTAGACATCTTTTGTTATTGTATATTTCTGAACAGATATCATTGCACCAGCTAGTGTACTTTAGAACTTTTTTAATACAAATTCACGACCTTTTTCTACCGTTACGCCTCAACTCGCCTTTTTTTACTACCCAAACTGTTTGGGTTGGCGGAACCTATTGCCATACACCGGGCACAAAGTTGTCTGTCAACGATATTAATCACACATAACTTCCGAAAAGAATTCCGACAAATAATTGGTGTGAGCCCGGAATCGTTCCCACGACTTCCTGAATCAGAAGCAGAGAGCTCGGCCACTGGACTACAGAGACTTGTATACTAGTATAATTGATATACAACACGAACTAAGAAGATTGTAGACCGTCAGGTGTTACCAAGACCTAGGCTGTAATTAATATCTCTTAGATACGAGCCACGAATAACTTGATAGAGATATGGATTTAATTATAAAGTGGATTGTGGAGCACAGATTAAATCCATAAAGGAAAACAGGTTTTTTTACCATATTCTATACATCTATCTATCAACACTAATAAATAAGATTGTTCGTGTGTACGCTCTAATCTCAGAAACTAGTAGTTCGAATTGAAAATTTCTTTTCGTGGCAGATAGTCCATTTATCGAGGAAGGCTTTATGCTGCATAACATCACGCTGCGACCAACAGGAGCGGAATTTTTGGTGGTAAAGTATAATAGTCAGCTAGTACTAAAGCATACTGTATCGGTAACCCGGAAATTTAGCACCGCGCATCTGAATTACTCTTCATAAGGGTGATCGCCAAAATTGTGCCACTATTTGGAGCTAAAAAATCGGCGAATCAAGGCAAATACTACCACTGCCTACTCCTGCGTGTATAAAATTCGTAATGGTACAAGAAAAAACACTAATATTAAACACGAGTTAGATGTCTAAAATTATAGGATGGAATTTCAACAACAACTCATTCCAATAGGTAATATATAACATCTAGGTGTGCTAGTGATGCAACAAACAGTCCGATATATCTAGATTACGTTTGAGATATCGATTAGATAACGATTCGTCGTAATCCGCTATAATTCATTATCACCCAGAAATCTGTTTTTAACATGACAACATTCGAAGTTCCAAATTTGAAATAATAAAAAAGAACACGTCATCAAATTTAAAAAATAGAACAACAGACAAGAATCGTTAATTCAAATTTCAATGTGTAAAGCCGTTGGATGTAACGGCTGACAGACAGCTGTTCCAGCCGGCAGGCATACCATATGCAGCCAGTAACCCAGTTGCCTCAATCCACTCCAAAGGCATAGCTATGTACCTACATAGTTATAATGATCATACTGCTAAGACATATTGGTCATATTTTTTCAGTGTTTTTGGTCCTGTCTAAGTTACTTATTCTATACTCTATTAAGTTATATTCTATTTGCGAGTTAAAACTTCAAAAGACTGAAATCTGCTTCCAATATATAAGTACCCTTTTATAGGTATGATGATTTATTTTTTCATGATTTTGGTTAATAGACACATAGTCGATCTGATGAAATCCAGGTCATGCGCGCCATGGACGTGAGACATCATCTTTAGCCGCTTTTTAGACGACTAACCTCTGAAAAATTTACTTAGTGCCAAGTCACGGGGAATATCTTTATCATATGACTAAACATTTTCAACGCCTTATTTTAATTACATAAAAAATAATATAAAAGATAAAGATATTTCTTCCTTAAATAGCACAATTTCAGTGATTTTAAGTTTTTCTGCGCGCAACTTGACCCTGAGTATTGTATGTAATACAAACATTGAATGTTGAAAGAAATATTGAAATAGTTTCAAACTTTCTAGAGTTTATTAAATACTAAATAAAATATTACTTCTTATTGATATTGATAAGTTGATATTATCAAATGAAATACCCATATTTGGCAATAATGGCAAGTCTGACATTTCGACCGGTGATCACATACACTTACAGATAGAGACCGTGGAGCTCGATGTCGGCACTATGTTGCGACAATGATTTCACGCGAGATTTTTTACGCAACTGACATTCTAACGAACAAACGTGACAGTCGAAAAATGTTTATATCTATTGAGTGTTTGTAATTTTTTCATGGTTCTAAACCACCCGAAACATATTAACGGAACCCAGTTTTATACTTAGATAATTTGGTCTTTAAAGCCTAAATTGGGGATTGACTAAAATAGCACGGGTTCTGTTGGAGAAATCAAATAATCATTACATAGTATAAAATAAACTCGCAATTCGCTGTCAGTCTCCTTAAGCTTATATCTTTTAAAGTACGCAACGGATTTTGATGCGGTTTTCTTTAATAGATAGAGGGTCTCAACGGGGTGGTTTGTTTCTATAATTAATGTATGACGTAGTATAGAAAAAGTGATAAATCTAAAATTTACTTACTTTGATGCGGAACAAAGGTTGCCGGGTCAACTAGTTACCAATAATTTAGATTACAGAGTTGTTTTTTTTTTGCTACGTGTATGGTCTATTTATTTAAGTATATATTTAAAATTTTGTAAAAGAATATATAGCAACTTAAATGTATTAATTTTTACTTTATATATTGGCAGGCAGCTAAGATATTTAGTTATTTTTTTCTTTCGGAAATAAGTTAACGACTAAATATTGCAAAACTCTAAGTATTCACACATTGTTAATCTCGCAAAAAAGGAATCAAGTTGGTGGGGGTATTTATTCTGGGGACGGTGGCTGCGATATTTTCTTTGCATTTACCTCCACAAGGGGAATGCAGGCAAATAAATACTAACTAGTTTCATTACAAGAATACAAATTGGATCTAAAGGAAAACGATGCAGATATTTACAGAAGATGACAAAATGAATTGGAAGCCTTATTCACAATAAACGCTCAATAAGTCCAGTGACATAAATTTATCATAGTCACATCACACACAATTTAGTTAGTTAACGATATTTCATCAGGCTTAACTTCGGAAAATAATTAAAAAAAAAATAGTTATGCGTCAGAATACAAACGCGAGACTTTTTGCAACAACGAATAATCAGAAGTCACGACCAGAACACCCAGACTATGATGTTATATAAAATAACATAACTTCACGCCTTTTTCTACCCTAAGGTGCAGGCAGTGGCTGTTAAGCCTCGACTCGCCGTTATGTTTACGTCCCAAATGGAATAGGCGGCGAATCTATTGTCATATCTATCACAAGTAACTTTAGAAAATATTTCGAAAAGTCATTGGTATGAGCCAGGACTCGGACCCGCGACCTCTGGATTCAGAAGCGGGGTGCTCGACCACTGGACCACCGAAACTCTCAAATGAGACTATGATGTAGAAATGCAAAAAAAAACTTAATTTGATGTATTTTAGCCCAACTGGACTTTACGAGGACACTAAATTAAATAATATAATATTATACGGAACCTTATAATGAAAAAACATATAATGCAACACCTCAGTATGCAACCGTTTATCAATAATTATTTTTTTTTGTACATATACTATATATACGTGTGTCTGTGTGTATTACGAAGATATCTCTCGAGGCCATTAACCGCTAGTTTGTTACACTAATTAACAATTAAAACAAGTTACGTGCTTCGGATGACATTGCCGTAATAATCGTTTCGAATTATGAAATGACTCGATTCTATTACGAGTTCCCTATATTATTATATCACTATTTAATCACTTTCTCACTTCTCAATCCATAAAGACTGTTTTTCTGGAACTTGCGTTCCAGTAAGGAAAAAGAAACCATAGACCATAAAAGAGTGTCAAAAATCTATATTGCTATTATTTTCGGTCATTACTTTTTGCTTTTTTTTTTTTTTTTAAATTGCATAAAGACGAAAATTTGCTTATACATTTATTATTAAATTTATTATACATTTATTAAATATTAAGTTAATAACTAATGTCTAGGTGGTGCACTGGACCACCGAGCACCCCGCTTCTGAATCAATAAGTCGCGGGTTCGAATCCTGGCTCACACCAATGACTTTCCGAAATTGTTTCCGGAAGTTATGTGTGATTAATATCGATGACTGACAACTTTGTGCCCGGTATGGAAATAGGTTCGCCACCTATTCCGTTTGGGACGTACCTAAACGTAACGAGACGGGGCTTAACAGCCGCCGCCTACACCATCGGCTAGAAAAGGCGTGAAGTTATGTTATGTTAATAACTATTGAAAAGTAAATTAACAGTTGAATAGTGTTATAGACACCTCTAATATCTTAACATTAGAGGTGTCTCACACAAATTTGCACAGGACACGGTGAATTATTCTCGACCTATATTAAATAGAAAGTAATGTTTTTGCCAATATTTCCATATACATACATAACTTCACGCCAAATCCCTTGCGGGGTAGGCAGAGAGAACAGAGCGCCGTAGGGCACGATTCTTACACACCTCACTCGCTTCGTTGACTTTCATAACTGTTTTCATGCACGCGCGTCGGTTTTTGAGGCTCTTAACATCACCTTCCTCCAGAACACGTTCTATTTGGTCTTGGAATGTGTGTCTTGGCCGTCCTCGACTCCTACATCCGTCCGCTTTTCCATTGTATATCTGCTTAGTCAGTCTTGCGTCAACCATTCTTTCTACATGTCCGAACCATCGGAGCATGCCCTTTCTTACTTTTACACCGACACTCTCTTTCAAACCAACTTCCTTCCTTACAACCTTGTTTTCTACGCGGTCAGCGAGAGTCACTCCGCAGATTTTGCGTAGAGCCCTCATTTCTACCGCGTTTATTCTACTTTCATGCACACTCTGCCATACCCAGCTCTCGCTTCCATAAGTTAGTGTTGGGATCAGGACTGCATTGTGGATTGCTAACTGGGCCTTTCTGCTAATATTTTTTGCGCCCAGGAATCTGCCCAACACTCCGTTTACGCTATTTCCTATCGCCACTCGTCTTTCTACATCCGCGGTGTACCTTCCATCGCTGCTAAAAGCGCATCCAAGATATACAATTTCATTCACCTGTTCCAGCACTACATCATCAACCATTATCCTTGCATCTGGATCTATATCTTGATATATATCTCTGGATATATATCTTGCATCCATATAATCATGCAAAAAAAATCTTTTACAGAAAAAAGTGTCCAATAGCGTATAGCGTGTCGAGTCATTATCGCCTTTGCTTATATGCCTTCGAGTAATAAGGGGATGAAGTTAAGTAATTTATAAATAAATAAATAAAAAGTAGACAATTATAATTTTTATACTTCATCATACATATTTCATTTTCACACCGGCTATAGCTTTTATAAGACGATTATGGACATCAATTTAATGCAATATAATTGCTTTTAATAACTTAATTATTTTGTATATTTACGAAATTTCTTATTCCGGTCACGTGTTTTCCGAAAATCCATCATTCTTTCAAAGAATATGTCGTTTGTATCATTGATTAATTATTTATTACGTACATGGCTATAAATATTTATATACTAGCTGCCCGCACGAACTTCGTACTGTTACATTGTATACATTTGCCGCTAAAAATGTTAAATATTTGTTCTTATTGATCATAGTATGCCTTTGTGCTCGGTATGGCAATAGGTTCGCCACCTATTTCATTTGAGACGTAAACATAACGGCGAGATGAGCCCTAACAGCCTCTGCCTACACCTTCTGGTAGAAAAGTTCTGTTATGATCATAGCGTGATGATATTTAATTTAGCTTATACTCTTCCTCGTTAAATACACTATTCAACAAAAAAAGTATTGTTTCCATTCGTACCAGTAATTTCTGAGATTAGCGCTTTCAAACACACTATTTAACTTTATAGAACCTATTTAAGTAATTGACATCTAAAATCATAAATGTTCTATGTCAGACTATCTGTCGGTATTTCGAGTATCATAGGACGAATATTCCTTAAAATTAAAACTATGGTATTCAGTACCAGCACTAAGTAAGCAGGTAATACAGCTAGTTGATTTTAGTATGAAATGTCATACAAATTACAACAGGATAAAAAGCAGGTGTAATACAAGAGGGGAGATAAAAAATGCTATTTATCTTTTGAGAATGTCGTCGTTAAAACGCAATACATATAAGTATATCTTGAAAACAATACACACAGCGTCCTCTAGTTCCAAGCTAAGCAACTAAATGCTTGTGTTATGGATACTACATAACGGGTATTAATACATAATATATATATACTTTTCTTTTGTAAATACATTCTTATAATACATAGAAAAAACGGGTACCCAGAAGCCACACAAATATTCATGTTCGTCACAAATATTTGTGCTCGGGTGGGAATCGAACCCCCGACCTCATTGCTGCAGCCGGTAGTTTTGCCAATGCGCCACGACGCCCGTCAATATAGTAGCCCGTCAGTATAAGTATACGGAAACAGATAAAAATTGTTTACGGCAGTACTGTTTCGTATAATAAATATACTGCAATATTTTATTAGAAATAATTAAAAAAGCATTTTTAAATTATCAGAATTGTGAATTTTTTGTAAATAAAAGTATCCTATGTTACTTGTGATATCTCCGAGAGTACGTTTACAAAGTTTAATGATGATCGGTTGAATAGTTTTTGAGTGAAAATGTAACTAAGAAACTAATTTACTTTCGCATTTATATTATTATTAGTATGAAGTATGATTTATCGAATGATAGCGAATTGACAGTTAATTTCGATTCGATAATGTCAAGGATACAAGAATCGTCGAAAAATCTTCAAACAAAATTGTACCTTAAACAGACATTTTTAGAATAAATATTAAATTTTAAATCGGTCATTGCAAAAACTGACTCTAGTGGGCGGGACGAGTCATGAATCGTGACAAAGCTGATCTTACGTCACTTTGTTTTTTTTTTAATTTGGCAAGCACACATTTAACTTTTTAGCTGCAAATGTTGCCAGATACAAGTTCAAATATTGATTGTAGTCATTTATTGTGTCTAACCACTTATTTGTCGGTTGGTATTCTCGTACAATGTGACTTTCGGTTTTATAAAATAATGTGTGATGTGTATTCAGCTCTTTTTACATATTATGTGCATTTATTTTGATTATACATGGAGAGTTTTCAGATGCGATTAATATTTGACTTTCAGAAGAGAGCCAAAAACAAGACTCGTTCTTTCAGAACCTAATTTTATGTGATAGAGGGAGAAAAGAGCAGGCGTGACACCTGCTGGTAAGGAACTAACGCCACCCATGGACACGTGTAACAAAGAGAGTGTTACAGTTGCGTTGTCGGCCTTTAAAATGAGATAGGGAAGGGTTTGAAAGTGGGATGAGAAGGTGTGAGGGTAAGAGGTTCAGCCTCCGGATGCCTTACAAGTAAAACTCCGCATGTGCCACTTTACGTAGATATTCTGAGAATATACCTAGCTACTTTGACTTTCAAGACTCATATCATACAATGGACAAACAATTTGAATACGGAACCCTCAGTATAAAATATCGGCTCGCAATTAGTTTCATGATAGAAGAATCGAAGATCCGTGTAAGCACGGGTCATATCAAAGGACAGACCGGGAATAAACGATCTCATAATCGATCGACGTAATTTATCCGGTTGATTAGATCTCTAGGAACACCGTCTGTAAATGTCTCTTTTATTTAATTCGACGTTGATATCATACACATACAATTTCTAATGACAGTATGGCGTGTACAGAGAAATTATATTTTTCAAGAGATTTTTCTTCAATATAAAAATGACATTTTCAAAGCGTTTAACTGAACGCATCTTGAGATATTTGAAAAAGAAAAAAAAAACCATATTGTCGCTTGAATTCTCTTGCGACTGTTGCGTAATGTATATCTAGTATGTTATTGTAACACAATAATATTATTTTATTTTTATAACATGACCAAAAGGCTGATTAAGTGAGTATGCAAAAAAAACGTAATCCTATAGGAATTCCGAGAAAATACGTATGTGTACACTGATGACGAATCGCAAGACACATCTCAACGACATACACACATTCGAACCGTTTAAATTACACACCATAGCGAAGAAACTCGCATGCAGAAAAACATTCATTCATTCATTCATTCTCTCGAAAACTATTACAAAAGGCACGTTTCCAAAGTCATTTATGTACATATGTATTTATAGTAAAAAATACGTCATAATTATACGCGTCCTGCAAATTCAGCACCCCTCTTCTGAATCATTAGGAAATCCCAGGCTCAATATTGATGACTCACAAAATTGTGCCATATTTGATATTTCGCCACCTATTTTTTTTTTTGAATAAAATATTGCTATTTTTATGTAGTAATTAAACTTATCAAAGCAATGAATCATATACGGCAAAATATCCACAAACACATTTTTTACGATGAACGACCACAACTATGAGTTAGGTATCCATCGATCGTCAATTTGTCGTCGTTGTAGAAGTACAATAGTGGTAACAAATACGTCAATGGTTGTTGTCCAACGGCGCCCCCGATGCAACGAATTGTCGTGTGCTTAACGTCACTTTCCCTGAAAGTTTTCGTTTCGAAGCCGCGCAATAAGATCTCTCGTGTGGGGTTCCAGATGTAGCCACCTAAGCGAATATTAACTCTATAAATCCCTATGATGCGTGGAAGTTTATAATACATCGTCTTCGCCCGAATACTACACGATAACACGATAAACCCGGCCACATCTATCGCGCTAACACGAATTTTCGCCGCAGCCCGCTAATGTATCCAAAGCATTAGTACATGGAGAACGAGACAGCGATATTAATCACCATTTTGTACGTGAATGCAATGAAGTAAAATGAACGTAGGTTCTAGGTAGGTACAATTTGTACGGCGGAGTCGGACTCGCACGAGTGAGTACACCATGGCGCATGTAACAGTTGGAAAAGTAAAAAAAAAAAAATATTCATGGAATTTTTACACTCTATAAAATATTAGAAAGACATTTATAGCGCATTAATTTTCGTTTCAACAATTTTATGCTTCGTTTTTGCATGTTTATCCCAGCAAGAAAAACTGAAATGATCTGTGAAAACTGCGTGAACATCTTTAACGAACTGTGAAAATCGTATCAAAATCGGTAATGTGCTATATCACATTTCTCCCGATAGACTTCTGGCCATACTCCAGGAAAACCATTTTAAAAACTATGAAGTCAGGCGGACAGTCATTTTTGACTTCGTTTGAGAGACCGCTCGCATTGGTTTTCGTCCAATATCTTCCAATGTACAGACACACACAGGATACCAAATTAATTAAAAAATTCCCTGGTTTTTGTAAGCGCGGGAAAATTGTTTTTTTTTTTTTTTACTGCAATGCACTCCGCAGTCCCGCGCCATATTCAACAATACAATGTTGCCAAATAACATTATATAATTCGAACATCCCAGTACCCAGATATACGATCAAAACAATATATTACGTTTTACGAGTGTTGAACACGAGGTGTGCGCCATTCAACCAGATTGGAAACTTTTATAATACACTTGCAATTTATAATTGCTCTTACTTTTTTTAACAGCAATCCGTATTACGGCTTTTTTTTTATCAGTCTTAAATTAATCCGTGACTTAAACAAATTTAACTAACATGTTTCAATTCGCTCGTCGTCATTGATTGACAAATATACAATAGTAATAAACATGTATAAAAATAAGAAATTTCATTCTTACAATTTTCAATTATATTCTTTATGGAATTTAAGGTTTAGGAGTAATTAATATGATTATTAATTTACAGTCGTATTTCTTCACAAGTAATCAATGCATTTAATTTTACTTATCAGTTTCCGATTTTTAGAATAATATCCCCAATGGAGAAAAAGGCAAAATGCAAGCTTGTAGAAAGCCAAAGTCTCTGCCTACCCCTATGGGATACAGGCGTGTGCTTATGTATGTATGTAAAAAAGTTATAAAGACGCAACATGGAAATGATGTTCAGTTTCTTAAATCAGAAATTGTTTGTTATGTTTAGAATGGTTTATAAGAGACCGTCCATTAATCACGTGATGTTTTTTTTTTTTCATAATTTTTACTACAGCAATTTGTGACTAATATCGATTACTAATATAAAGTTTAATCTGATTTTATTCTAAAATTAAGAAGGAAACACGTGATATCTTACTACACCCCCCTCACCCCTCATGGTATTTCGTGATTTTTGCCAGATCCCTCCCCCCCTTTAACCTCACGTGATTAATGTACGGCCCCTAAGTAAAACCAAATAGTGAAATTTATTGTATCCGTCATTATTACAATAAATATGTAATCGTTGTTGAAAAAAAGTAAAGCTAACTGTGCAGTTCTCACAAAACGAAAAAATATATTATTTGATGCCCTCCGTTACAAGGTTACGTCGTTGAATGTTGATGAATCGTCAAATGTTGGCTATTAAAATGACCCGGCTATAGTTTGAAAATGCTATTGTGGAGATTTGTTTTTTCTAATCCGAAAAACGATCAAGTATTAGCAGGAATTAGCAGCATTTCTTTAAATATATTCCAACAACATCTTAGAACACCATATTCTATGTTTTTATATATTAATTAATTATTTAAAGAAAAATATAAGTCTTGTAGGAATTTTAATTGTCTAAAGGGCAGGTGCATTTGCAGCCGCCATAGATTAGACAGACTAATAGCCTAAGCAAATAAGTATAAATACCTAGTATAATTACCGAGTGATGAATGATTAACTTATCATTGGACTGCAAATAACGAAACACGTACTACGCGAAAGAATTCCCGATCGTCCTGTTATGGCGTATCAAGGTGCCAATTTAATGGAAATAAATAACTGTTGTGCCATTAAAAAATAATAATATTATATCATAAAACTTATCATCCTAATTACTTACCTAATAAAATAAATGAGAAAAGAAAGTGTAATTTTATATATCAATTTGACACCTACTTTGTTTTATTGGTTTTTATAGGCTTAGTTACTGGGACTTCTACTTCAGTAGTAGGTAACAATACTACCTGGCATGTTGAGGGGGATGCTACATCAAATTATAGCACATAGTGTTCATCACATTTTAAGCTTACAGGTGGCCACTGACACACTGGTCACACTGCACCACAACAGGATGCAAGCTGATTTTAAAACTGGTAACTTATTTTTTCTCAGACTGGTAATGTGTGCATGCCAGTTCTATAAACTCATGGCAAGTGCAGTTAAAAAAATATATCCTAACTATATTATTACTATAAACCCAATGCCAAAAAGAAATTAACAACTTTTAAAATATTCAAAATTAGAATAGTCTAGATATTTTATTTATTTTATTTATTTATACTTTATTGTACACAGAAATTTTAGAATTATACATAAATTTAAATTTGATGTACATAGGCGAGCTTAACTCATAATTGAGTTTTCTGACAGCAAACCTAAATTACAGAGAGATTTTCAACATAAAAGAAGGGACAGTGCACAACATCGTTAACATATAAAATAAATACCTATACATACTTACTTACATACATTCAATATTGATACATACTTACTACACAACATAATACATACACAATATAACATAAGACTATACACATGCATATACTACTCATAGAGACCCTGGATATACTTAGACATACATAATACAAATATTAAAGCTGTGAAGTCATAAAATGTTTCCTAATTCCTCGTTTGAAAATATTTAGTGAAGCACTGTCACGAAGCGAATGTGGTAGCGAATTCCATAGTTGGACTCCGCGTACAGTGAAAGAACCGCCATATCGGCTTGAAGAGTGAGGAGGCGTGCGAAGAAGGAGTGACGAGGATGTGCGGCAAGCCTTGCCCCTTGGGACAAGATATTCAAAGCGCTCCCGGAGATATTCAGGAGCTTTAGGATTGTGGAGTACTGAGTATAGGAGAGAGAGGATGTGAACGTCCTTACGCTGCCGAATCGGCAACCACCCCAGCCTCATCCGAAATTTTGACACATGGTCATACTTTCGGAGGCCGAAAATGAAGCGAATTGCCAGATTCTGCAGCCGCTCGAGTTTATTCAAAAGTTCCTCAGTAGCATCAAGGAAACAAACGTCAGCATAGTCTAGAAGGGGTAAAAGAAGAGATTGAGCAAGTGTTATTTTCGTTTTATAGGGCAGGAACTTTTGGAGACGCTTAAGGGACTGAAACGAGTAAAAAACCCTTCTACTTACCTCGGCAATGTGTACAGACCAAGAAAGGTGGCAGTCCATGTAGACCCCCAGATTCTTGACACTACTGGAGATGGCTATTGTTGTTGAGTCATACACGATCCTAGGGAGACACTGTACACTCAGGAGGCCAAAATAGTATTTACTCCCAACAACGAGAGCTTGAGATTTAGCTGGATTAACCGTAAGGCCAAACAACTTAGTCCAATTACCAATGTTTTTGAGGTCATTGTTGATGGAATTAAAGGCCTCAGAGAGATCTTCCAGCTTAAAGCGACGATAAAGCTGCAGATCGTCTGCATATAGATGATAATCAGACGAAATGACTTTGGTGATACCGTTTATGAAAATCGAGAACAATAGTGGAGATAAGACCCCGCCCTGGGGAACACCAGCAGCAAGATCACACCAATCTGAGAAAGTTTCATTACGGCGAACAACCTGCGAACGACCCCCCAGATATGAGTCGAACCAAGCGATGACGGAAGAGGATATGTTTAGCGATGTTAAGATCGCCAAGAGGATGCCATGATCAACCGAGTTAAAAGCACTACTAAAGTCCAGTAAGACCAAGATTGTCAGACATTGGTTTTCCATGGCCAGTCTAATGTCATCCGTTATTTTCACCATCGCTGTCACGGTGCTGTGGCCGGGGCGAAATCCAGACTGATACGGATTCAGTAGGCAGTTAGAGGAGAGGAAGAGTGACAGTTGATCATGGACAATACTCTCGAGGACCTTAGATAAGACAGGAAGAATGGATATAGGACGGAACTGGGTTAGAGAAGACGGATTAGGGACTTTAGGTAACGGCAACATTATGGCTTTCTTCCATATTGATGGAAAGGAACTGGTCTCAAGTGAGTGGTTAATTATATGGGTAAAAGCAGGAGACAGGAAATTTAGGATAGGAAGAATCATGAGAAGATGTAAACCATCATTGCCTACCGCCTTTGTGGAAATAAATTCTATAGTTTTTTTAATATCATCCTCGGTAACACGGCAAAACGAGAATGGAGTACATCTTGGCAATGAAGTGTTTAGGAGGCTATTAATTGTAGAAGATTTAATATTACCATCCAGTGCAACTGGCGGTTTGGAAAAGTGCTTATTAATAGCGTTTAAATCGAAATTACAATTTTCTTCGTCAGGGACTTTGCCGATACCAAGAGATTTGAGAAATTGCCATGTTTGTGCTGTGTTCGAATTTTCAACAGATTTGTGGACATGGCGTCTTTTTGCATCCCTACACAGACGATTGCAGCGATTTCGTAGGATCTTATAACGCAACCAGTTCTTTTCTGTAGGAACTTTTTTGTATCGTCTGTTAGCTTTATCTCTTGACGACATAGCCTGTCTGATAGTGTCGGATAACCACGGGGCAGGGAGATATTTTACACGTACCCTTTTCAGAGGCGCGTGGTTGTCATAAAGATCAAGAATTATTTTGTTAAAAGCCGCCACCTTGGAATCCGTATCAGAGTCATCGTAGACTGGCGACCAATCGATATTACCAGCATCGGCCCGTAAACTCTCTATGTTAATGTTTTTGAAACTGCGAAGGTATAAGTATTTGGGCTTCCGCTTAGGGGAGCAGATTTTGAAGGATATATATATGAGATCATGAAATGAAAAAGGGGCGGGAAGTTGGCCATGCGTGACTACTTTGCTGGAATCGGAAACCAAGATCAAATCCAAGAGTGATGGTGTACTATGAGGGGCATGGTGTGTGGCGTTGAGAGGTAGAATTTGTATATTGACAGAGGAGGCAAGAGATCGGAGTTTGCGACTGCGCACGTCATCCTTGAGTAAACATGTATTAAAATCTCCGAGAATTATAGTATGGTCGTATGCTACAGTCAGTTCCTCAAGTTTGGTTTCAAAAGAGGAGAAGTAGTCTATGTCACTCGATGGACTGTAATATACACCCAAAAGTATTTTTTTATGGTTAAAATCTAATTCAATGAAAAGGTTTTCAGCGAATTTAACGTAGTCATGGGGAGATTCATCAACAATTTTATATGTTAAATCAGCCCGGAGATATACAGCGACCCCCCCACCTCCCTTGCCCGTTCTGTCATTACGAATTAATTTGTAGCCAGGTAAAGAGTACTGGGTAGACAAAAGTGCAGGCTTAAGAAAACTTTCAGAGACAAGGATAGCATGAATTATATCAGCATCGAAAGTGGTTAGCAAGTCAGAGTAATGAGCGGGAACGCTTTGAGCATTTATGTGAACTGCGTTGAAGAATTTAGTGAAATTGGTGAATATAGAAGAAAGTTTATCTCGTAAGTGCATTGATTCATCGTCACTAGACGCGCTGACATAACTCTCGTCCAGTGAACAGGAGGACGAACAGGATACAAAGCTGTCATTATCAGACATAACAAGAAACGTAGTATGTATACGATGGATATAACTAGTACTATAATATAATATATAATATTTATATATCAAATAAGTATAAATATGAAAAATATGAATACAGAAACAAAACAAAACAAGCAACGACTACTTAGGTTTTAAAACTATGTCCTCGAAGCATTCACAGTTCGAAACTACAAAGTTCGACGGATTGTTGTACAAAGCAGAACATAAACAAAACATTAATTCAATACAGATACACACGCAACGACAACCTAATAAAATAAATCAGATAGTGTAGGGTATCCATATAAATAGGCACACACATCGATTTAGGTACCAGTGTGAAAAATATGTGAGGTGGGTAGGTAGAAATATTATTGATCAGTAGGTACATAATCTAAAAGTGTCAAGTACAGGCTGGACACCTACATACAAAATAGGTTGTTAGTTACGCATTAATGTAGCAAAACTAATCAATTGTTATTTTTGGTGTTTACGTGACTTCTTGGTAGGCTC
Organism: Euproctis similis; assembly: GCA_905147225.2. Taxonomy (NCBI): domain Eukaryota; kingdom Metazoa; phylum Arthropoda; class Insecta; order Lepidoptera; family Erebidae; genus Euproctis; species Euproctis similis. The sequence goes on along the minus strand of LR990122.1, from coordinate 14,627,616 downwards.
TGACGCGTTCCTAGCTGCCTCTGCTGCCGGAAATTGGGTGATTAGTTGATGAAGTTCTGCAGATGTTTCTAACCTTCGGCGTGACTTATCTGGCAGCACAATGACAATGTTTCCATCAGACGTCCAGCAGTTCTTCACTCCGAAATGCTTGCGCGCTGCCATGAACACGTCATGTCTTGGTTTAGTCAGAAATTCCGACAGCACTAGACCAGATCCTTTCAACGCAGTCTTATTACGCCACACTTCACCGCGCAAATTATTGCTTTGGAACCTGATGAGAAGAGGACGTATTTTGCCAGCGCTTACTCCGAGGCGGTGACATGCAACTATGTCATGGGTTGCCACATTCGACATCTTCATGGTTTTCGTCAGTGTTGACACAGCCTGGGATAGAGAGTCTTCATCCTTCTGTTCAGGAAGGCCATGGAGCAGCAAAACCGGCCTGCGGGAAGCCATTTCGTGGTGGTCTAGGCCCATTACCAGAAGATCCATTTGAGTTTTAAGAGCACTCATGGTTTTCCATACAAGGTATTTAAAACTCATATAATCCCGAGAGATGCTGGCAATTGATTTATGGACAGTTTCACTGGCACTAGCGTTCTTCAGATCCTCTTCATACTGACCCATACGGTTGGAGAAAGTAGCCGACAATTCCTCCATCGAATTTGACAGCTTTGCGTACAGGTCCATAGTCAAGTTAAGTGTAGTTTTTCGAGAAAGTGAGATTTCAAGAGAGTATTTTAAGTGAACTGAGTGCACAAAAGGACAATATTGTTATTTAGTAGATATATTGATTTAATAAAAAAAAAACCACACATAGTGTGCCCTAATGAAGCTATTTATAAAATTAAATATGAAATTAATTTGAATTACATAAACTAGATAGTAATTATGACATTGACCCAATGATACACTTACTAAAAAATATACAAGCAAAGTAAATAAACATTGTTTAAAATTTTTTGCAGTGACTACTAACATTTTAAACATAATATAAAAATATGGTTTATAATTATTAAATGTGCAGTTCATAATAACATATTTTTTCTTATAAATTAATTCTGTGAAAAAGTAGTAAGCAAGTTAAGTTCCTTTCACCAAATGTGACCATTGGTGTACATGGAATAGTTGCCAAGTCTACCGCTATACATAAGGAACGGTTCTTATTAGACATGACTTCGTGATATTAGAAATGAAAATGTACGGCATGTACCAAGATGTAACACTAGGAGCTCTAGCACAAAACCTCTAGTCTATAGAGACAGGGGAATTAATTTATACTAGCTGACCTAGCGAACGTTGTTCCGCATCAAAAGTTATTTTTACAGCATTTACAATTGAAGTGCTAAATTTCGAAAATTATTACTTTTTCTACTACATTATACCCAAATTATATATACAAACCACCCCGTTGACACCCTCTATCTATAAAAAAAAACAGCATCAAATTCCGTTGCATAGTTTTAAAGATCAAAGCATATAAGGGGACAGGTAGCGGAAAGCGACTTTGTTTTATACTATGTACTGATGAGGAAACAACTTGCAGAACGAAACTTACTGTTTCTGTTGAGGACAGTTACCTTATCTAAATATACTTCTCACTATATGTATGTATAAGTAAGGAGGTTATCAGTTTGTTTGTATATTGAATTGTTTTGTAATTTTCACTACAGAGTTTCATTGTTTCTGCCTTTTCTGTTTTTGAGAAGCTTTTACACAGATTTCATATTCGTCCAAACTCTCCTCTGAAATTTTCCCATTCAATCACACCATTCTTCAAACTCTTATACATTCCTTCACAATTCCTCTAATATATGTCCCTCTATTTTGATTATGCTGTCGCTTTTACTATAGTCATTTTTCTAGAAGAGTTAATTATCATTCTAATATGACATACACCTTATTACTTTGTATGTTGAATTCTTGTTAACATTTCATTCATAGATATGACAAATAAATAAGTATGTTAACTTTTGTGGAAACTGATAAGTGAAAATTTATCATTAATAATCAATACCTGATAGATAAACCACATTACCCGGAGACATATTCACATGAAATTGTTTAAATAATAATTCTACAAGAAATATTCATCTATTAACAAATTAATATAGAATAATGATGATTTTCTGATACGTAATTAAATAAAAATAATTTGTATTTACAGAGGATTTGATTATCATAGTTTGTAATCTCAAACTAAGAATGGTTTTAATTGAAGGTTAAACAATAATTAATAGTAAATAATGCATTTTAATCATTACATAGTATAAAATAAAGTCACTTTCCGCTGTCTGTCCTCTTATATGCTTAGATCTTCTAAACTATGCAGCACATTTTGATGCGGCTTATTTTAATAGATAGTGGGTGTCAACGGGGTTGTTTTAGAAATAAAGAAAGAATTTTTTATTTGCTAGATATATGGTACATACAATTATAACAGCTTGAAAAGCTGTTATAATTGTATGATTCCAACACACATCACCATTTGGCATGCAAATATTTATTGATCAATACATGAATAATGATTTTTAATATAATTATACAATAAATTTCCAAATAAACAAAAAAGAACAAAATAATAAAAATAATTTAGCTTAAATGCATGTATGATGTAGTAAGAAAAAGTGATAATTTTCGAGATTTGGCACATTCATTGTATATGCTGTAAAAATACTTTTGATGCGGAACAAAGTTTGCCGGGTCAGCTAATGTTTTATAAAAAAAAAGTAAACGATACCATCACAAAATCATTTTTGTCCATAATGAAAATCTGTAACTAATGCATGGCTACAACAGAAACACAATTTTCATATATTGATGCAAGCTTATTGTGTTCACATCTGTGACTCATGTATGCCTAAATATAAACATATATAATAGCACGGTTCTATTAAGAATTTAATTTACGAAATTAAAGAGTAATTTCTAAACCTCTGTGGCAAAGCCAAAAAAACGACAATATTAAGCCATTCGAGTTTATATTTAAGAAAAAAACCACAACTCAATGCTTCTAATTATATCACAGTAAATATTTTGTTATTATACTTGTGATAAATACAAATTTTATCACCAACAATATTGTTTTGAGGATGTAACAATTAAATTCAGTTCACCTAAAAACATCAGCACTGAAAATTCCAAATTGTTTTGGTTGTGTCAAGATTTTTTCCCACAGACCTAAATTTTAATATTTTCACTCATTTTAAGTTGAAAAATTTATGTTTATAGTAAAACATACGACACCATAAATATTTAAACACCAATGCAGTAGGTATACCGAGATTATTTATTTATCAACCTAGCGCGATACAGATAGATGTGAATAAAACATTAAATCACAATCGAAATCACTTTGTATGTTCTAAGCTCAGGCACGTCTAGTTTCTCACATTTGCCAATCTTCAAAATATATCTCTGAAGGCCAATCGCAGTAACGCGTGTCTTGTTGACCGATTTATGTAAATAAGAATACCTTTATGATCAGCTCGATCTCCGGGACATCTCCGTTCGCTGTTCCGTTCTCGGCAATTTCATCCGACATCATGAATTCCAAAGACACTTTACTACTAAAAAAGAAGTCAAATATATTTGAGCAACACTGTTCCACACAACCAAATCAGCTGGAAAATATCGATAAACTAACTGACTTCAGTGTGCACTTGGTCGACCGTCGCCGCATCGAAATGACATTGACATTAATTATTTGCTCACTTCATGCATTGACTTGCTTAGGACGAGGCATAAAGCACTGTTACACATGCTCATTATTAGCAAGAGAGCATGCTAGTATCGAGCATACTCTCGATACTAGCATGTGCAGCCCCGGATCTTCAATTTTTTTTTGGCGGGGCAAAAACTGAAAAATGCCGCCTCCGCCCACTAACACTAATTTAAACGTTTGCCGCTCTACTCTACTACTACTCATGCCGCGTATCCGGAAACCCAACCCAAAAGGGAAAGCCTTTTTTCTTCCCATCCCGATTCCGATCCCTTCCATATTCCAATTTAAGAGACAGCAACGCAAGTGCTGTGCTAGCTGTGTTCAGATATCTATGGCCGGCGTTTGTTGCTTGCCACGACGCCTGCTTGTCATAAAGAAAACTTCTAAGGGTTGAACTATTTCTAGCAAATTATTTAATAGGGCATTCACAGCAACACGTTTGGTATGACTACTCCGTCAGTTCTCATCCGCGCTCGGACCATAGTCGATCCCGCCCACGCGCGGATCTTTACGCTTCCAAGCAATCAAGGACGTGGCAAGCGTAGTGCGGCCGGTAAAACTGGTGGCGTTGGTGGTGACCAATCGATTCGGTCGCCAAGGAGAAAGTGGAAACGGAATCGCGAACATCGGATGCTGCAAGGTCAACGTGGCTGTTATAAATAAGTATTTAATTAGGTATAGGTAGAACCTACAATAAATAATACTGGCCACTTGTATAGAAGTCACATTACGTTGCTTAGCAACTGTTATTTCTGTACTACGTTGTTAATTATAATAAAACTGTTATGTCGTTTAATTTTGTTCGTTATTATTTTCTATTCAATTAATAAATAAATTACTTTAGGCTGTAAAGAACGTCAAATTAAGTTCTTTTGGTTATGGGCCCAGGTGAGGATTATTAATTGAAATTATGCAGGCTCCAACTATATCAAAATTGATCGGACAGTCCAACTATGGAACGTGGTCGTTTGCTATGGAAATGTATCTGATCGATTTAGATTTATGGGACTGTGTTAATGATGAAAAATTTATTACGGACACTGATGAGAACAGAAAGAAGGATGCCAAGGCAAGATCGAAGATATGTCTGATGATTGCCGAAGCGTTATATCCGTTGGTAACAAATGCCAAAAGCGCAAAGGAGACATGGTTAGCTTTAAAAAACGCATACGCTGATTGTGGCCTTTTGAGGCGCCTCACATTGTTAAGGAAATTATTTAATATCAAATTAGATAATTTTTCAAGCATCGAACTATATGTCAATGAAGTTCAAGCAACACATCAAGCACTTCAATCAATTAATCAAAAGTTGGAGGACGAATTTGTTGCAATTATAATGCTAGCAGGACTGCCAGACACTTATAACGCACTCGTTATGGCGCTTGAGCATTCGTCCAGCTCTATAACGACGGAAGCTGTTATATCTGCCTTATTCAAGGAAGGGCAGCGGCACTCGATGGTGTTATCTGACAATGTGGATAATTCTGTGCTAGTATCTAATGGTGTTAATCCTAATCGTAGTATGTCTCGTAGAAAAGAAATTGTTTGTCATTTTGTAAGAAAAAGGGTCATTTTAAATGGCAGTGTAAAAAGCTTTCTGATAGAGGTAATAGTAGAATAGGTTTAGTTGCTGATAGTATTGAAATAGTTAATGATTTATCGTTATTTTCAGCTAACAAATCTAATAATGTTTGGGTAATTGACTCTGGTGCAACATCCCACATGACCTCAACAAAACCGTTCTTATCTCAATTGAAAAAGGTTACAAAAAGCATCACAACGGCTGACAATCGCAAAGTTGCTTCAAATACCCAAGGAATGGTAAAAGTTAATTTAAGTTATGAAGGCTGCAACACTCAGGTTAAGTTTAAAGATGTTTTGTATGTACCCAATCTGGTAACCAATTTATTATCAGTTAGCAAAATGACAGAAAATGGTACGACTGTAGTGTTTGATAGAGATCATTGCACGCTATATAGGAATAACGATGTTGTAATATCAGGAGTTCCAATATTTAAAGCTGTTTTAAATAATGGTTTGTATACTCTTGGACCTGAACATCTTGTAGTGCATAACAATCAAAACGATCTGAAATTTTCCGCGGATTCAGATACTGATCCTACTGTACTTTGTGCTGATGGAATAGATGACAATTTAGTACTTTGGCATAGAAGGTTAGGTCATCTGTCATTTCCGCAAATGGAGATACTAAAAAATATGGTGACTGGCTTATCGTATAAGACAAAGTTATCGAAACCAACGTCACAAGGCAAGGCTCGTGGCTAAAGGCTATTCCCAAAAGTGGGGGCAAGACTTTTTTGACACATATGCTCCTGTGGTAAAGTTGTCATCACTGAGACTTTTAATCGGCTTAGCAGCTGAAATGAATTTAGAGATACATCATATTGATGTGACTACGGCTTTTCTACATGGAGATCTCAATGAAGAGATTTATATGGAACAGCCGGTAAGATTTATTAAAGATCCTACGAAAGTATGCAAGTTGAAGAAAGCCATTTATGGCTTGAAACAGGCAGCTAGGTGTTGGAATAGTAAGATTCACAAACACTTGATCGAAAATGGTTTGCAAAGATCACAATATGATCCATGTGTTTACCTAAAACGGTCAGGACATCTCTTCATGGCTGTAGCCCTGTATGTAGATGACTTTTATTTTTTTGGTAATGACTTGCGCTATATAAAATCATTCAAGAATAAAATAGGATTGGCATTTAAGACTTAGGTGAAGCAAAGGATTGTCTTGGAATGCAAATAACACGTAACCGAAAGAATAATGAAATTCATCTTGATCAAAGTCACTATGTTGCAATAATTTTGACCAGATTTGGGATGCAGGACTCAAAACCTGTAAAGACACCAATGGAATGTGGTCTGAAGTTGAAAAAAGGCGAAAATAATAAAATTAGTAATTATCAGGAAATAATTGGTTCCTTGATGTATTTGTCTTGTGCTACTCGACTGGATATTAGTTTTGCAGTGAGTTATTTAAGCCAGTTTAGCTCATGCGCTGATTCATCACATTTTGCTGCAGTGAAAAGAGTATTGAGGTTTCTCAAAGGATCCATAAATTGCAAACTTACTTTCAAGAAAAACAATAAAAGTATACTAGCGTATGAAGATGCGGATTGGGGAACAAATGCCGACGGACATTCTTTTATTGGCTATACGTTAATTTATGCTGGTGGAGCTATATCATGGCAAGCTTGTAAATAACGGTGCGTAGCCTTAAGTACAGCAGAAGCCGAATATATTGCGATTTGTGAAGCTGCTAAAGAACTAATGTTTAATAAAGGTCTTCACGGAGAGTTGACTGGCCATGTTGGATGTGTTACTATCATAGTCAAAGTGCCAAGTGCTTAGTTTATTCACCAGTGATGGGCAAACGTTCCAAACATATAAATATAATTTTATTCGGGAATTGGTTGAGAGTAAAGAAATTCAAATAGAATATTGTGATACAAATTCTATTCCCGCTGATGTGTTAACGAAAGCTCTCGGTTCTGTTAAGCATAATTATTGCTTGCAACGCATGGTACTCCAGTGGGGGTGTTATAAATAAGTATTTAATTAGGTATAGGTAGAACCTATAATAAATAATACTGGCCACTTGTGTAGAAGTCACATTACGTTGCTTAGCAACTGTTATTTCTGTACTACGTTGTTAATTATAATAAAACTGTTATGTCGTATATTTTTGTTCGTTATTATTTTCTATACAATTAATAAATAAATTACTTTAGGCTGTAAAGAACGCCAAATTAAGTTCTTTTATGGCGGTATCAATTATATAGCACGTTCGATAAAACATCGATACATAATTATTTTTTATTTATTTATTTGTCTATTATTGGACAGGCTAAAGCTTTTAAGCCATACTGCCTTGTCTGGCGTTAATTTTATAATGAAGTAATGATGATTATGATGATAATGAAACTTAAAACTAACCTAAACTAACTTAGCCTAACCTAACCTAATCATACATAAAGTCGTGGCACTTTATGCATGATGTTCCGAGGGAGCCCTGACGACACTGTAGGCGAGCACACTAAACATGATATTTACACCATTCCCCACATTTGCACTCATATACGGACACTTATTAAACAAAATGCCACGAATTTTATTCAATAATATCCATTGAAACACAAATCTGAGAAAATAATGCAAAAACGGACATGACTCTTCCCGCCAAAACTCAGTTGTCTTGTTGAGTCTGTCGACTGTCAATTGACATGATCTACATAAAAGGCAGTATGGCATCCAAGCTTTAGCTTCTTAGATTAATGAAAAAAGAAGGCATGGTATTTTTTTACATTTTATATTCTCTTTTAGTGATGTGCCAACTCGGATAAATCCTAACTCGGGTTGACTTGAGTTAAAATTCACCTCACTCCAGTTGCAACTCGATTTAGGTGAACTTAAAAGTTAATATAAAAAAAATTTTTCGTCCACCAATATTGAACAGTCTTAATCTTAGAAGTCATTGTATCAAGCATTAATTGTGTTATCTATGTTGTAGTTAAAACTATATCTAATAATTACACAGTATGAAACAAATTCGCTTTCCGCTGTCTGTCTCCTTATATGCGTATATCTGCGAAATTACGCAACCGATTTTGATGAGTTTTTTTTATTAGATAGAGGTTGTAAATGGGGTGGTTTTTGTGTATAATTCATATACAGGGTTATTTCAAATATACTAATAATTAGCTAAGGGTATATTCTGTAGGTAATTACCTAACACTTTTGTTCTACGACTTTTTAAAAATCACAATTTTAATTTTTTTTTCATTTCAAACAAATTTAAATAATTAAAATCGGTAGTTGTAAAATATTAACTAAGTCTACGTATTGCATTGAGCGCACCGAGTGACAACGGTATGAGGGGGTAGCGGGGCAAGGTCACGCGGCATTTGTACTTTGATTGCTCCCGTAGGTCATTAGCCAAATATATGTTAGTCGCCCGTAAGTTACCGCCCGTACTCGCAAGCCGTTTGATGTACCGCGCGTGTCATCTCATTGTGTGCGAATTGGTTAAGTGACGAATGCCATTCAGTTGCGGTGGCAAGTATTTAATAAATGTAATTAGTCGCAGTTGGTATGTCTGAATAATCTCGAATGCTTAATATCGTGGGCGGAATAATCGAGTTTTCACTTAAATACCCACATTAAATAGGTAGGTAAATAATTCAAATTTCCTGAAATACATTAAATTTTAAGTGTATTAGCCTAAAAATACATTTCTAACACCTTTAATTTCGTAATCTACACGATATCCGATTGGGTATGTGAATTAAAAGCAGTTTCGTGTAGAAAGCGCGGGAACTCGCTTCTCTTGTTTAGATGCATAAACAGAGCTGCTACTCTGAATGAAAATCGGGTGAAATAGGTACGTTTAGTACAAAATACAGAGTTACAAAGTGTCAGATGGTACAATTAAATCTTAAAAATCGTTTTTTTTACTAGAGTTTTAGGTTTTTGTAAAACTGATAAAAGAAAAGTTGTTTAGAATGACACAAAGGAGCTATGTGTAGAATAGTATTAGTATATTAAAATTAACCCTGTATAATGTAGCAAATGAAAACTGATAATTTTCGCTCATTAATTACAGTTTGCTGAACCCTAAGTGATAGATCAAAACAATATTTTACATTAATATACACCTTCAGAAGGTCTACAACAAAGTCCGCGATGGCATCTGTCTATCTCTTTGGCCGAACTCACAATGAGCATTTTATGTTTCTAATTTTCTCGAGGAAGGTGACGTCAGAAGATTTTAAAACCCACAAGCATGTTTAACAATAGAGTTATGAAAGTCAAAGAAGAAAGTGAGGCGTGAAAGAATCATGACTTGTGGCGGTCTGTTCTCACTGCCTACCCTGCAAGGGACTTCGCGTGAAGTTATATTAAATTAGAACCAAAATTTACAATTTTATTTTCTTAAAGTAAATTAATTCGCAGATGAAAGATAATTGACAGAAACAGAACAAAAATAAGTTATTCTCAAATCTTCATATATGTAACGCTTTGTTTGCTATGAACGAATGTAGTCATAAATAATCACAGCTCAAATAAAGGTCTCACTAACTCCGTTCCATATCGGTTTAATTAAGTATTTGAACTCGAGTTGGAGGTAATCAACTCGAGTTGACGCGAGTCAGGCCCAACTCGAGTTGACCATCACTATTCTCTTTGCATTTTCGCTGAAGACAGCTGACAGTGTCAACCTCTGTGTCCTGTGTTTTCGTGATTTCGTCAGTGCTGACTGTGCTGAGCAATTTACATCCTTGATCCTCTTTGGTGCGGAGTTTATTGTTGGTTTATTGTTCTTTGGGAATTGGTGTGGATTCAAATTTCAAAGAAATCGCACCGTGATAAAATTATAAGAAAAACTGACCATTCAACATGAGTGATGCGCTGTCGTTTGCACAAAAACAAGCTGAACGCATGGAAAGACTTCGTTCTTTACATTCTGCGAGAAACGAAGCAAGAACCCAGAACCATAAAGAAGTTGTGGCCGAAGAAGCTAGAAACAAATTGCCTCCGAATTTTGAAGCAAAAAGACGCCAAGCGGAATGGTTGCTCGATGATCAGAAAAAACGGGAGGAAGCTGAAGAGTCGGGTAAAAATTACGACAGAGTCAAACTTTTAAATATATCTGCTGTAGAGGCAGAGCGTTTAGAGCGCAAAAGAAAGAAAAAGAACCCGGATCAGGGGTTCTCTAGTTATGAACAAGCTACTGTTAGGCAGTATAACAGATTGGTAAAGAATATGCCTGCTGCAGATATGGAACAGTATGAGAAACAAAAAGAGAAATATGGTGACTCTTTCTATGGCGGACCAAATGTTATCATTCATGGCATGCATGAAGATCGTAAGCAAGCTATAGATAAGATGGTCGACGATTTGGAAGGACAGATATCTAAAAGGGCTAAGTATTCCAGAAGAAGGATTCATAATGATGATGCAGATATTGATTATATCAATGAGAGGAATGCTAAATTCAATAAGAAACTTGAAAGATTCTATGGTGAACACACTGCCGAGATTAAACAAAATTTAGAACGTGGTACAGCTATTTAAGGAATTGTACCATTCTTGGGGCAAATAAAACTTGCTGACATCATAAACTTCTGTGTAAAATATCTTGATGAACAATGTTTATATATTTGTGCAAAACTTTGTCTGAGCTATACCAGTAGCGACTTCTTTTTTTAACAATTTATATTTTGGAGATGTTCTATGTAAGGTTTAAATATATTGTCATAATAATAATGTATATAAAATATATGTATGCATAAGTAGAGATAGTTTCTGTTGTAATGAGGGAGATGACAAGTGTGTTAAAAACTGAAACTCAGATTGTGACAGCTTTAATGTACAATTGTAAATATGTTGAAAGTCACAATGATATAGTTCTTTTTTGTATTTGTTCCAAAAAATAATACTAGTAGAGATGTATTTTTTGTATAATTATCCCTTATATGCTTAGATCTATGGAACAAGGCAACAAAATTTGATGCTGGGTTTTTTGTAAGAGATAGAAACTGTCTACGGGATGGTATTTTTTCTGTCATATATTATACATATATGACAGAAAAAATACCATCCTGTCTGTAATCCCATCTAGTAATAAATTTAGAGATTAGCACTACGATTGTAAATGCTCTAAAAAATACTTCTAATGCAGAACAAAGTTAATTATAAATAAAGGTGCAGTACCAGTAAAAGAAACCAAATTTTTTTTTATAAATAGACAGAAATGCTTATTTATTGCTTAATTTCTTAATACATATACATTACAAAAAAAAAACAAAGTTAGGAGCATTGACTAGAAATCACAGTTTTATTATTCAAATCCATAGTCATTAAATTTAATTACCAAAGGTGTAACATTTATTTATGTTGAGGCATATTTTATTTAAAAAACAATTTGAAAAACTGTAGGAGACCATTAACCAACTGTGCTATTTCTCTCTAGCATAAAACAATAAATAGATTTTTTTTACCAGCTCTTTTGATGAGCAGATTTTGCCTGCATACATTTATTATACTTGTTTAAGTATGGTAATAATGTATTCATGATTGTAGTATTATTGTTTCGGTGACCTGGTAAACCATTTTTTTTTGTAGTTTGTAGACTCAAGTTCTGGCACACATCAATGTCTCATAAAAATAAATACAGAGAGACATTGCGATACATGTAGTTACCAGATGAAAATGTCAAGAAATCGAGAAAATGCTCCATTTCCATAGAAAAGTCCTGAGATTTTAGTCAGTTTGAGAATTTTCTCTCAAGAGGTTATTATTATTGACTTAGCAAATCAGATCTAGCTTCTTTTTAGAAATGTTAAATACTACAAAACTGATATCTGGACATCTACATATGTATGAACTTTAACTGGAATTATTATCAAAAGAAAATTATTTTTACTTGAATACAGGTATTTATTTGCTGTGTTCAAATGTAAGCAAAAATAGATTATTTCGTTGTAGTTGGTTTAGCTTTTAATTATAGATATTTTTAAATGAAACCTGTGTTTAACTGAAAATTCTAAGACATGACAGAATCCTGTGAAAACTTGAACAATCCCAAAATCTTTGGACAAAATATATAAGCTTTTCTTCATCATAGATTTTGGAGTAGATATTATTAATTTACATTAATACAATTCTTTGAAGTTTTAATTTTGTGAAATGTGACATTATTGGATCTAAAACAGGAGCATTTTATTTTGATTTCAATACAACCAATATTCATTTACTTACAGCACATTGATGCTACCACTTATATTCAACAGTTTGCTTAAATAATTGTTAGCGAAGTTTTCAAAACATATTTCACAGTAAAAATGTATTATTCTGCAAACTCTTTCCAATACTATGCAACTATAGGTGGCGTAAGTGACAGTTAGGATCCAATAAAAATTATTAGGTAAGAATAATTGGTGGTACAATAGCTTCACACAGTAATCAATAAACAGGCACTAATCGAACTGAAATCCAGAATTTAAATCAAACAAACTTACATACCATTTTTTACCGCATCGACATACAATTTATGACCTATTTCGATTGTTCTCGTGATACAAGCGAAAATACGTATAAATGCGAGCAGTCCTACACTATTACAATCGTAACAAAACTTTACAAAACATCGAACGCCTAGATATCCGCTGGATGCCTGTATTGTGCTGTTGATTTAGGTGCGCTGCAGGTTATCAATAAGATTGTAAAACAATTGTAATTTGTATTATTTATACCACATCTTTCATTTTTAGCCTATAATTTATTTTTAAAGTCTATATAGTAGAGTTATATATGCATTGAAATTAACTACACCGTCCAATATTAATTTAAGGAAACAATTTAAAAAAAAAATATGGCGTAATGTAGGGGCCCCCTATGACCTTAACCGAATAACAACAAAAAGTACAGTACCTACAGTTGATAGTGTAATATTTAATATTATTGTATTAGATATTCGTGTTCCATATATTTGACAAAAATGTACTAAAGTCATTATTTTGTGATGAACTAGAGGGGCCGCATAAAAAAATTGGCGCGACAACTAATTATAATGTAAAAATGCTCACGAATTTTAATTCTGTTTTTTTTTTTTTAATTTCCACATCGGTAAGCAAGCTTTCAGAACTGCCATAGTAAAACGCCATGAACAACCTTGGCGTTTTGGAAATTCATCATAATTATTATTATTACGGTAAGAATTCATATAAAAATACTTCCCTATCAACCTTAAGTGCAGCAGCGTATAAAAATGTAAATAACAATAAAGTTATTCGCATTTGGCACTCAATGTGTATAGGAAAGAACGAAATTTTGTTTGGATTTAATAACGGGATTATTTTTGGAATGTGTTTAAATAATAATTTAAAAAAAAACTTTTAACTACATATACTAAGTAAAAACATCACGACTTACTAATTACCAAATGCGAATATCACATAATGATTTGTACTACTGCACTTAAGGGTCAATCGAGTACTTTTCTTTAAATATCTCTGGTTACTTGGCAATTATAATTTTGGATACCAAAAAATATTTAAAAGGAAACATAACTCGATCAATCCTCATTTAAACTTTTCAAGTGTCGACTATCACTCATAAAACCCACGACCGCCTTATTTCTGAAACAATTAAAATCATATTTGTATAATTCATAAAATAGTGGTTGATCCCCACCATAGTACAAACATTTGTGAGGAGCATGAAAGTTGGTAGAGAAAAATGACAATGTACTTATTAGCATTATTACGAAGCTCAAAGTCGCTCAGCGTGCTATGGAGAGGGCTATGTTGGGAATCTCTTTGCGGGACAAAATCCGTAATACGGAAATCCGCAGGAGATCAGGCGTGACCGACAGCCCGAAAGGTTAGCACGCTGAAGTGGAGATGGGCAGGCCACATCGCTCGACGAACCGATAACCGTTGGGGGAAACAGTTCTCGAGTGGCGACCACGAACTGGGCGACGTGGGGCGTCCTCCCACTAGGTGGACCGACGATCTGGTCAAGATTGCTGGCAGCCACTAGATGCGAAAGGCACAGGACCGTGAGCTATGGCTTTATGGGGGAGTTCTACGTCCAACAGTGGACATCAAAAGGCGTTGATGATGATGACATATTAGTATTATTCCGGCTGGTAGTCACGCAGTTCGCTGCACGAACCATTTTGCAGTTGACCGGCTCAACCTGTGAAATACCACGACCTCTAAAGTGGCTTTTGCCCCGTTTCGCTCGTTAAGAAAGGTATCCGGTATTTTGCTATATTTATTTCGTTGTTAGGTACTAGTCATCATAACGCTTGCTGATTTATAGGATTAGGATTGAAATAACTGACTAATGAAATGAAATGAAAAATGAAAAAAAATGAAATGAAAATAACTGAGAACTGGCCAAAAAACACTGAATAGCACTGAGTAGGCCACCAGTTTTATTATTCAAAAATTCAAAATATCTTTATTCCTTAAACTTTACAAAGTGCTTAGAATCGTCATACAAAACTACAAGCTAAAATACGCGGAGCTTAGATTCCCTTTCATCACACTATGTTGAATGTGAAAGCGAATCTAAGTGCCAGTTCCAGCGTCAAGGCTTCTTGAGAAGAACTGGCAAGAAACTCAAGGCCGACTCTTTTCAATTTCCAGTTTAACAAATTATATAATAATTACAATCAACACAACACAAAAGGAGCAGTTCAATTCCAAACTTTTTTATCGTTTATATAATCTGCGATACAATAGTAAGCCCTTTGATATAATCTAGTTTTAATATAATTCTTAAATTTACACATGGATAATTCAACCGCGTCATTTGGAAGTTTATTGTAGAAGCGTATACATTGACCTGGGAACGAGTTAGAGATTTTATGGAGCCTAGTAGTGGGCACAGCGAGTTTGTTTTTATTTCTTAAATTTAGTTTTATATTTATGAACATAAATAAGATTTTCATAAATATTATATTTATTATCTAAAAAATATTGGTACTCACTCCGTCGTCTTGGCATTAGGCGAACTGTTATTCCATCAGGTGCTCGAACTGCACAAGAATATGTGGAAATCAAAACAAAATAAAATTTATACAAATATAAGAAATTAATGTAAATTCCCAAAACACACTGCATTCCACTGCACAACATTCTTTGTTAAAAAAGAAAAAAAGTTAAAAAAAACACAACTTACCTTCTATTGTTATTAAAATTATTGAATTCTTTGCGACCATGTCCTTAAAAATAATTCAAATAAAATGTTTATAACTTGAAAATTTTAGAGTTCAAATATTATGAGAAGTTTTCAATATATGTAATTAACTAAAACAAAAGAAATAATATTGCTATTGTTATTACAACTATAATATATATCGACACCCCCAAGCAAATAGCACCTTACCTTTTTTTAATTTCAAATTTGACATCTGTGGGCTAGGGCTCATATTATGTTTTTTTTCTATGAATAATTACAAAAATATGACCAATGACAGTTTTAATACGCAGAACGTTTATTGCGTTTTTATACTACAAAAAATAAAAATTTTGATTGCTACTTTTTATATTTAATTACTGATAATATGTATTATCATCATTCATCATTAGCCTTTTGAGGTCCACTGCTGGACATAGGCCTCCCTCATAGAGCGCCACAACTGCCGGTCCGCTCAATCATGGGGGGGTTTTTGCCATAATCGCCACGCTTGGCAGGCGGGTTGGCGATTGCAGTAGGCTGTATTTTCTTGAGAGAGAATGCTGCTGCCCATTCTTCTAGCTTTTCCCTTAGTCGCCTTTTACGACACCCACGGGAAGAGATGGGGTGGCGGTATTCTAAGTCTCACTTTCATTTTATACATTTAACATGCCATAATAATAACTCACTGAAGATATAGCTAAAAACCACAAAACATTTTCTCCTGAAAAAACAGTATTTTGCAATTAGTGTACCTATTGCCCGGGGACGTTGATATATATAATCTTAAAATAGCATGAAACGTAGGCATAGAACTCAAATTCAATATGAAAGAATTAAAATCTATAGGATAAAAATAGATAGTCATAAAGAAAAATCAACAGGCACATAAATAATAAACATTATTTATTCTCTGATATACAATAAAAAATGCATCACAATTCAAAGTTACCTTCACAATAACTATTCAAGCCACAATAGGACAAAAAGTCAAACTTTAAAATTTCATAGTCAACATTTTTTTTTTCTAAACCATAAACAACATAACAATACGAAATATTATATTTAAGGTCAATAAATTATCACAATAATTTGTGATGTTGGAAGATCTACAATAAAAAACAAAATAAAATGGAACTGCATACCAAATTATCAATATAAATTTGGATAATATAATGGATATAAATAAATTATTCAATATTTTACTTTACTTAATATTATTTCACTAAAGATATATGACTTGGATCCCAATAAGTTGTCATATGTAAAATATCCTATAAATATTAAAGATGAATTGACAAAATGATCTTATCCCTATCACAGTTAAATTCGAATAAATACCTGTTCATTTCTTGTGATTGTGCCACATTTCTAAATTTTAATTACTCAAAACTGTCTATATTTGTGATTTAATTATTATGCTGAGCAAGAAAATTTGAGCAAAATAGGAAAGCAAGAAAAAAATTGTGATCAAATTGTTTCCAGACAGATATATAGTTTATAGACTTAATTTTTGGCAAGGCAATAATAAATTAGTCTTAAATCGAGATCGTGTGATGTCCTACAATACATAATAATAATAAATGACCAGTCAACAAGTGATGATTGTGAATGCCTTAAATATTAAAAAGAAAAAAAAACAATAAATACATCTCATGTAATAATTTCTTTGTGCCTAAATATACCTAAAAAATAATATTGTACAAGATTAAGTTAACCATTATCCAGCATCATACTTTTATAATAAATGTTTACTAGAATACAATACATACTAGAAGAAAACTCATCTTTGTTCGAGCAAGTTTCACTTCGCAAAATTTTACAGAAATAAATTATAGTGATTCTGTTTAACGGACTGAACTGTAACTTAATTGATATGTGTGAATTGGCCTTAACAAGATGGCGACTGTCATTTGCACCGTTGGAATTAAAAAACAATTATCCGTATAGTAACATAGATTTTAAATATTTGCTGCAAATTTATGAGTCATATTTAGTATGACTGGAATTGGGTGTGCCACTATAATCGTCAAACTTATTTTTATCAACTAAACAAATATTTTGAAATGAAAACCGAACTTTGCAACAAACTCATCCTAACATAACATTAAAACAACTTTTTAAGGATTATATCGCGTTTATTTAGAACTTATTTTTATTTATTTCCCGACGTTTCGAACTCTTTACAGAGATCATTTTCACGAGTTTTCATCCTAACATAATATTTATTACGGGTATATATACCTAGTTTTCCAATTAGCATAGCAATAGCGCATTATGCGGCATAATGCTTAACTTGAATGTTTCAACTAAAGCATCGCTACGCACAATCTGGAACTCTCAAAAGTAGTGCTTTGAGTGCTTTCGAATGATGCGTGCCATGGATACCAACATTACCAACTCATTGACAGAAAATTATCAAGTGTTTTTTCTTTATGTTGGCATTGATCAAATTATTATAAATAAATAATTTTTAATAATTATAATATTTGTTGAAAAAAAAATATAGCTTTCGGTTCATTGTAGTTTTTTTGGAAATAGTCAAAGTTAATTCAACCTGTATTAAATAAAATTAATATAAATATGGATGAAGGTACAAGCATTGACTTTTTTATATTTCATATTTCATGTGAACACTGAAATTAGCGCACTCTACAGACGCATTTTAACACCAATTCACGTTCCCATTAGGCTTCAGCTTATGTTCTGTAATTGGAAAACAAGGATAATTTTGGTATTGACATGTGGCACTTATGCTTCAACATGTCCAATATATTTTTAGTCTGTATAGATGGCAAGCGTAACAATATATATATTCTTACATTTTCAGTTCTTTTTTTACTTGTAAATGGTTGTTTTCTAACTAGAAACATTTTTTTATATTGATTAATATTAAACAGATGAGTCAGAACAAGAAAGTCACTGACCTTGAAACAAAACTTATTATTATGTGATTGTCAGTCCAGGCATGTACCATTGTGTGATTAATGGTTTACAGAAGTTTATTTACACGTTTTATATATATTATACTAGCTGACCCAGCAAACGTTGTCTTGCCGAAAAATAAAATTTAAAAAATAGGGGTTGACCGTAGGGGTTTGAAAATTTAGGGTTGCATGTATTTTTGTATCCCGTTTTATAAAAAAAATAAGAAACAGAAACATGTCGAAAAATTAAAAAAAAAATTGAGGGGTGGGGCTACCCTTGTGATTTAGGGGGATGAAAAATAGATGTTGTCCTATTCTCAGACCTACCCGACACGCACATAAAATTTCATGAGAATCGGTCAAGCCGTTTCGGAGGAGTTCAATTACGCACATCTAGACTCGAGAATTTTATATATTAGATATTAAAAAGTTGACCCGGCGAACTTTGTTCCGCATTAAAAGTAATAAAATAGTAAATTTTGCATTCATCCCTTTTTCTTTACTGCATCGCACATGAATTATAGATAAAAACCTTTACAACCTTTATCTATTCAAAAAAACCGCATCAAAATCCGTTGCTTAGTTTTAAAGATATAAGCATATAAGGGGACAGACAGCAGAAAGCGACTTTGTTTAATAAAATGTAATAATATATTTAATCAAATTCACATCTGTAGTCTCAGGCGGGGTAGGCATAGTTTTCGGAGTGTTTTTTGTTATCAACATTGATAAACTATTTCTTATTTATAGCAGTGGTATCTATGACCGTTGATTAAAGATTTTTATGTGGGAGCCCATTTTTTTTGCATCCGTAAATCAAGACTTTTTGTATACAATCCACATTCTTCTTTATATAGCTAAATTACCAAATTTCCTTTAGACTGATAATTTTAACAGCAAATTTATTAAATTTCATACTAACTTTAACATTCACATCACCAATATAATATATTTTAGCCTCTATAATTAATTTTATATGTAGATGCTGGATAACACAATTGATATTTAACAACTTAAATTACTATTATTTTACAAAAATATAAATTGTCAATGTATAATCAAGAAGATAAGTGAACACACATGCGAGAATCATACTTGCTGATTATGGTTTAACCCGTAATCATTTATAAAATGTCCACAGTCAAGTAAAAGTTTGGTAAGACGGACCATACTAAATTTCACAAATATGACTCCTCCAAATTATGTAAGGAGAGACACATAAGTTCAAACACCAACACGGGTAATAATTCTTCACATTGTTGGTATTTAATATTGTTATATTATTACACAAAGTCATCATGCCAACATCAACATGCCAGGTAAGTGTTAAGCACAACACATCGCACTGATATTAGCCTCAAGTTCAACACTTCAAAAAACACACACAAGTTTAAATTTGGAACACTCATACATAAACACAGTTTATGGTTTCTGTTTTTTTTTTATCACTACAGGCACTTTTTTAAGGCATAGGTACTGGCAGTTTGGCGCATAGCGCGCGTTTTAAGTTTAGTTGTGGCAAATTTTCATGTGTTACAATCGTTTATGCCGATTGAGTTTGAGTTAGTGAGGATGATAAATCATCAAGGTTCGCTCCCCGCCGACTACGGTCCCTGAAGGATCCGAAGCCGGAGTCCTGTGTTCTAAGGGAAGATGACGACGTACCTACGAATATCCTCGGCATGTCGCACTCCTCGCACTTATCGAGGAGCGGATGGTTTCTGAATGTGCACATATGACACTGCCACGACGAGGACGGCCGTTGACCAGTGTAGATATTGCTGTAGAAATTTCCCGAGTCATCAGGTTCTGGAAATTGTAATGATAAAATAAATTCAAAAGAGAGTTTGTATGTACAAACAAAACTGCAAATAAATTATATACCTAATAATGTTGCTTTCAATTGGTACATAAAGTTCAAGGTAAAGCTCCATGCATTTGTGTTTCTGCAATTAGAAAGAGTAACTGCAGGTGATCCACCCAGAGACAGGGTTGCGGTGGCTTAAGAAACATTCTCGTGGCTCTGTCGCTTGTGGTGAGAAGGAGCACCCCACTGAATTTAGTCGCTATACCGTCCTTGAGTGACCCTTGGGCTGGTGGTATCTATGAAAGTGATCCAGGGATCTTTTAGAAATAAGATTTTAGAGATTTGCATCGATAGAAATTTGGTAGCCAAATACATTTTGTATGGCGAAATAAACTTTAAAATTTTAATGACAATAAACTCTAAAATCTGAATGATATGATAAATAAGTAATAGTTCTGAACCTTTTTATGCTTGCAGAACTTATAATAATTGTTTAAGTCTGGTATATTATTTATTATAAAGGGATGTCTTGTATTATGATTTACTGTTTGTTTTATGTACATTTTCGTTGTATAAAGGTTTTAATTAGTAGTATATATTACCGTGTCCACTCATCTCGAGCCTCTTCGCAAGGGTACCGCACTGATCGCGAAGCCGTTCCACGTCATCCCTTAACCGTTGCGTGGCTGAAGCTGTTGGAGAAGGTCCCGCTAAAATCTTCGTTTCTTTAGTGAGCTGCGCCATCCTTCCCTTCTCTTGTGCTAACGCCATCGCAAGACGCTGCAACCTCTCCTTTTGACGCTCTATTAGCGAACGATCTATAAAATTCATCATCATCATCATCATTAGCCTTTTGAGTTTTGACTATAAAGTTAAAATACTTCAATTACTCATCAACTCTCTTTAGCTACGGACGTAAGTTCATCCTACAGTTATAAAGAAAATTTAATTCAAATTCCCAAGAACTATACATACATACATAAGCTCTCCACAAGCTACGATCCTGACACACATCTTTCGCCTCATGCATTGACTTGGTCTCCAGATCCCAACCCTGCCCCTCACATTCGCTTCGTATATTCTTTAGTCAGTCGGCTTTTATTAGTTTTTGCAACACAACTAAAAGATCCTAACTTCTCTTAACCTTGGTCACCACATCCATCTACCACCGGTATGTATACTTAACATACAAGTACATAAAATTACTAATATTAATACCTACTTTGACGGAAAATATTACTATAGAGCTTTATATATTTGTATTTTAATATCAAAACACGTCACCAGGGTCAGCAAGACAATCCAAGATGTGGAACTACCTATACGAAAAACCGCAGGATAGAGGGTGACTTCATCAAAGTCACTAAGTATTCAATTGTAATCACTACTGACAGTTAAATCTATAGTATTAATTTATATTGTATTCTCTAGTATTTTTTTTTAACAATAAACACATAATTAAATGTCTTTTTTGCATGGCCAAAGAGCAGGCGTGTCACCTGATGTTAAGTGACCAGCGCCGCCCATGGACACCTGCAACACATATAGTGTTACAGTTGCGTAGTCGACCTTTAAGGGAGTAGGATAGGAAGGAATGGGGAAGGGGGTGGGCCTCCGGGTACCTTTTTTATGGGATAGGAGGGCAAACGAAACAAGCGTGTTACCTGATGGTAAGCAACCTGTGCCGCCCATGGACACCAGCAACATATACAGTGTTACCGACCTTTAAGGGAGTAGGATAGGAAAGGATGGGGAAGGAGGGTGTGCCACCGGGTACCTCTCTCACCGAATGAAAAGCGGCATGAGCCACTTTACGTCGATCTTCTGAGAGGTCGTGGTATTTCAACGGTCGAGCCGGCCCATTCATGTAGCGAACTGCTTGGCTCTAACACTCCTAAATCCATTTTGAAAATCCATTTTCAGACTCGATAGCATGGAGGCTGAATATTTTAGTTAAGAAATTTAGATCTAATTTAAGTCTCGGTGGTCGGAAGTTGTTACTTTGATTAGGGACTCATACCGATATTTTCTAGGAATTCTTTTCGGAAGTTATGTGTAATAAATATTAATGATAGACAATTTTGTGTCCGGTGTATGGCAATAGGGTATTAAAATTTATTTTAACGCAAGTCGAAGATTAACAGGCGCTGCCTACAAGGTAATTTATAAATGTACTAGCTGACCCGGCGAACTTTGTACCGCATTAAAAGTAATAACTGCTCTCCCGCTATGTTAATACTGCAATATCTTCGAAAATAATTGTTTAAATTCCATGCTGTAAAGGGCCAGGATCATCTATATTATATGCACAATCTATATATGACACTTAATTGGATGAAAATTAATACTGTAATTTTTTAAATCGCTTCGTAAATAGGCCATTATTTCTTGTAAAAAGTAAAAAAATAATAAATGGTCATTGTGGGTTATCCCTAAGAGATAGACATATGCCCTCACGGACTTTTTTGTAGACCTTTTAAAGGTGTATAAAAATGTAGTACATTGTTTTGATTTATCACTTGTGTTCAGGCAGCGTTTGCGATTAAAGTTCTAAATCTTGAAAACTATCACTTTTTTTTACTACACTATACATGAATTGACTCCCCGTTGACACCCTCTAACTATTAAAAAAAACCGCATCAAAATCCGTTGTGCACTTTTAAAGATATGCGCATATAAGGGGACAGACAACGGAAAGTGACTGTTTTATACTGTGTAATGATATAAATTACGAAAAATAATATTATATACATCAACATACTTAATCCAATCATGCACAACATAACCAAACACTATCTATAGATAAATAATGGAATTATGTTTAGGCGGCATTACTGAGAAATATTTTATAAATAAATATGCCTGATAATAAGAACATATATGTTTTTGATTATAACACATTTATTTAGTATAAATGGTATTTAATATGTGTAATAACAGCAAAATTTCAGCAAAAAAAATTGCAAATAAACAGAAAATACCAGTCTTCTAAGATTAGACTTCTAAAAGTAATACAAACATACTCACCAATTGTTGTTCCAGGTGGTTCAGGTGCAGCTCTAGATGGTCTAGGAGATGTCTCTATATGTGAAGGTTGCTGCGGAGGTGGGGGTGCTCGACGTCGAGGTGCCCTTGCTGTGCTTGGGCTTACTGTCACTGTCACATGCCCTTCAAAGCCACCTTCCTCTTCGCGAGTATCTCTTACAGGACTGGCCATGTTCGATGTTGGCGTACAAACAGTCAAGTTCACAGACGTAATAGCCCTGGGACTATCATAATCTTCTAACCAAGAATCACCATAACCACGGCTCAAGTCCATATGACAATTAACATTAACCGAGACATTCAAGGGATAACCTCTTTCAGGTCTAAATGATGATGTACTAGATTTTGAGTCTTTTACCTCCTGACAATCTTTCCTCGAAGCTGATGGTATCGGTGACACAGTCCTACAAGTTTCAATTTCTGGTTCTTTTAATGTGGATTTAAATGCAATATCTGGATTGGCTTTGATGAAATTGAGAGTATCTGGTCGCTTAGGTTTATCTTTACATGTATCCTTCACAGGTTGTAGCTCTTCTTTTTTGATGGTCTTCTTCTCTTTACCTTTCTCTAATTTCTCAGGCAAATTACTTTTGATTTTATGGCTTTTGAAAATCCTGTAATTTGTACTTCCTGGTTGCTCTAAATCTCTTTGTTCTTGTTGTGGAGTTACAGGGTTATCTGGAAGTGGCGAGATAACACCAACCTTTTCCTCAACCAATGAAGAGACTTTATCTATACTGATATTTTCATTTGTCAATTCTAAATCGCTAGGTGACTCTTCACTATATTTAGCCAGGCAGTTATCAATATTGATTATAGTGACAGGCGAAGTATTGTTATTATCTGTGTTTGCTTCCTTATTTTTTATCTCCACTATGTTCTGATTAGCATCTGTGTTCAGTTTGTTTTCAGGCTCGTATAAGCTTGAACTAGTACTTAGTACCGCCTTCTGTGGCTCTTGACAAATAATAGATTTAACTTCTGTTGACTTCACAGCATCATGTTTGACTATGGGCTGATTACGGCACTTAAGTGGAAGCTTTAATCTCAGTTCATTGAGTTGTTTAGCGGCCGCCGATGAGGACGCATGGTAGGCGTGTGTTAAGGAGGCCTTGACTTCGCTATGGAGGTGTTTCTCACAGGCTTGCTTATCATGGCAGTACAATTCAATGGTGTTAGACACAACATGATCAGGTACTCCGGGAAATTTTTGTTTTAACTCATGAAACAATTGCATAAGCGAAATATTAGTGCATGCGCACGGTGTAGGGCTCGTAGCGCTCTCAGAGGGGGCAGACATCGCCGCCCATCCTAGCGGAGGCCCTACTCTTCGCCCCGAATTCTGTTCCGCCGTGAAAATAACAAATTTCTGGCCACTCACCGATGAAAACAATAAAACATTTTATTACTAATTTGCACTGTAAATAAAGTCTTGTCTATTTTGTGACGTCACAAGCCCGAAAATCACAATTCTGGACAGTTACGTATACATACCTTCGTCGTAGTTAACGTTCATGCTATGCTAATCCAGACGGTACACATGACGAAAAGAGCACATACCGAGACAAGGCTGAATTTTTATATCTTTTGTTATCATACCAAAGTTGTGATATTTCGTGAAATAGCACTATTTATGTGTTGTGAAAATTAACAGTTTAATATTATGTATTATTTATAATACAGTTTGTGTCTCATTCTCATGTTGTAACACAAAAATTACTTGAGAGTACAAAGACAATTTATTGCATCCAAAAATAAATTACGAAAATTGCAAGACTTGTCAACTTGAATCTGCCATTTTATTAATTAGGTATAGACTACAACATTGTATAGATTAAAGAGGGTAGAATTATAGAGGACTATATCAGTGTATTAAAAAATATCCATTGAAATAAAACAAATTAATGTGGCGCTAAAGTAGCAAGTGTAGTAGATATTAAATTAGAAAAGGAAAGAAAAACTTCCGCTTTGTTTCAGCAGTTTTTCCAGTATGCATTTTGAATAATATTTTTTTTGACAATTATCATAAAAATATAAAATTGTAATAGATAACCGCTACATACTGTAGGACTACTAAATTACAGATAACTATGTAAATAGTTGAGACTTTAAATACAGCATATTTCTTAGCTATAGAAGTGAAGAGAAATATTATTGTTTAACTCGGCACACTTCACTGTGCTTATAACTGCTACATTCATATCATTTGCCCTTTCTACACTACCGTGTGTTTTCGATCAAATATTTGCTATCTGTTTTAAATAAATAAATAAGTTACAAGTTTACAGTTTTGTACTAAACCCCCATCCTCCTCCTTACTTCTGCTCCTTACGTCGTCCTTTTTTCTGAGCTCCATAGTATAGATATTAGATAGAAAATAAAGCTGCAAACATAAACGAATACACAAGTGGTGAAGCGTACTCATGTATTCGTTAGTTATTTGTAACGGGTATGTCCTAATTCTAAGTATCAAAAAGTTAGTCACAAAAATATAAATTATCGAAATTTCCGCAGATTAGGCAAACCTGGGTAACCACAAGTGATAAAGGTTAAGGTCTAACAATAGGAAGTATTGCTTTTAAATGAAAAGTTAAGACTGCGTCATTAAATATATTTGGTTAGATTAAAACTGGATCTAGGTACATTGTATGGTTTCAAGACTTAAGCCTGTCGGAAATGGTTTTAATAGAAAAAAATATGACAAGAATGACAAGTGAGTGAAATAAGAAAAATTGTTTTGTTGATAGATTTGTAGAAAATAAGGAGAGTGGCTAAGTCGCATTAGCTAGTATGCGAAGCCAATAATAAGAAGTGAAGTGAAGTTGATAGATTTTTCTTCTGAGTAGTTTTTGTTTCGTTTCTGTGTATATTTTTATTATTGTCTCTCGTAGATTCGAATAATTTATATCTGAAATGGTTGAGGATCTTCGGAAGTATCTTAACCATTTATTGGAAAAGTAAGTACAAAAACTTTGAAAGGATGTGAATCATATCATATGAGATTTCCAATACTAATACGATTATCAAACGATTTAGGGTGAATGGACTGCATTGTATTCTTATTACTGATCGTGATGGCGTACCTTTAGTTCGAGCAGTCACAGAGAGAGCTCCACAACTTGCGCTTCGGCCTAATTTTATATCAACTTTTGGAATGACTACTGACCAGGCAAGCAAACTTGGCTTAGGCAGAAATAAAACAATTATTTCTATGTATTCTAGTTATCAGGTAAGTTAAAAGTACACATACAAAGTTTTTAATAATAACAAAACCTTCATACAACTTATGCAAAAACACATACAACTGTTGTATTTTGTAAATATTTATTAGGTGTCTATTGTATGAGGTTCCTATTAAAGTAAATAGATAAAGAACAATGTTCGTTTTTATGGGATAGGAGGGCAAACGAGCATGCGTGTATGGGAAGGGGGGTGGGCCACCGGGTACTTTTCTCACTGAACATATAGCAGCATGAGCCACTTTACGTTGATCTACTGAGAGGTGGTATTTCACCGGTTGAGCCGGCCCATTTGTGCATCGAACTGCTTGGCTCTATACCACTGAAAATGTACATATTTGTGTTTGTATTCTCTGTTGATTATCAAAAAATATTTAAAAGCATAGTATCTAAACTGGATTAAAAATGTATAAATCCTTAAAAGATCTTTTGTACCATTGGTGACACATAGTCCATTTGGATTTTATTTTGAATAATTATCTTTCTTATAAAGTCTCGGTGGTCGAGCACACAGCATCAGATCCAGAGGTCCGGGTTCGAACCCTTACACTGGCTCACACCAATGACCTTTCGAAAATTGTTTTCGGAAGTTAAGTGTAACAAATGTCGATCACTGATAACTTTGTGCATGGTATGGCAATAGGTTCGCCACCTATTCCATCCATTTGGGACGTAAACATAACGGCGAGATGAGGCCAGCCGCTGCCTGCACCTTCAGTTAACAAAGGCGTGAAGTTATGTTATCTTTCTTATAGATTAATTGATTGGAGTCTAAATTTTATTTTTGACATTCATAAACTTCAGATTGCACATATAAATAGAGACCCTTGTAATTAGTTAATAACAAATATGAACTTATCAAAGATGAAATAATGACAAAAATCTTTGTGCAGGTGTGATCCTGGGCAGTTTTTATATACTACTACTGAACCTGGCACACATTGTCTAGCATAACCAGTTGGAAGTTAAAGACGAAAAAATAAAATAATTTTTCACCATTTGTTTTAATCGTTTGGAACAATAAAATAAAGTAGACATATATAGACATATAGTTCGCTGCATGAATGGGCCGGCTCGACCGGTGAAATACCACCACCTCTCAGAAGATCGACGTAAAGTGGCTCATGCCGCGTTTCGTTCGGTGAGAGAGGTACCCGGAGGCCCATCCCCCTTCCCCATCCCTTCCTATCCTACTCCTTTAAAGGTTGGCAACGCAACTGTAACACTATATGTGTTGCAAGTGTCCATGGGCGGCGTTGGTCACTTAACAACAGGTGACACGCCTGCTCGTTTGCCCTCCTATCCCATAAAAAAAAAAAAAAATTGCAATTTATTTACAGAGTTATAGATTAAAAATAATGATGGGTAATGTGCAATAAAACAAAAACGCGACTATAAATCTAGACACACAGCAGCGTGCTAAGTCATGTTCAAGCAAAGGAACTGGCTAGCTAGTGCAACTTTTGACCCATCTCAATCATCATCGCAACTCTAAACCCCTTTAATGTAATAACATGAAACTGCGTATGTATTGACATACGAACTACGACGATAAAACTATCTCCTCTATTACTCAAAGGGTTTGCTGGTAGAAAACTCAATAGTGAGTTAAGCTCGCCTTTGTACATACATCTGTTGTAAATTTATATTATTCTGTAATTCTGTTTTTGTGTACAATAAAGTATAAAAATAAAATAATAAACTATCCTTAAGTTGAACCAAACTGCTAGAAGTGCAAATTTGATTTAAATTGCTTTAATAGTTTAGGTGTACATATAAGTCTCGGTGGCGCAGTGGGCGAGCGCACGGTCTCTGATCCAGAGGTCCGGGGTTCGATTCCAGACACTGGCTCACACCAATGACTTTTCGAATTTGTTTTCGGAAGTTATGTGTGATAAATATCGATGACTGACAAACTTTGTGCCCGGTATGGCAATAGGTTCGCCACCTATTCCATTTGGGACGTAAACATAACGGCGAGACGAGGCTTGACAGCCGCTGCCTACACCTTCGGGTAACAAAAGGCGTGAAGTTATGTTATGTTATGTGTACATCTAGGACAAACAATATGAAGCCTTCTTCACGTATTAACCTAAAATGTTCACAAATAAGTAACATGTTTCTTTTTAAATATTATAGGTAATACAAATGAACAAGTTACCGCTGGTGATTACATTTATTGGTAGTGACAATTGCAACACAGGTCATATATTATCATTGGAGAGTCAAATAGAACCGTTTTTGAAGGACCTGGAAGCGGTTGTAGCTGATGTGCCATGAGTTAATTAAAAACTTTTACAATTATACCTTGTTAAATGCCATAAATTTAAAAAAAAAATGAATATCTAGCAAACTATATGAGTTAAAACTCACTTAAAAAATTGTATATATTTATATATCACATATTCATGACTTATTTGATACCTTTACGGCTTATAAAAGTCATAAACTTTACCAAGTTTAGAAACACAGCAGGAAAGAATTTTCGCCGGTAGAGGGCGCTATCCTTCTATAAGCACTCATTCAAATCTTTACGCGGAAAATTGTGTCGCCGTTGACAGCTCTTTTTAATACCTATTAAACGCCGACGTACGTAATCTGTTATTTCCATCTATAAATTAATGGCATATTTGTTTAATATTCATTTAATTAGGTACATGTGTGTAAATATACTTGATACTTTTATATTACTGTGTTATAAATAAACATTAAATGTAAGCAAAAATAAAAGCCAAAATATTTTTGTATTCATTTATTTTCAGATATTATCTTTCACCGGGATTTAGAATCGTATTGTATGTATGATGATCTTAGGTCGGAGTGGGAAGAGTGACTAAGGTTGTTGACGTCAAACGTAGAGAATAATGTGGATATGCCTCCAAGTGAACAACGTGTTGATATTATTACGATTATTTATTTTAATTGTTCATCATTGTTTAATTGTTCATGATTAAAATAAAGAAATTGTATGTGATGAGAATTAAAAATTACTTATGTTATGTGATGTTTTTGTATAATTTTAAAATGGCATGTCTATACTTAACTATCTTGAAGTAAGTACATAAAATCACTCTACCTACTCCGATTGATAATTGCTTAAATACAATTTATCAATGTAAAAAGATTTAAATATTGATTGTTATTTATTTTTTGTAGAACTATATTTTGTTTTGTAAAGCTTATGATGTTAAGGCAAGTGATCACAGTTGCACAGGTGTGATGAGGGGTTTGCCGGTCAGAGCATTGACCACATTATTGGCTGCCAAAACGCCCATGTCGCTGCGTGTGCGCACTGTTGCGCTGCCGATGTGTGGTAACACAACTGTAATGTACAAAAAATACTTATTAACACTTGACAATATATCTTGGACACAATACAGACAGCGCCCAAGTTAAGTTAGTTCCAAGCTAAGCAACTAAATACGTTTGTTATGTAAACTAGATACATACATAACATTCATGCTTGTCATACATATTTGTACTAGGGTGAGGATCGAACGATCTCAAGTCCGCAGTTCGTTGTTTTACCTATGCCCTACTAGCCCCGTCGTTGTTTTAATTGTGTCGTAAAGTTAATCACAACCTAAGCCCTAAGGCTATATTATATTTCCGGAGTTTTGTTTGGAATGGAACTTCTTAAGCGACGTGCAATCGTTTAACGCATTCAACGCCCACTCGCGGTTTTTACTGTATTTCATATCATATCATAACATAACATAACTTCAGGCCGTTTTCCGAGGCGAACCTATTGCCATACACCGGGCACAAAGTTTTCAGTCATCGATATTTATCATACATAAGAATTTCGAGAAATTATTGGTGTGAGCCCGGAATCGAACCCTCGACCACTTGAAGCTCGAACATTGGACCAGCGAGACTTTTAAAATATCGACAATAAGTAAGTTTAACTGATCCTGTTAGTCGCCAATCTGATATACTCACATAGGTTGGGCAACGTAAGTAATTTGTGGTCTTTCGGCAGAGGTTCAGGACTCATGACATCGAGACCGGCCGCGTAAATCTGTTTGCTCTTCAGCGCATCGTAGAGGGCGTCTTGGTCAACTAGATCTGGAATATTACATTTAGAAATTTATTTGTTTGCTCGAAGAATATGTTAGTAACTATTATATTTAATTTATATACGCCAAATCCCTTGCGGGGTACGCAGAGAAAACAGAGCGCCATAAGGTATGATTCTTACACGCCTCACTCGCTTCTTTGACTTACAAAACTCTTTTCGAATACCTACGCGTGTTGATTTTTGAGGCTCCTAACATCATTTTCCTCCAGGACACGTTCCATTTGGTCATGGAATGTGTGGCTTGGCCGTCCTCAACCCTTACATCTATTCGCTTTTGCATTGTATATCTGCTTAGTCAATCTTGCATCATCCATTCTTTCTGCATGTCCGAACTATCGGAACATGCCCTTTCTTACACCGACACTCTCTTTCAATCCAACTTCCTTCCTCATAACCTTGTTTTAGACGCGGTTAGCGAGAGTCACTCCGCAGATTTTGCGCAGTGCTCTCATTTCGACCATATTTAATTTATTTTCACATATTTAATTTATTGTACGAAAAAGTAGGTAGACATCTATCTCATCGAGACTATAGATGATTTGTGTCTTTCTAACTAATATAGTTGTGTAGGCATATTTTTTACCCTAAAAATTCTAGCAGTTTTCTCTGTTTGTAGAACTTTATACAACTGTACTATATTTAATTTAACAAAGTGTTTGCTTAAAATTTAATGTACAGTTACTGGATCAATATTTGGGTCCAAAGTCCGTTGATGAATTAAGCGGAATGCTGGGTAATGCGATAAAAACTGGTCAAGTGCGAGTGAGACACGTGAACGACGGCTTCCGCACCATTAATAATCGGCGAAAACCTCTTTTGCTGTATGGGAGCTCACTTAATTATGTACTAATACACGAAATACAACCTAAAACAAATTATTCTTTGGATAATTGATGAATTAAACTGTCACCGTAATTAGATTCAAGCGAGGAGCGGTGACAAAATCAAGTTTGTTGTATTGAAGCCCTCATAGTCATATGGAAATAGAAATACATCATCTGTGATAATTTCAACTATGCGTCTAGCTATGCAGCAGACTGTACCTTAAATCTCAGTAATAGGGTCCTGTTTTGGATATGGTATTCTGTAAAAGTATGGTAATTTAAATTTCAAATCTATCATTCAAACTTGTTACCTCCACGACCGACGTTAACGAGTATGGCATTGCTCTTCATCTTGCTAAGGGTATCCTTGTTAATCATGTGTTTGGTCTCATTGGTGAGAGGGACCGCTAATACAATGAAGTCACTCTGGGCCAAAAGCTCGTCTTGAGTCACGAATTCAGCGCCAAGAGCTTTACCTGAAACCAACGATTTTTACATTTATCCCACTTCTGATAGTGTTACAATTCCACTTCTGATAAGTGTGATAAGAAATCGCTTCTTTAATTAAATTTCTTGACTTAAAAGCATCACATTTTTATTGAACTCAAAAAATCGTAAATATATATTGTTACATATACTTTCAACCAGTATTTGCCTAAGTCATATACCACTACGGTAGTAGAGACAAGCAGTATGAATGAGCCGGTCCGACCGGTGAAATTCCCCAACTTCTCAGAATAACGATGTTAAGTGGCTCATGCTGCGTGTCCTTTCCCCATCCTTTCCTATGCTACTGCTAGTCCTCTAAAGGTCGGCAACGCAACTGTAGCATTATATGTGTTGCAGGTGTTCATGAGCTGCACTGTTTTGCCCTCCAATCACATATAAAATTTATTGTATTAATAGGATTCATTAAGTACCTTCTGGTTTTTCTCTATGACCGCTGTATACGAACTTTTCTACTTCGAATCCTTTCAGTCTTTTCACAGTAGCCTGCCCAATGCCACCCAACCCCACAATACCGACTGTACTGCCACGGATATCCTGTCCAAGCACCTTGTCGAAACCGATTTCCCATTTGCCACTGGAATTTAAAGCAAACCATGGGATTATCAGCCAAGAACTGAACAATGAGAACCAGCTTCTCTAAAATTTTATAAATTAAATTTATATTGTTCTCTGTCATCCTTGGGGAAGTACTCGTTCAATGCCTTCACGTCTTTTTCTACCCGAAGGTGTAGGCAGTGGCTCTTAAGTGTGGATTGGCCGTTATGTTTACGTCCCAAATGAAAATAGGTGGCGAACCTATTGCCGTACCGGGCACAAAGTTTTCAGTCATCGATATTTATCACACATAACATTCGAAAAGTCATGGATGTGAGCGAGGATGTGAACCCACGACCACTTGATTTAGAAGTGGGGTGCAAGACCACTGGGACTAAAGACATTTCATATAAACATTTCCTGTAAAATATTTAGTTATAGATGCGATTTTTGTAAAGTTTTTTTTGTTCAATCACAGACATTCAAATGACGAACAGTGACATTTGTATGGTACCTGGGTGATTTTTCCATGTAGGTAATGTAATACTAATAATACTTGAACAGCTAACTTAGTCTACCTGGCAACTGAAGCAAGGTTCTCAGTGAAGCGTCTGGCCGATGCCAACATGAGTGCCACGGCGATCTCTGCCACGGTCGATGCGAGGACATTGGGCGTGTTGGACAGCTTGATGCCGCGAGCTTTGAGTTCCTCCGGATTGCAGTGGTTGTAACCAGCTGACACTGTCGCAACTAGTTTCAGTTGGGGACCTGGGTGTACACAATCACGAGAATTTACATAAGAAACAAGTTCATCATTATTTATTAGGACAGAATATAAACAGCGCCATCTATTTACCAAGTTTAGCTGGCTTGCTCAAGTCGTGGAACTAGGCAGCAAATATTAAAAAAAACACTGTGCAGCTATAAATTTAGAAATCATAATATACAGCTGACCCAGCAAACGTTGTCTTGCCAAAAAAAAATGTTTTTGATAAACAAATAAAAACAATAGGGGTTGATTGCAGACAGGTGAAAATTTTAGGTTGTATGTATTTTTGTATGCTATTTCATGAAAAAAAAAATTAGAGGTTACCCTTAACAGTCAAAGGGATGAAAAATAGATGTCCGACTCTCAGACATGCCCGATATGCACACAAAATTTCGTGTGAATCGGTCAAGTCATTTCGGAGGAGGATGGTAACTAACACAGTTACATAAGAAGCGAGAAGCTATTTTGTCTGAACTTAGAGCTAAGCGGACCACTTAGTCTGAGTTTTATAAAAGTCAAATTAGTTCTCAGCTAGTTTCAGTTACGTCGATTTTTTTCACGTTTTAGATTTAACAGTGGTAGAGCCAAACAGTTTACTGCATAAATGGGCCGGCTCCACCGGTGATATACCACGACCTCTCAGAAGACCGACGTAAAGTGGCTCATGCCGCGTTTCGTTCGGTGAGAGAGGTACCCGGAGGCCCACCCCCTTCCCCATCCTTTCCTATCCCCTTCCCTTAAAGGTCTGCAACGCAACAGTAACACTATATATGCTGCTGGTGTCCATGGGCGGCGTTAGTTGCTTACCATCTGGTGACACGCCTGCTCGTTTGGCCTCCTATCCCATAAAAAAAAAATACCTAGGTATGTAAATCTAAATGTTTCGCTGCAGAATTATTTGTCACTAGTTAAGTAATATTTTTATCACTTCTCTTCATCCTTATCTATAAGTGTTTCAAGGGATTCATCGTCCATAGATAATTTCGTCATTGCAAAATGGATAAGAAGACTGTTTTTAAGAAATACAATACACACCTATTAAATGAAATACACATTAAACAAATATTAAGTATCGGTGGTCCAGTGGTCGAGCATCCGACTTCTGAATCAAGAAGTCGGGGATTTGAATCATGACTCACACATCTTTTCAAAGTTATTTTCGGAAGTTATGTGTGATAAATATCGATGGCTGAAAACTCTGTGGTCGGTATGGCAATAGGTACGCCACCTATTCCATTTGGGAAGTAAACGTAACGGCGAGACGAGGCTTATCAGCCGCTGCATACACCGGGTAGAAAAACGCGTGAAGTTATGTTATGTTACAAATACATATGAACTTTATTATTAATGTTTATTTTCCTAAAGCCATAGTGGCTTCGCATTTCGATTTCTGATCGAGAGATCTCGAATTCTAACAATGATTTTCGAACTTTGACTATGGTGAAAGACAATAGGATCCGCCACATAATATAAATTTATGTTTCATTGCACACATTAGAGTGGTAGAGCCACGCAGTTCGATGCATGAATGTGCGGTCACGACCTTGAAATACCACGACCTCTCTCTGAACCTTTTATCGAAGTAATATCCGGTATCCGGAGGCCCAAACCTTCCATATCCCGGCAACGCAACAGCAACACTATATTGTGTCCATGAGGTGCGTTTGTTGGTTGCCATCGGGTGACACCCCTGCTCGTTTGCCACCCCATGCCGTAAGAAAATGAAATTTTCCGGTGTTTACCAGCTCTGTCCAAAAGTTCCTTGGTGATAGGAAGATCTGAAAGCCATACGAGTGCTGAACTTCCTGGTATGAGTTTCAAGAGATCATCCTTGGTCGCGGCTCTTCCTTCTTCGTCGAAGTTGCGATATTGCGTTTGTACAACTGTGAAACTATTATTAATAATTAATTAAAAAATAAATAAAATAATAACATCATGTACCGTTGGCATGTATAATTTTTACAACAGTTTTCAAGAGTTTTGCCTTTCGGTATAATATGACTGAATTCACTAAAACGCATTTAAAGTAATGCTGTAATATAAATGTACTTAGTAAATATATTTGAATAAACCTTTCAATAATTACAGAAACGCATATTCAATAACATAAAAAGTATATTTAATTCAAATTAAAAAAAACAGAGTAGGTAAAACAACAAGGTTAAAAAAACAGTAAAATAAATACAGGAAATAGTTTGGGGTGTTCCAGTGGTCGAGTTTCCCGCTTCTGATTCAGAAGTGGCGGGATCGATTCCCAATGATTTTACGGAAGTTATGTGTAATAAAGATCGATGACTGACAAATTTGTGTCCGGTGTATGGCAACAGGTTCCGTCACCTATTTCCATTTGGGGTGTAACCTTTCGGCCTTCCAGCAGAAATAGGCGTGAAGTTATGTTATGTAACACGACAAAAGTCTAATCTATAACTGTGTTGTTTTATGTAAGCAGTAAGTACCTATGTTAACAATATGCTTACATTGTTTTATTTCAACAACTAGAACCATATTGTAGCTGCACAGATTCGAACGACACATTTATAAACATAACTTCTCGCCAAGTAACTTACAGGGTAGGCAGAGAGAACAGAGCGCCATAAGGCACGATTTTTACATGCCTCACTCATCGCTTCTTTGAGCTTCATAACTCTAGCTGGTCGGTTTCTAAGGCTCCTACCTTCCTAAAGGAATCGTTCTATTTGATCTCCTTGACTACATTATACATCCTTCCCGTATGCAGATATCAAACAATTTGCTTTGTGTATCTGCTTAGTCAATCTTGCGTCTTTCATTACACATTTTGATTGGCGCCTAGATTTAACTATGTAACTTGAACTACAAGTTATTAAATGATAGATGTGAGAAGGTAAATGACCTGTTGATGATCTTTTAATACGAGGGCATTGGCATGATGTTATGCCGAGGTTTTTTGTTGACGCCTCAATTATCCTTCTTCCGTTTTTAGGGTTCCTTTTTAACAAAATTAAATCAAAACTTAAACATACCCACTAATAAGTTATGAATCGATTAAAAATTATTTCAGGTGATTGTTTTTATATTGGCTAAGTGTAAGTTTTTATTCTTTTAAGTACATTGTTTATGTAAATATATATTAAAATATAGCTTAATTCACTTTCAAACTACCTATCTAGTTTAAGTTATTTACTAACGAACAAAATGAATATAAATGATGGTAGGTACCGCTAAGATAAACAAACTTCAATTTTTTTGAATATAAACTAGCTGACCCGGCAAACGTTGTCTTGCCGAAAGTTAAAATTTAAAAAATAAGGGATTGATTGTATGTATATTGATATGTATTTTTGTATCCCGTTTTATGAAAAAAAAAAAGAAACAGTAATATATCGAAAAATTTAAAAACTAAATTTAGGGGTGGACTACTCTTAACATTTAGGAGGATGAAAAATAGATGTTGGCCGATTCTCAGACCTACTCAATATGCTCACAAAATTTCATGAGAATCGGTCTAGCCGTTTCGGAAGAGTAAAGGCACGAAAATTGTGACACGAGAATTTTATATTTAAGATAATTATATAGTTGCTTGGTAACAATTCATCGGTATTACCAATAACTATTAAGAAACAACAAAACAAAGCTAAATGTAATAATAGCACGAATTAATTTGTTTATTTCTATTAACGAATACCTCTGTTTAACCTCCAAATATTTTATACATATTAAATAGGAACGTTAAAATATTAAAAATATGTTCATAGTTACTTACTGTTCTTGAAGAATTTCCAATCCTGCCGGCGGGTAATCATTGGATGATACTAAAACCTTAAGATTTTTCGTCATGGCTTTGTTTGCGACACACTTCGCCGGTAACAAGACGCTAACTAGCACAAAAAGAGCGATCTGAAACGTTATCATTTTTTTATTTATATAACTAAAAGTGTATTGTTTTATCAATAGAATCAAAAGATAATATTTTATAATAAATGATATTGAGCAAAGCAAATGATATAAGTTAGCCGCTGCGGCTACAACTCTGTAAGTATTTGCTCTCAGTGCTGGCCGTATGTGGACAGTGTCAAGGCCATGTGCGGGTCTTTAAAAAAAAATAGATAAAGCCCGCGAATGGTGGGAGTACGATCTTAAAATATTGAACGAGTTTTATTATTTTACTTTGATATGGGATAAATAACTTCGTTACGCTGACACATTCTGTCTAATTTAAAATTAAATACAAGTAGTAAGTAAAAAAAAGTAGTAACACATACAGCCGAGCATATTTTTTTATTTTTATGTATAAAAATGTAGTAATGTAACAGCAGGTAATCGAGATATATAATTCTGTATTTTTAGGTAGAAAATTGGTTAGATATCCAAATAAATAAATATATAATCAAGAATGATTGAGGGGTGTGGACACTTCACAACATCACGTGTATTTTTAGTACCTACAAGGAATCTTAAGATTTTTAGTGTATTATCTTTAATTCGGGCCTGGATAGTAGCTTACCATCAGGTGAATCGCTTGCCCGTGTGCTGCATATTAACATAAAAACACAACCCCGTGAAAAAACTTAGCAAGCAATAAATATGCGACTGTTCAAATCTTACCAGACTACTTCTCATCATCTTGGCCTGTTATTTAGTGCACCTTACGGGTTAAATTAAAAAGTTAGCACAACTTATCATTACATTGACTAAGACTATAATGCTCCGTGGAGGTCTAAAAAAATGTTTATATTCTTAGATATTTACTTACGTATGTGTGGGTGTGTGCGTTTTGGAATTAATTATATATGTGGGCGTTAGTTGGTCAACGTGTATATAAGAGATTCCCAAACTATTTTGAACAATGACCCCCGAAATCAATCAGTACTTCAGACAATAATAAGAAAATTATTTTAATATTCTGCTGCGGCTGCTTTCACCTGTCATAATCTGTTTGGAAAGTGATTATGATAAAAACAATGACAAATAACTTCCGAACAGATTTCGGAAAAACCATTCTTGTCAGCCGGGGTTCTAAGCTAATAACATAAACAGAGAAGTTAGCATGTTATGCCGTTATAACCACAAAACTCTAAATTATATTTCACAGCTTCATTCTTAGCGATTAGTTTACATATTGTAGTTGAGCTCCCAGTCTCCAGCCTTGCACGGATGTTTAGAAAGTAGGGTAAATAAAAATCTCCCTACTGGCAACTACCTCTTGACTATGGCAACACCACGTCTCACTGATATTCATTCTGTGTTTCCGTGCTCGAGCCTTCGCACGTGCCTACCAACAAATTT
Source organism: Euproctis similis (assembly GCA_905147225.2). NCBI lineage: Eukaryota > Metazoa > Arthropoda > Insecta > Lepidoptera > Erebidae > Euproctis > Euproctis similis. Next base: position 14,589,173 of record LR990122.1, on the reverse strand, counting down.
CAACAAATTACCTTCAAAATATAATAATAATAATAGAAATTAAGAATTACCTTTTTCCCAAAAATGGGAAATAAAAGGAAATTTAACGAAAGAGTCACAATTACAAAAAATGGCGGCTGAGCGTTTATTCGGATAGTGAAACCGAATCTGATTCTAACATTGCAGGTTAGTAATATATCTATAATCTATACATTTATAATGAACTAGCTGACCCGGCGGACTTTGTTCCGCATTCAAAGTAATGAACAAGTTAATTTTGGATTTATCACTTTTTCTTTACTACATACATGCATTATAGCTAAAAACTATTCCGTTGACACATTCTACCTACTAAAAAAAAAAAAAAAGCCTTAAAATCCGTTGCACAGTTTCAAATATCTAAGCATATAAGGGGACAGATAGCAGAAAGCGACTTTATTTTATGCTATGTAATGATTGGTAACTTTATTGGTTACATGCTATTGTGATGCGAGACGCCAACTGGGCTATCTCTGTCACGTAATAATAGCACAGAACTACCTACTTATATGAATATTTGGTTGAATAGCTACAAAGCCAATGCATTGTGATGCGAGACGCTAAATTGGGCTATCTCTGTCACTTAATAAAGTTACGGAATTAATTTTTCGTTGAAATACAAAGTATTCACTAAATTGTGATGTGAGGCGCCAAATGGGCCACCTCTTTCATTTAAAAAGTGTGGGTATCCGCACATATTATAATTCGTAATTTCATCGTATACATATAGGTACTGTGATAGTGATGCGAGACGCCAACTGGGCTATCTCTGTCACGTAATAATAGCACAGAATTACCTACTTATATGAATACATATTTAGTTGAATGACTACAAAGCTAATGCATTGTGATGCGAGACGCTAAACTGGGCTATCTCTGTCACTTAATAATGCTACGGAATTAATTTTTCGTTGAAATACAAAGCATTCACTAAATTGTGATGTGAGGCGCCAAATGGGCTACCTCTTTCATTTAAAAAGTGTGGGTATCCGCACATATTATAATTCGTAATTTCTTCGTATACATATAGGTACTGTAATAGTGATGCGAGACGCCTGCTGGGCTATCTCTTTCACGCTTGATATGATCTGAGTCATCTAATACAGATGCACCTTTTTTGTCATCGCCTGCAGTGGAATTGAATGCCGACGTTCAGGATTCGGCGCCACAATTAGATAGCGAGATACATATTTGCATTGCTCGGTGAAGCACCAAAATTCGACATCAAGTTTGGAAAACCTACATACAAGGAACTAGCTTGTAGGTCGCAGGAGATACTTGAAAAGGATTGGCAAAAAGAAAAAATATTGGAAGAATACTTAATTCCAGGAAACTGCAACATGCATATACCACCATCGCTTAACCCCGAGGTTAAGGTAGCTTTAGTTCACAATTTGGTCAAGAGACACATCACAACAGAGAAACAGACATAACATAACTTCACCCCTTTTTCTAAATTGAAGGTGTAGGCAGTGGCTGTTAAGCCTAGTCTCGCCGTTATGTTTAGGTCCCAAATGGAATAGGTAGCGAACCTATTGCCATACCGGGCACAAAGTTTTTAGTCATCGATATTTACCACACATAACTTACGAAATTAAATCGGAAAAGTCATTGGTGTGAGCCAATGTGAGGATTCAAAACCGCGACCTCTGGATTCAGAAGCGGGTGCTCAACCACTAGACCACCGTGACTTAGTGATGCATGCAGACTCCTCTGCGACAGTCATTTTAATGGTACAAGGACAGGGCGTGGATTCGTACTGTCATCCATTAACCCAGAGATGAAAGAAACTCTCATCGAAAGAAAACGGGATAACTTGCTCTTTAGAAAATATATTTCTGGAAAATTAAAATCTACAAAGTTAATAAAAAGATCGGCTGCTGATCTCATACAAACTCTGAACAAAAAGTAGCATATTCAACAAAAATAATTTTATACTAAGTCAAAATAAGGTTTAAACACTCGCTTAAACTGGAACGTTACGCCTAGAAAGGCACCTCCGAATATCTACATAAACGAGACTCGTCAGAACCAGCGCTCATCGACATACACCGGCTCTCAACAGCGGGGTCATCGGGAGACATCAGAGCGGAAAGCGGCTGCAGAGAATACCAGGAGACGCTGACCAGGTATATTCGGGTCGCCTTAGATATTTTGTCTCGGAATGGGACCAGATTACAACTGATCCTATTGTGTTATCTTATCATGAGGGATATAAAATCCCATTCATATCTCCTTTTTCGTACTATGTGTACAAGGTAATTAAAATACTGGCCACGGTGATTATAAAAGTTTCATAGTATAATTATTAAAAATAAAGGCTATTTCAGAGTGTACACTCATAAACATGAGTTTATCTCAAATATATATATATATATATATATATTTTGGTACCAAAGCCAAATGGAGACCAAAAGGTTTATTTTAAATTGTTTGCATAAATTCATTAAAATCAATCATTTTAAAATGATGGTGGTGTTATATGACTCTATTGACATGAAAGATGCATATTTTGTAATAAATATACATGAAAAATTTAAAAATATCTGAGATTCAGTTTGAATGATATTTTATATGAATTTAATTGCCTCCATTTAGGGCTTTGTTTTTACAAAGATGTTGAAACCCGTCATGGAATGCCTAAGGTCAAAGGGGTCATGTGTCTGTTATATATCTTGATTATATATTTTATATAGGTAGAAAATAGCTTGAATATAAAATAAAAAAAAAAAAGAAAGTCACATGGACAAAGGATTTACTTGGAAGTCAGAGTTTTTAAATAGATATACATAGATAAAAGCTCATTTGCAGTGCACATTTCTAGGATTTGTATTTGATTCTTATTTGCCAGAGAGGAAAATAATTCAGATCCAAAACTGCTAACTCAATATAAATAAATCTCTTAAGACATGCAAATTACGTCATCTTGCCAAATTTTTAGCTATATTATTATCAGCATGTCCAGCCATTCAGTATGGGTGGCTCTACTTGAAACAATTTGAAATACATAAATTTCTTCGTCTTTGAAATAGTTTTTAATTAAAATTAACTAACTTAACAACTTTAATTTAGTAATTTTGTCGGACGCATCTCTCAGTGGTTCGGGTGCCTGGTCTGGCAACGTGAATGGACTGAAGCTGTAGAATATACATAGGGATCATTGAATGAAGGTTATATCCAAATTACATTGTCTTCCCTTACACAAAACACTTACAAGCAGTATGGTAGTTGTTTTAAAAATTGGTTACGGTATTGTACAGTAAATAGTATACAGCATTTGAAACCATCTATTGAAAATGTAATAATCTTTTGAAAACGGTGCCCAATATGGTAAGATTAATTCTCATAAATCTGCTATATCCTTGCCGTTAGGATCATGTTATCTTAACGATGTGAGTGTGACACGATTTATGAAAGGAGGTTTTCACCACAGGCCTAGCACTCCAAAGTACGAATTTACATGGGATCCTAATATCGTTTTACATTACTTAGCTCAGTTATGGCGTAGTGAGTCGGATTTAGAAAACTTTTCAAAAAAGTTACCAATGCTATTAGCACTTGCACACCGATTACAAACTTTGGCTTGAATAAAAATTTGTATTATTAATTGCAATTGCTATTTTATTAATTGCAGATACAAAAATTATAATTAAAAATTCCGCAGCCATTAAAAAAAAAAAAAAAAAAAACATATTTTCGTTATTAAGCGTTCATCTGATCATTTATTATTAAGTTACAGAAAACCATATTTACTGCTTATGGTACCTACGCAGCTTAGATGTGATTCGCAAAACTGCCGGTTGGAGCAATTCATCCTCGGTGTTTGGAAAATTTAATAATCGTGAAATTATTAAAGATAGTATTATCTTTTCTCAATCCGTCTTATCAAACGATTATTGTGAACGACAATAAGAGATTGTGCTCACTTTAGTTACATATATATTAACGTGATTATAGACTAATGAAATCCATTAAAATTACAGTTAATCATTTCTTCACAATTTGATTTTAATCTCTAAACATCCTACAATATGTAAACTAATCGCTAAGAATGAAGCTGTGAAATATAATTAATGATCAAACGAACTTACCTGTACGTGAAGTTCGATCATAATTATATGATCAGCTTCATTCTTAGCGATTAGTAATAACCCTCCCAGGTTAACCCCACCCTAAAATTGTGAATAAATTAACCTTGTATGCCAGTTACAGCATTTTAGCGCATTATGCTTAACGTTGATGTTCCAACTACAGCATCGCTACGCACAATCGGGCACTTTCAAAGGTACTGCTTTCGTTTGATGCGTGTGGTGGATACCAAGTAATACCAACATTACCAAAACATTGACAGAAAATTATCAAGTGTTTTTTCTTTAGTTGGCATTGATCAAACTATTTTATTTATATTATCTTTTGTAATAATATTAATTATAAAAAAAAAAAAATTAAAAAAAAAAAAAAATATTGCTCTCGTTTCGTTGTAGTTTTTTGGAAATAATCAAAGCTAATTAACATATGGATGAAGGTACAAGTTGACGTTTTATATTCCACTTAGATTGTGAACACTAAACTTAGCGCACTCTACTGGCGCATTTAAAAACTAATTCACGTTCCAATTAAGCTTCAGCATAATTCGGCATTGTGCGGCACTGAGTCGCACAATGCTCTGTAATTGGAAAACCAACTAAGCTATGAACAAAATGAATATCAGTGAGACGTGGTGTTGCCATAGTCAAGAGGTAGTTGCCAGTAGGGAGATTTTTATTTACCCTACTTTCTAAACATCCGTGCAAGGCTGGAGACTGGGAGCTCAACTACAATATGTAAACTAATCGCTAAGAATGAAGCTGATCATATAATTATGATCGAACTTCACGTACAGGTAAGTTCGTTTGATCATTAAATATCAATATGACGTGAACATAAACACGATTTTCGTTTTTTTTTTTGTAAATATTACTCTATAATAATAATCTCATCCATTCGTTTAACTAACTACATGGGTCACGTATATGTTTCATAGATAATATTATAAAGATAATAATATATCGTTAATTACATACTATTATATAATGCATTAGTTAAAACTGGTATATAATTAGTATTATTTTATTAAATCTTACCTCTGTGGGTAATAGTCGGTGATAGTAATATCTCAATTTTTTTTATTAGCGAGGGCAAACGAGCAAACGGAACATCTGGTGGAAAGCCAGTATCGCCTTCCGCTGAGATGGTCACAGTTGGTTGCCATCCTTTAAGACGATTATGGTCACCCAATGGATTATGGTTCAATCCCATGGATTCAGCTATTTGTTATGGGTGAAATATATAAATAGAACCATTTTATATCTAGAACCACATTTCATTGGGGGCCGTCCATTAATCACGTGATGTCTTTTTCATAATTTTTTGACCCCCCCTCCCCCTTGGTGATACGTAGTGATATTTAAAACTCCCCCCCGGCCCCCTATCCAACATCACGTGTATTTTTAGTACCTACAAGGAATCTTAAGATTTTTAGAGTATTATCTTTAATTCATCATCATTCTCGCTGGTCGAGTACTCGAGCGGCCCGCTTCTGAACCAGAAAGTCGTGGCATCGATTCTGGGCTCACAACAAACATCATCATCACCAATAACTTTTCGAATTTTTTTCGGAAGCAATGTGTGACAAATATCGATTACTAATATAAAGTTTAATCTTATTTTATTTTAAAACTAGCTGTGCCCGCGACTTCGTACGCGTGGAATTTGTGATCAGATAGCTATATTTTTACATAGACAGTTGAGAAGTAATTACCTCTAAAATGAAATTGTTACTGGTAGGATAAGTACAGATTGCGGTAGCAATGGTTGTTGCCCGCATTGTTTATTTTCATTTTAACAGGAATTTTTGTAGTATAGCTGTAGCCCGCGACGTCATCTGCCTGAACGCTATACAGCACCAAAAATACCTACGATTATACCTTTTAAAATAACATTTATTTACCCGTTACTTCTTTACATTTCATAAATACAGAAAGTACAGTAACAGAGGGAGACTGTCTTTTGTAAAATTGTTGAACTTCAAAAGTGCTGATTTTCAGTCTGCTTTGAATAAATGACTTTATGGTGATTCTGCTGAATTAAGTAATAAGTTGCGACTGAAGCAAATGTAGAAAATAATGAATAAGAAAATATAAATATAGAAAAGGATAAAAATATATACTTATAAAACTTCTCTATAAACAACATTGCTGGTTTGGCTCTCCGCAGCCAAAATGTAAAGAGAGTCAGGACTGGTGACGCGGGAGCAAGCGACGTACAGCTGCCCGTGTGAGAAGCAGCTCGTCCTGAGGTCGACACCCGCTGCTCTCAGTGTCTGCCCCTGCGACTTATTGATGGTCATCGCGAAGCAAACACTCACGGGGAACTGTACGCGCTTGAACTGGAACGGGAAGTTATGAGGTATGAGGGGAATGCGTGGTACAAATACTGCCTCGCCTACGCCACAACCCGTAAGAATTTCCGCCTCAATGCTGTGTCTGTGGAGCGAGATGACTTTAAGGCGGGTCCCGTTACACAACTTCGGAGGAGATAGGTTCCGAAGAAGCATAATCGGGACACCGACTTTCAGCTTGATAGTATGCGCTGGAAGTCCACTTGCTGACAGAGAGTTCAGAAATTCCACGGGATAATGTGTGGCATCATCTTGCTCGATGACAGTGTTTATAGAGGTGTAAACCACTTCATTCCCCTCAATTTTCGAGAGAATGCATTCGTTGATTGCTTCAGCCTGACCATTTTTGGGCGTCAAAATTGCCCGCTCACATACCCAAGAATTCTGCTGGTGCGGTATATGACTGATGTCCCCGTACACACAGCGAATGAGTTCTTCTAAGCTGGATACGACTCTACCGAGAGACTCTGGAAGCACCACCTGCCCACCTCTCTCCTCTGGTAGAGTGCCTTCGCCAAGACTTAGAAGAACATCGGAGAATTCTTGAGCACGTGCATTGCCGCCGAGCCGAGCTCTCATATTAATGGTCAAGCGCAGCGTACGAACTCGTGACCACAGCGAAGATCGTTTCAACGAAGCATTCACCTCGTCAGCCCTCGATCCCCGCGTCACCACGGGAAGCGTTTGTCGGAAATCGCCACTGAATAGAACTGTGACACCACCCATCAAGTGTTCGTTCCTGCGGATGTCCTGCAGGGTTCTGTCCACGGCCTCAACTGCTTTTCTATTGGCCATCGTACACTCATCCCATACGATCAGAGAGCAATCCTTCAGCACGTGTCCCTTATCACTATTGCGTGACACACCACAAACAGGCGTTTCGGTGCTCTCTAAATCGATGGGAATTTTAAACATGGCATGTGCTGTCTTGCCACCCGGAAGCAGTGTGGCAGCGATTCCCGACGACGCTACAGCAATGGCAATTTTGCCTTGCCTCCTGACCTCTGCAAGTATGCCAGTGGTAACAAATGTTTTTCCTGTTCCACCAGGAGCATCCAAGAAAAACATTTTACCCTGGTTTTGCCCAACGCTTTTAAGAACAGTGTCATAAATTTGTTTTTGCTCTGAAGAGAACAAAGCGACATGGTGATTTCGTATGGTGGTCATTTCGCTCGGATCGTAAATTGTCTCAGCGTTATACTCTCGATTTCCACGGTCTTGATGCGGTGATGATTGGGGAGCTGGTAACCCATATTCGACCAATGGATTGCCGCCGATGGAAATGACCACGTCTTGAAGTGAACTAAGACAGGTGTTCAGCACGCGTTCATCAGTTACTTCGACTTCGTCTCCAGTAGCACGCCTCAAAGCTCGTAGAAAATCTTCAGATAGATGATGTCGATATTTTTCCCACAAAGCTACCGGGTTCGTGACTCCACAAAACACCAAGATGACGGCAAACAGATGACGCATACGGCTGGGGCTGTTACTGACGCTCGCCTCCGCGAGGGTGTCATCCCAGTTTTGGTCACCGTCGAGAAGGTGACGTGCTAAACAGGCTGCGCGGTAAGTGGGATACTCCACGCCATCAAATGTTCTCAGAAAGGCAAAAGACGTTGGGCCTCGGATCGTGTGAAGTAATAACCGCAGAAAATAGCATTCGCCATTATTCGGGTGCACGGTATAAACTCTACCCAATACGGTGTCCTTGAAAATTCCCGGAAAACCTTCGACAGCACCTCCTCTTCGACGTCGGTTAAATATTCCCCTTTGCTTGTCGTACGTGTAATATGAAGGCACCTCGTCATACGTAAGGAACCTCGCAAACTGGTCGATTTCGCAGAGCCTGAAAAATGCCAAGAGAGTTGTTTGGCGCGGATTTTCTAAGCGCTCAGCAACGTTGTTGGGATCAAAATATATGCGCTGACCGTTTTCTAGGTGGACGTCTAAATGCATGACGGCAGGATGCCTGTCATGTATAGAGAACGCCAGTATCCGCCAAACTGCTTCAGACGTGCTGATGTAGCGACCGGACTGATACTTGGTCACCTCGTCTCTGTCAGTGTTCTGTAAAGCAAACGTCGCCTGATCGCTACCTTTGTTCACGTATTTGCAGATATATTTGATCGACCCGACGCTGGTGCACGACTCGACGTTGATGTGCGTCCGCGATCTAATTCGACGCCAACGCCATCTAGTTAGCGAATAGGAAACATTTTTTTTTAATGGTGTAAAATTATAAAATTACGAAGCAATCATTACACCAATAAATACCGAACAAAAATATTAACAGTTTTTAGCATATACAAATACATTTTTTAATTGTCTTGCTCATCTCTGAAAAGAATTAACGATACAATTTTAAAGAAGAAAATGCACAACTCCATCTATGACTCTTAAAAACATCTATTGACCGCAAGCGCATGATGAAATTTCAATTATTTATATTCAAAAAGTGTTTAAACATGTAATTCGACTTGATGTTTTTAAAATCTCAAAGATTTATTTATATCTAAAACCAAAAAGTGCTTACACGTGTAATTCAACTTAATGTTTTCTGTTTTGTAAATCTCATAGATGGCACTGTTTTAAAATTGTCTGTTATGTTTAACGGCATAAGTTAATTAAAATGTGAAGCTAACTTATATTATATTATTATTATTATTATATGTATAGATTAAAGCATGGTTATTAACATAATAACACCATAACAACATACAAATATGCGTCGTTAGATTACACGTTGCTACAGAATACATTGAAGAAATAAAGGTTCACTGCTCGTTCCTCGTAGGTGATAGCGTGATAATATGTAGCCTATATGTTGACCCGACTTCTTAATAATTTTCGTGCCAAATTTGAAGTAAATCCATGCAGTACTTTTTGAGTTTATCCCGGACATACATACAGACAAACAGACAAACAGACAAACAGACAAACAGACAAAAATTCTAAAAAGTATATTTTTGGCTTCGGTATCGATTGCAGATCACACACCAAGTATTCTTTTTAAAAAATATTCAATGTACAGTTTTGACTTTTCTACAATTTTATTATATGTATAGATTAAGGAGGAAAATATAAATACACGTGATATCTTACTACACCCCCCTACCCCCTCGTGATATTTCGTGATTTTTGCCAGACGACACTTGGACTCTTTCAAGAATCTGGGATTCAGAATTCAGTACTTTCTTCAACCGCAGCGTTTGCGATGGGGCGTTCTTTCTGACTATTTCTAGTATGTTTGACTATTTCAATAAAAAGATCTAAAAATGGAGGGCTGAAGATTCATAAAAAAGAAAGATTTTTGTAATATATTTATTAATTAATTAACATTAATATAAATGGTTTTTTTAATAAAACTATTGCTCAACACACTGGAAACAACATAGGTTTTCCATCTAACGCCGCTAGCACGTTACCGGCCGCCATAGTTGCCATCTCGTTGCGTGTGTTGAATGTGGCGCTGCCAAGGTGTGGGATGATGTCTAAGGATGTATGATGACAAGTATGAAATTATTAATACATAAAATAAATTTCCTCTGTATAATATTTAATAATAATCCTCTGTGCCATGGATTGACCAGCCTTCTGGTTGCGAGAGGCCTTGCAAGTCAGTCTCTTTGCAAGATCTACAAAAAGTGCACGAGCATTCAACTTCAAACGGCTCAAAGACATAATCACCTACAAAAAAAGATATACTAAAGCGTATGTACTATAGGGGTAGACACAGACATTGGCTTTCCAACAACAAACGATGCTAACACAGTTCTTTTGTCTCATCCACACTCTTATACTTTATGGGTACTTAATATAAGAATAGGAACATTTGAAACGATAGGTAGGAACAAAAAAGTCTTTGATTTCGTTTTGTTTCCTATGGATGCTAAGTTTACAAAACAATATAGATATTTGTGCTATATTATGTAATATGAATTCCATACATAAAAATAGATCAATCATCGGACCAGTAAAGTCTAGGCAGTGATTACAGATGATAAGTGTCTATTGATTACTATGCGGTTGTAATTGGCGCTAGCGTCGTAACAGAGGAAGTCATAGCGATCGGTTACCAATGTGCTCCCTAATCGCCGATCGCTTTAAGCTATGTACTTAATAGTTTTGCTGGTTGGATATATTTTGTAGGTGTAGATTTGTTTTTTTACAAAATGCCAGTATTTTCCAAGATTACAATTCCTGTAATTAATTTAAATTAATTTTTCGTCATTTTGTCATCTTGTCCGTATGTATGTAATTACCAAAAAGTATTATTGATTTCAAATAAAACTACTTACAACAATTGGGCAATGAAACCAGAGGATGGTCCTTGGGCAATGGCTCCGGTGTGACCACATCAAGACCCGCGGCAAAGATTTGATTCTCCTTGAGTGCATGATACAGGGACTCTTGGTCAATCAGTTCTGTCCAAATTTAAAAAAAAATGATGCTTAATGATAAAATAAACATCTAATATAGGTAAGTATAATCCTGTGGAACGGCTCTACCGATTGTTACTAAATTTGGTGTGCAGGTAGTTACATCTAAGTAGTTCTGAGGATATGATGCAAATCATTTTAATTATCTCATAAGTTATAGTTTACACATAACTACACGCCTTTGTTACCCGAAGGTGTAGGCAGCGGCTGTTAAGCCTCGTCTCGCCGTTATGTTTACAGCCCAAATGGAATAGGTGGCGAACCTATTGCCATACCGGGCACAAAGTTTTCAGTCATCGATATTTTTCACACATAACTTCCGAAAACAATTTCGAAAAACCATTGGTGTGGGCCAGTGTCAGGATTCGAACCCGCGACCTCTTGATTCAGAAGCGGGGTGCTTGACCAATGCACCACCGAGACTTAAAAAAAATCCCGCTTAGGCTGAGGCAGCGCGAATTATGCCCCAACTAACATCGTGTTATTCTGGTCCCTTTGCGTATTTTGGTCGCGAACTTACAAAGCAAACATAAAATATAGTTGTTACCTCCTCTGCCAATATTGACAATAACAGCGGTCTTCTTCATGGTCTTCAATGTTTCAGAGTTGATCATGTGCTTCGTGTCAGCCGACAGGGGGCAGCACAGACAAATATAGTCACTCTCTTTCAGCAGTTGCTCTAACGGTACACGATTGGCTCCCAAACTCTTGGCTGTAAGACATGTTCAGACATATTTAGTACGTAGTTTTTTTTTATGGGATAGGAGGGCAAACGAGCAGGCGTGTCACCTGATGGTAAGCAACCTACGCTACCCATGGACACCAGCAACACATATAGTGTTACTGTTGCGTTGCCGACCTTTAAGGGATAGGGGATAGGAAAGGATGTGGAAGGGGGTAGGCCTCCGGGTACCTCTTTCACCGAACGAAACGCGGCATGAGTCAGTTTACGTCGGTCTTCTGAGCGGTCGTGGTATTTCATCGGTCGAGCCGGCCCATTCATGCAACGAACTGCTTGGCTCTACCACTGTAGTGCAAAACTTTCTATTTTATTTCAATAATAGGCACTGCAATGTCTATATTCTAATTGGTGTGATTACCTATAATTGGTAGTAGTTGTAATTGGTTACCTATAACAAGAGTATTGAAAGTCAAAGAAGCAAGTGATGTGCATAAGAGTTGTGCCTTAGGGCGCTCTATTCTTTCTGCTAAACCAGAGGAGCCATTTTGTAATCTCTTTTTATTCTTATTAAATATACTTAGATCGTCGACAACTATAAGCGACTATAGGGGTTTATAATTTTTCATACGGAACCCTATAATGTAAAAAATTGGTCTAAAGCTTCTACTTCTACTTCAGAGTAGCATTTTACAATGGTAGAGCCACGCAGCTTGCTGCATGAATGGGCCGGGCGTGGTGAAATACCACGACCTCTTAGAATATTGAAATAAAGAGGCTGTTGCCGCGTTTCGCGCGGTGAGAGAGGTATCCGGAGGCCCAACCCCTTTCCTCTTCCCCTTCCCATCCCACTTCCGACTCAGCCTTGAGTTTCTTGCCAGTGCTACTCAAGAAGCCTTGACGCCGGAGCTGGCACTTAGATTCGCTTTCACATTCAAGACGGTGTGATGATAGGGAATCTAAGCTCCGCGAATTTTAGCTAGTAGTTTCGTATGACGATTCTAAGTACTTTGTAAAGTCTAAGGAATAAAGATATTTTGACCCCTTCCGTATCCATTCTATACCCTAAACCCTCCCCTAATTAATCAACTATCAAACACAAAAATATTTTTTCAATTCAGCCTAGTGGTTTCTGAGGTTAGCGCGTTCAAATAAACATAATCTTCGACTTTATATTATAGAAAAACTTAAGTATCTCTATTTTCATATCATATTTTTATCTTTTTTGTAAATATTGATTCTGTTATCTAAAATACTCTGTCGTAACACATTTATCTATATTGCTATGTGCACAATAGACTAGTGCCTTACTGACTATCTGGCAGCTACAGACAGCGCAAAGTTCGTCGATTCGATGTCTGTTCAGTGACTTATTATTTTTGTAAGATATTTGCATACATCCTTAATCGACTGTAAAAATAGAAAACGTTATTAATACAGTCGTTTAAATTAAACCTACATACATAACTGCACGCCAAATCCCTTGCGGCGGAGGCAGAGAGAATCGAGCGCCATAAGGCACAATTCATACACGCCTCACTCGCTTCGTTGAATTTCATAACTCTTTTCGTACACGCGCGTCGATTTTTAAGGCTCCTAACATCACCTTCCTCCAGAACACGTTCTATTTGGTCATGGAATGTGTGTCTTGGCCGTCCTCGACTCTTACATCCATCCGCTTTTGCATTTAATATCTGCTAAGTCAATCTTGCATCATCCATCCTTTCTACATGTCCGAACAATCGGAGCATGCCCTTTCTTACTTTTACACCAACACTCTCTTTCAATTCAACTTCCTTCCTTACAACCTTGTTTTCGACGCGGTTTTCTTTATAAATTCATCTTCATCGTCGTTATTTCACAATCTTCAACGTAATTTCAAAACGATCTGATAGAAAATGGAATACACAATGCAAGAACACACCTTCAGGTTTGTCTGACCGTCCAGAATAAATAAACTTGGCGACATCGAACCCACGGAGTCTCTTCAACACCGCCTGTCCTATACCACCGAAACCGACGATCCCGACGGTACTTCCAGCGACGTCCTGACCCAGTCTCCATTGTACGCCATATTTCCATTCCCCACTAAAACATTCATATCATTAATTAAAAGTTAAGTAGTCATCCTGGATGGAATAATTGAGTCAACTTGTTTTAACATTTTAATTATTTTTATAAAAAAATATGTTTGTTACACGCGAGCTCCCCGCTTTTGACTCAGATGTCGTGGGATCAATTCCAGGCTAACACATAAATGATTTCTCGGAATTCTTTTCAGATGCGATGTGATAAATATCGATGACTGACAAACTTGTGCCGCATGTTTAGAAATAGGTTTCGCATTTGGAACGTTATGATTCGGCGAGTCGAGGCTTAACAGCCGTTGCCAGGCCAGCACCTTCAGGTTTTTTTTTATGTGATAGAGAGCAAACGAGCAGGCGTGTCACCTGATGGTAAGCAACCAACGCCGCCCATGGACACCAGCAACACATATAGTGTTACTGTTGCGTTGCCGACCTTTAAGGGATAGGGGATAGGGAAGGATGGGGAAGATGGGTGGGCCTCCGGGTACCTCTCTCACCGAGCAAAACGCGGCTTGAGCCACTTTACGTCGATCTTCTGAGAGGTCGTGGTATTTCACCGGTCGAGCCGATATATGTGATGCAACCAAATTGTTTGTCTTTGAAAACGTAGATTAGAAAGAGCTACCGTGAATCTATGTTGAGATCCGGAAAAGTTGGAAACAGCATTTAGGAACTTGTAATCGCCGAAAGAATTATTGGATCCAGTGAAATAGACACTAGACAGGCTTATGGTCATACACTTAGGATAGAGCCTATTCATTATCATTACATAGTATAAAACAAAGTCACTTTCCGCTGCCTGTCCCCTTATATGCTTATATCTTTAATACTACGCAACGGATTTTGATGCGGTTTTTTTTAATAGTTAGAGGGTGTCAACGGGGTGGTTTTGATTTATAATTCCAATATGATGTTGTAAAGAAAAAATGATAATTTTCGAGATTTAGCACTTTAATTGCAAACGCTGGCTGAACCCTAAGTTATAGATCAAAACAATGTTCTACATTATTAAACACCTACAGAAGGTCTACAAAAAAGTCCGCGAGGGCATGTCCCTTAAGGATAACCCACGATAGCCATTTTTATTTTTTTACTATTTACGAGAAATAATGGCTTACTTACGAAGCAATTTTAAACATTACAGCATTAATTTTTATCCAGTTAAGTGTCTCAAATAGATGGTGCTTTTAATATAGATCAAAATGGCCCTTTACAGTATGTAATTTAAACGAATATTTACGAAGGTATTACAGTATTAACATAGCGGGACATAGAAGTTGCGTTGCGCGCCAAAATACGTGCCGATATATAGCACAAATTGAACTTTTTAAGATCCAAATTTATTTCTTTTGATGCGGAACAAATTTCGCCAGGTCAGCTAGTAACCTTAACGTAACGCCTTTTGTTACCCGAAAGTGTAGGCAGCGGCTGTTAAGCCTCGTCTCGCCCTTATGTTTACGTCCCAAATGGACTAAGTGGTGAACCTATTGCCATACCGGGCACAAAGTTTTCAGTCATCGATATTTATCACACATAACTTCCAAAAACAATCTCGAAAAGTCATTGGTTCACACCAATGACTTTTCGAGATTGCCAGTATCAGGAATCGAACCCGGACCTCTGGATCAGAAGCCGTGTACTCGACCACTGGGCGACCGAGACAAACTGCTTGCTTATTTGTAACTAATTCTCAAAAAATAAATGTAACCTGCATGTAAATACTTTTCTAGTTCTTGAACGCCTTCCTTAAATTGTCTGCCAGCAGTTATCATGAGAGCCACAGTGATGTCTGCTACTGCGTTGTCGAGGACTTTGGGTGTGTTGCCCAACTTTATCCCTCGTTTCGTGATCTCGTTAATGTCAATGTGGTCAGTTCCAGAAGACATTGTTGAAACTACTTTAAGTTGGGTTCCTAAAAATTAAAATAAAAGTTCTTATGTAAAGGCGTCGTTTAAGTATTACGTGAACACTATACGTGGGGCGGTTTTTGCTTTGCTTATTTTTGATGACATGGGGGGTAGGGGCGTCCAGATGATGATTACGACATCAGTAGCTATTCAATTTTACAAAACAACCTTAGACCAATCGTGTAGATGGTCTCTAGAAAATTATTTTTTAGAAAAATTATTACGTAACTATGGGCGTAGGGGGTAAGAGCTTTGCTTACTTTTGCTGACGAGGCGGGTGGGGAGGTAAAAATTTTTAATAAATCAGCTTAATCTTATTACTAGAACGGCCCCAAACACTTATTAAAAAATAACTCTCTAGCATTACTAAACCTAAGTACTTATATTAGTCGATATTCATGTTCTTATCTAATTGTAGCTGCAGGGAGGATTACACTTTTTTAGTATACGGCACTTTTTAGTATTAAGCAGCGAGGTCGAAATTTAACCATAGCGCTAAGTTCCTTACAATAAACTACTAAAATAGTAGAAAATTCCTGGAAGATACCAAAGTGGCAACTGTCATCTGTCACATACCTGCCAAATCCAATATATCTCCAGTGAGCTTGTGTTTCGTGTTCCAGATGAGAGCGTCATGTCCAGGGATAGACTTTTTAATCATTGGTAGACTTTCTGGCTCATAATCCAAATATGGCAGCACCGTTGCTTGAACTCTATATGAAAATAAGTGAACATTTATTAAAAAAAATACATTGTTGCATTTGGACAGAAAAACAGCGAATATTTCTATTTTTTATTAGTTTAAACTCCAAGACATATAGTTATCTAAATAATATTAAACTATTATTTTTTCGGTTACTCTGTGTAAAATAGTTGGACTACTAAAGACATTAACTAAAACCCAAAAAAAACGATAAATAAATATACAATTTTTAATATGTATTTTAAAAAACTTACTTATTGCCCAAAAGTTGCAAACCGGCGGCAGGAAAGGTTTTGTTCACGATGAGAACCTTTTTTAACGACATTTTACGATAGCTCTAGGTAACACAACAAGAATAGGGTTATTAATGATCTGTCCTACCATGTTCTTTGCAAGCAGTTACATAATATAATTAATTAAATCCATGGACAAGTGAGTCTTACATTTTTGTAATGTCAAGAAAACTTGAAATTCGTATATTGTTTGAAAATAAAATAGAAAATTAAGCTTACCTAATGAATGAGATAAGTTTACAAATTCAATTGTGAAACATATAGCAAAATTTAAACTAAAATATAGTTAAAACAGAACAACAAAATTCTGCTATCTTTAGATAATTAAATAGTTACGTATGGGCAATTCTAAATAAAGCGAATGATAGTATTCCTTTGCTAATACTGGCGGTATATGATGTCAAAATGGATAGTATTGTGAAACATCGTTATAACTAAGGAAGTATGGCAAGCATTGGCCGTGACATTGATGATAATTTTTGGACGGATAGATTTGAGATAGCGCCATCTAACGCTCAGTAGCGCGTGGTGCCAACAACAAGCTGTACAATGTGTGTGCAAACTTAACCAGTAGATGGGGTATAGAGTAATTTTCTTCGACTATTTTGATGTTATTGAATAATAATGTTACTAAGTGTAAGTACATAAAATAATTATTATGTACTTTATAATTTTATCCACTACAAACCTTTTGGCTGTTTATTAAATTTTTGTTTTTGTATGATACAATATATAAATATACTAGTTGACCAGGCAAATTTAGTTCCGCAGCAAAAGTTTTTTTTTTTATGGGATAGGAGGGCAAGCGAGCAGGCGTGTCACCTGATGGTAAGCAACCAACGCCGCCCATGGACACCAGCAACACATATAGTGTTACTGTTGCGTTGCCGACCTTTAAGGGATAGGGAAGAGGAAAGGATGGGGAAAGGGGGGTGGGCCTTGGCTCTACCAAAGATACTAAAGGTAAATTTCTGATTTATCACTTTATTACACTATACATGATGATAAAAACCACCCCGTTGACACCCTCTATCTATTGAAAAAATAATCGCATCAAAATCTGTTGCGTAGTTTCAAAGATATAAGCATTTATGGGGACAGACAGCGGAAAGCAACTTTATTTTATACTATGTATTGATACTGACAGGCCCCGCAGTTAAATTTTTTTAGAATAAAACACCAACGGGATCAAAGTGCTCTTCTGAAATCCAACGTCAATAAATCCCATTTTTCTATTACTGTCGTCCTAGCCTTTTAGGAGGCGTTCAGTCCAAAAACATGGCCAGGGCTTTCAAAAAGCCCTAAAATAATATTGGCCTTTAATTTATATAATCTATGTTAGTTAGTAGATAATTAATATTGTTAAGTCAGCATGTAAGTAATATTGCTAAGCAAGCATTTAATGAAGTCTCGGTGGTCCAGTGGTCGAGCACCCCGCTTCTGAATCCAGAGGTCACGGGTTCGAATCCTCACATTGGCTAACACCAATGACTTTTCGAAATTAATTTCGTAAGTTAAGTATGATAAATATAGATGACTAAAAACTTTATGCCCGATATGGCAATAGTTTCGCCACCTATTTCTATTTGGGACGTAAACATAACGGCGAGACGAGGCTTAACAGCCGCTAGTCTAGTCGGGTAGAAAAAGGCGTAAAGTTATGTCATGTTATATGTATAAGCATGTAAATTCTACCTATTCAATATATCTAAATTCAATATATAATATAAATAGATTTTTTCCACTTTCACGAATATGGGAAAGGGAGATGGAAATATGATGTAGCTAGCTACATCTAGTTACTGAATTCTGCACAATGCCGCTGACCCGCTTCGCTCATTTTTCACCGTTTTGGAATCGCATCGGGCCACCTCATAAATAACCCATTCTGCCACTGTCATCTTTATTATGCGTTCCGTTTGACGTCCGAAGTCATTATGAGAGTACGTCACGTCCCTTGCCCGCCATGGCGTTACTTCCGCTATCATATTGCACCAATAGCGCCCCATATCCGGCGCGCCTAGCGCCATCTATCAACTTCGACTGCTACCGATTCTTCTTATGAACACAAGCCGCCATTTTTGTCATTGTTGCGTCGTTTTCCGAACCGAGCGCATGGTCGTTACGAAAAACTCTAAATATTTAAACATTAGAGTTAAAAATAATTAATATTTTATTTGCCCCAAATTTTACATAAATTAAATAAAACAAATTAGTATTTTAGTTTACCGCTATCGCACCTATTAAGAAAAGCAGCAGAAGTATTTATTTGGATTACTAAAATAATCGAGGCCAACAATGGATCTCCACGAATGGTCACATGGTTCATGGGATCGAAAATACAGGTTTGATACCAGCAACCTCGTGAGTCATTTGAATTTTATTTTCAAAGTTTGCGTTTTCTGCAAGGGTTGCACTGTATTATGTGTAAATACCCTCATATATTAATATACAACGATTCTGTTTCATAGTTCTCTACTAAGCTATTTTATATCCTCGTGTGTTTGAGTCTTGTCCCTGTAGACTCCCTTTATGGTGATCTTAATTCACAAAATTTTAGACCAATTTGATTGTAATTATAGACATTGTCTTACGACATGTTACATAATTTGTGTATGAAAAAATGACTTTATACTTCATTAAAGTCGTATTGAAGTTGGCCCTACACCTACTGTACAATCCATATACGTCATAAACAGATTTCAAGGATTTTTAGTATCAAATTATAATAATTCGTCGCAGAAAAAAGGAGGGGGAGAGAATACAAAACAGAGAACATTCCCTCCGTTCACCAAAAACTAAAATAAAGCGCCGTTTATTTTAATCTACCCTCACTTTATGACTGTTAATAACGTATTTAAAATACCATTTAACAAGACACCGACATGGGCTTTTAATATTTTTGCCGTTAGAACAAAGCATCACGCTTTAACGTCATTATTTCATATCAAGCAAATATCAAACCCTAATTAAGTGAAGTGGCGCAGCCAGAAACTTTGCAGCTAATCGTCCAGAAGAGTGCAGTGGAAGTTATGCCTCGATAGACAGCATATTTTTATTTTCCGAATTGTCACCAATTCCGAAGTGCCACATTACCTAAATGGATGGAAATTGGATGACTATTAATGTGAGCTACCGGCTATGGATTTACTCGTCTTTCTTCAAATCGGATATCATTGTTGAATACCGACAATGCCGACGAATGCCGACAAC
This sequence comes from Euproctis similis, assembly GCA_905147225.2. NCBI lineage: Eukaryota > Metazoa > Arthropoda > Insecta > Lepidoptera > Erebidae > Euproctis > Euproctis similis. The sequence goes on along the minus strand of LR990122.1, from coordinate 14,569,395 downwards.
CAACAAGTGCTGCAAAGGATTTTAGTCGCGCTGTATGTAACTGAACAGCTAAAACTAATCCCAAGAAAGGTGTTTCTGCTATGATTCCAAACAATTCTTTAATAACACATTAGCATTGAAACACGTTCATAGTTCAAGAAAAAATTGCCATACAGCTAAGGACCGGTTTGAGTTGGTAAAAGAAAAATCGACAACGACACTTCCAAGGTCTATCGATTTTTCGAGCAACTCTCTGTCGGCAGTTGGTACCTAAAACAGGCACAACGCCTATTAGGACACCAACTTTGTAACCTTCATCACCCTCCGGGGAAGGCTACATTGCCAAAGTACGACAAATTTGTGGGTAAGACTTGAATAACTTCGCCACCGCCATCACACTGCGGGAAGTTTGCATTGTCAAATTGCGATCAATACGACAGATGTTTTGAGCGCCACTCGCAGCCCGCAGTTGGAACCTATAACAGGTGCAATGCCTATTAGGACACTCCAACTTTGCAACAGTCACTACGTACTTAACAAGAAAGTTGCGTTGCGAAATTATAAGCGTTTTCGTACATTTCGTACATCAAGTTTTCCGAGTATAACTTGTGGCCTGAAGTGGGAACCTAAAGCAATCACAGCACCTAGTAGGATCCACCAAATTTGGAAAAGTCTATACTTTCCGAAAAAGTTGCATTTCCAAATAACAATAAATAGGTCACATATTCCGAAAATAACCTGCGGTCAGTAATCGAATCTAAAGCAGGCGCGATGTGTACTTAACATTAAATTTATGCAACTATCACCATCCCCTGGAAAAGGTTGCATTTCAATTTTTAACCAATTCTTCAGTTATTCCAAGCACGACTGTTAATGGATGGGATCGTCAAACAAGCACAACGCTATGCAACACGCCAGTTTGATAACCGTCATAACTTTCAACAAAAAGTTGTATTGCCAAGTTACTAAAAAATCATCACTTGATATTACCAGAACTTGAGCTGGAAGATTTAATCCTAAAACAGGCGCAATGCCTATTAGGTCACCTGAAATTATGGCATCATTTACAAGTTTTATTTTCTAAGAATAGAAGAAACTTATCAGATTTTTCAAATTCGGCTCGTTACCGCATTTTAAAACCCAGAATAAAGAGACACTACATATTGGCCGTGAAGTTTTACGGTCGCTGGGGAAGATCGCGTTACCATTTACTGTGAGCATTAGCAGTGTCTCCGATGGCAGATTTAGTATACAGAGAACGTGCGCGAATATTTCGTTTTGTAATTGGCATTAGAAGGAAGCCCACGGAACACTACAACTCACGCGCCGGACATTTCACGTCAATTCGATAGAAATTACAATATAATAAAGTTTTCGATAGCTACACCACGTAAACGCATTGCTATACGAAGTAAATCTCTACAATAATATTCTATAGTCCGCATTTGGACCGCAGCGAGGGAACATCGTTATTCGACAGATTCAGCGGAGCTACAACAGAGAAATTTAAAAATAGAGTATTGGAGATGAAATTGATAATGAAGAGGAATGGAGGATTAACACAATCACATCAACCGGCAGCTTGACCGCGTCTGAAACTAGTGGACCAAATCACGTCGACTCTTAAGATCTAATCCACGAAACGTCACTACTGCGAGTTGCATTGGATTAAGTAACATTGCAAATTTTTCACCATGAGACACACGCACACCAGACCCAACTTGTTTGTGTAAAATCAGTACAGCCAACTTTGTAACCTTCATCACCCTCCGGGGAAGGCTACATTGCCAAAGTACGACAAATTTGTGGGTAAGACTCGAATAACTTCGCCACCGCCATCACACTGCGGGAAGTTTGCATTGTCAAATATAACATCTCATAACAATATACTATGGAAGTCAGACTCAATGTCTACTTTGATGAGTAAAATGTAGTGAAATAACCAGCCAGCCTATCACCCAGTGTGATCGCCGAAACGCAGCTTTAAGCTGGTACAATCTGTTCATTTCAAACTAAAGAACACGTCGCTGAACATAGCGACAATACTACCACTGGCTTAGAAGGCTATTAGGCTATATGATAATAATAATTAAACAAAATTACATCACTAATTATAATAATACTAATGTTATGTAGGACACAATTCACACGAGCGCCCTCTGGTTTTCCAAGCTGAGCAACTAAACGTTGTTATGCATGTTAACGTACATACTTTTATTTTATGAATACATGCTTATTACCGCATGGAAACTATCTAAACGCCGATACAAACATTCGTGCTTATGAGAGCTGTCTGTACTCGAATTTGCCTGCAACCCGCCAACCTCAATTCCGTAGTGGGTTGTTTTATCAATGCACCACAAGGCTCGTCGTGTTTAAACACCAATGGATGAAAAACATAATAGTGTTGAAAAAAATGTGCTGAAGTGACATTAACTTTACTGGACTAGTCACTGCAGTTGAATATGTTACATTTATGTGATGGGTTTCTTTTACTAATAATTTACATTCTAATCGTCTGTAATTGCTACAATTATGTCTGCCGTACAAATTCCAAATCTTGCCAAGACATTTTATTGATACGTATATTTACATATTTTATTTAATACTTTACGAAACCGTCTTTTCCTAATGTCATTCCAAATGCAAAGGTTTTGATTAAACTGTTGTGGTGTCATATGATATTACTCTTTGACAGTTTACTAAGTCTGCATTTTATAGATAACCCGGATTTTCAACATTCATCCTCAATTCATTAGTATATTTTTATCTGCGTGTACCAAAAACATTGATGCAGTCATTTCACATTACAGTGTAAACTCTGGTAAAATACACGTCGAAGATCCACGGAACTATAGTAAATTCGTTCATAGCATTATAAACTCAAGTTCAGCCACGGTTACAATGATTGGTGAAAAAAGCTGATTTATAAATCAGTGGTATAGCACTTCATCTGGCTACAGGCAATTACTATATTAGTTGTATGCAAGCCAAAAACGAACCGACAATATTTTTTCGTTAAGTTTGACAAATCAGGAACTTAACTTGTAGATCACTCGAGAAAATTTTCCATAACTTAGATGAAATAATAATACATTGTTTATACAGGGCACTTTATTAATCGCGCCTTTAAGTTTACTTTATATGACGCTCCTTCACATTGTTGCGTTTAAATTCGATATTAAACCTACAAGCCACCAGAAGATAACAAACAGGTCTCTCATAATGACTTCGGACGTCAAACGGAACGCATAATATTAAAATTTTACCTTCGAATAAAATTTGTATTATGCTTCCAATGACGTCCGAAGTCCCAGTAATGTCTTTCTGGTGCTATATCATTATGAGCCGAACAATGACAAAAATGGCGGCTTGTGTTCATAAGAAGAATCGGTAGCAGTCGAAGTTGATAGATGGCGCTAGGCGCGCCGGATATGGGGCGCTATTGGTGCAATATGATAGCGGAAGTAACGCCATGGCGGGCAAGGGACGTGACGTACTCTCATAATGACTTCGGACGTCATTGGAAGCATAATACAAATTTTATTCGAAGGTAAAATTTTAATATTCTGTACCTTTTTTTTCTTTTTCGAGAGTGGGTATGTAATTGACAAATTATTTATTGTCACAGTTAGATAGTAAAGAGACTAATAGGTTTTATATTTACGAGACAAAAATAGTGACAAAGAAACTATAAAAGGGTATAATACTAATCCAAAAAGTAATTTAATAAAAGTATAAACCTACGTACATTTCGATCACCTCATTTTCTAAATGTATATCTATTGCTAGATATCTCACATTTAGCAGAATTAATGTAGGACATTTCATGATTCAATAACGTATGTTTTTTTTAATTATCCTACAAATAAGTAAAGGTGCGTCTCACCTATGCTTTTTATCTTGTTTATTTATTATGTACGTACCAGAGACAAAATAGTTTAAATGCCTTGAACAATTTATTGTTGTATTTTAATCTGTAGTCCATATAGGGATTAGTTCTGCAGGTTCTCAGACTTTATTTTGTACGATATATTTTAATAATCCTGTGTGTTAATAATACTATATAGTCTTTTATTAATTTTAGTAGACATTAATATTTAGTAGTTAATATAAATAATAGAAATAGGTTTATATTTAAATAGGTATCTGCGACTATTAGGACTATAAAAATCACTGGCTTCGAATGGACGGTTTAACATACAGCTTCTGAATCTAGAAGTCTTGGATTTGAACCCTGGCTTACCCCAATGGCTTTTCGGAATTGTTTTCGGGATTTTATTTCAATAAATATAGAAGAGTGCAAAAAATGTGCACGTTGTATGCAATTGGTCCAGTCACCAATAGGCATGGAATTACGAAAAAAATATTATTGGAGTTACATCTTGATTATTTAAATACACATTGATGGATTTATGATTATTTTGTTTTGCTAACTGTTACTCAATTAGACAACGCAACACATATAGTGTTACAGTTGCGTTGCCGCTATTTAATACGTATCTTATAACAGTAGTATAGTCTTATGGTTCGCTGCATGAATGGGCCGGCTCGACCGGTGACATACCACGACCTCTCGAAATATCGGCGTGAAGTGGCTCATGCCGCGTTTCGTTCGGTGTGAGAGTTTTCCGATGTGGCCCAATTCCCTTTCCCCCTTCTTTTTTCCTCCTACTCTTCTAAAAAACGACAGTGCAACACAGTGTACATGGGTGGTGATGAGTTACTTACCATCAGGTGACCCACTTGCCGTCCTATCCCATGAAAAAAAATCTCACCGAAAGAAACGCGGAATCAGCCAATTTACGTCGACGTTTTGAGAGGTTGTGGTGTTTCGTTGAGCCAGGCGATTCAACGAGCTAATTATGCGGCTCTGCCATTGTTAATCCATTTCATAAACCAATAAGGAACCGCGTGAAAAGTCTACAAGTCTAAAAGTATTTTTTGAGTTTTGAGTCTATTATACTAAGCCTTTTGGTTAAATTAAAGTTAAGGTCTTTGTCAGATGTGCATGGCTGTCTCCATGCACATATGGCAAAAACCATAAATATAGACTATAAGTAAAGCGATTATATAGTAATTACAAATACAATTCTATGTTCAAATTCTGTAGACATTAATATACTATCATAATAATAATTTATCTTGAATGCAATACGACCGCAAGAAAGTACGATAGAGAATAGTATAATTGCAGTAAGATGATCGCTATTTGATTTAGTTGGATTGTACTAGGGTTGTGGTGGTATCGACCGTTACTGGCGCCAAACTGGCGACTGCGACTTTCTGGGAAACGCTAAGGGTGTTTCCGATTGCTGTGATGGCATCGAGTTGTTTCCTATATTGTCAATACGTACATCTGTATAAAAAAGGGAAAAAAATATGATTCGATCGAATCATATTTTTTAAATTTGTCAAAATAGTTTAAAACTTTTTCTAAAGAACTCTATATTGTCAACATACATCTGCACAAAAAAAAATATGATTCGATTTTTAAAATCTGAATTATGTCTAAATAGTTTTTTTTTTATAAGAAGACCATAAAACGATGTAAGTTTTTAACGACTTAACAAAACACATTTGGCCAACTGTTGGACAAATGTAATTTCCGTTTCCCGAATTATTCCCGCGACATCACCTGTCGTCCACCGCACACGGTAGGCACGTGTCTACCCCCGGTATTTTGCGATACCAACAACAATACCACCTGTATTATTATATCAGGTGCTAAATTAAAATTTCTTTGTTTAAAGTTGAATTTCTTATTGTATTGAGAGGAAAATTTAAATATCTTATATTTGTCTTTGAATATGACATTGTAATATAGAAGTTTCTCACAGCTCCACCAAAAAAGTAGTTGCATAAAAATCAAAGGTCTCGGTTTCCAATTCTAGGACACGAAAATTTTTTTGCGGAACCTATGACTATGTAGTAAATATTGATGATAAACAAGATAATAGGTTCCGCCCAGTTACAATGAACATTAAGCGAGTTGAGACATAATCACCACTGCCTACACCTTCGAATAGAAAAGGCGTGAAATTGCAGAAAAATACACACGATACAATATAAAATAAAATTTCCCCGCAATATCGACAGTATTGTGTAATATAATTGTGAAAAATAATTATTAATATGAGTATTAAATTTAGTATTCTGTGTTTATTATGACAAATTTTGTTGAACAAATTTGTCCGTCTTGTCATTTGGCAAGAGAAATGGAAGTCTGGAGAGGAATAAAGAAATTCCAATGTAGCAAATCAATTAACCATTAGATTACGAGAAAATTAATTAATCAAGACACAATTAACCACATCTGTTACTTCATAATTATACTTCCCGAAAGTAATACTTATTAGTTAACACGTCTTGTAAATAATTTTCAAAGAAATGTTGACGTTTCACCAAATAAATTTATTGACAAATAGTCGTAAGGTTAAAAGGTCGCGAATAGTTTTACAAACTTATAATTTAATCTTAAAACACTTGATTATAGTCTTTATTTCTTGAATAGTAAGGTTAAGAAGAGTATTTATAACTGGCAATAAATAAGTTAACTAATGACACAAAATATTTAAGTAAAAGTTTACAGTTCACCATTTTGTTTTCATGAATATCAGCGGACTAACTCACTTTGTATTGAAATACCAACTCTATGTCAAACTCCTTCGATTTTAAATTTCGAATGCGCGTTTTAATTTTTTTCTCCTATAATGTTTTGAGGCAAAGGGACCCACATGTGCAGCCTGCTGTAAGTCGTTAGTTTTATTTTTTTTATTGTTAGCTCCTTTGCAGACGCACATTCGTGTCAACACAAATTGACACAGATGTTCCACTAAATTATTATTAAGCATTTAAAAATTGTGAAAAAAATGTCTGAATGACTGAGAAGTCATTGTAATTTACTACCGCATGTTTCGTGCCGGTTGTAATCATTTGGGTATGTTTGACAAAAAGTTACAAAGAAATGTTAAAATAGTTAGATATGCGAATATTTATTTAAATTGAACTTTTTTATTAGATTACCTGTATATTTATTATTTCACTAAATTATACATAAATAAAAATAATTTAAATAAAATAAAATTAGAATGTCTATATTTCCAAGACCAATGTATCATCGAGATTATCGCTCGTTTTATGATTATGGTGCCATTTACTAATAATGTTCGTTATGAAGTTTCCTTAAAATAATATTACAGTTAAATTAATTTATAACGTAAATAAGGGAGGTAATTACTATAATGAAAAGTTCATATCAATTTTCATTTATTTATATTCAACGGTTAAGCTGAGATAGAGCTACACACATCTACGTACACTTTCGTATTCATGTTGACAATAACAATCATAATAGATTAATAAATTGATTAATACTATTATTGACAGTCCCTATTTTATGACAGAATATGTTCAGTTAGTAGACGACCATTTCTATTATTCATGTCATCATTCTACCAAGAGACCACAGAAATGTTGTGAGTAATGTAAATATTTTTAAAACATTTACCCCAGTGACAAAGAGAAATCGAAAATTAATTACATATTTTATTAATGCATTGTGTTGAGTACTTTTTAAAATTATGAAACAATTTAACAAATTATTGATGATTATACAAATAAAGATTGCCCAAGGTGGATATCTCACTAAACCACTGACATATTTTACAGAAAAGAAAAATAGAATTTTACATGAGAATAGGTAGGTAGGGATCTCAAATAATATAGGTAGATGTTGAAATATATCCAATTAGTACTTACTTACAGCTGTCTCATGAAATTGACACAATAATTTTAAAATATGCTAGATATTTATTATATTGGTGTTTACATAACGACATAAAATTGTTGAACGGTTTCTTCGAATTGCCAATATGTCAAACCACATTTCAAAATGCAACATTGTCAGAGCAATTTATTGTCGCTATAACTTTTTGGTGCTTTAAATTAATGTTGATTGACAAAGTATGAGTCTTTGTTTTAGTACGTGTTTAATTATTTTCTTATTGTTATTTAAGATAAGAACTTTATATAAATTAGTCTTCGATCGATACTAAGTATTTTTTACTTTTTTTAATGTCATGATAATTAGAAAAGCTATCTTTTGACAATCGTATTACGTGAGGAAGGTTGGGAACAAATTTGCTAATTCTTTTTATAAAATGTGTAATAAAAGAAAGAAATAAGAAACTTGGACCGTCAAGGAATTAAAGAATTTTTAAATAACCCTAACATTGATTTTAAAAACTTTCAGTTGTTTGACATAGCGATAACTTTTTATGGCGGCCATTTTGAAAAACTAATATTTTTCACATGGCCATAAATGACGCTTTTCTTGCGTGGGCATATCAACAAAGTAACCTATTTATGTATTTATACGACTTATAAAAGATCATAAAATATTCAACATATTATTATATTCATTACATGAGTCCAGTCCAGTTATTGTCGTATCTTATCACGAACAGGTAATCACCGACTATCACCAGTATTAATAATTTAGTCATATGTCATACAAATATCGAAATATCTTTTCATTTAATCGATGTGGATTGATTGTGTTATTTTAGCATTACCGCCAATATGTCGGGCTGGAGTTAGATTTGGATAGAGAAATTTGGAGAGGTTGAGCGTCAGAATACCTATCTCACCGAACGAAACGCGGCAAGAGCTACATCACTTCGACATTGTGAGAGGTCGTAGCATTCCACCCATTTAAGTAGTGAATTGCTTAGCTTTACCTCTGTAAAAACAGACGTAGGCAGAAACAAGCTCACAATATTTGGCAGTTTACTATAAAAGTTTAATAATATACATACCTATAAATCACTCGTTGGCAATTTAATCATTTTCGTTAAATAATTTAAACGTAATCCTTATATATGTGATATCGTTTGACAGAAGTTTATTTGTTGGGATAGAATGAGCGCGCCAATTCCACAGATTGCTCTGTAATTAAATTGCGACACTTAATGCTAACGATGTGTATTGTCCTATTGTAACATCTTACTGGAAGAAATGTTTTTTTTAATTAATATCTTGGACACAATACACACAGCGCCCTCTAGTTCCGAACTAAGCAACTAAATGCTTGTGATATGGATACTAGATAACGGATATTAATAAATACTTAGAAAAACACCCAGACGCCATACAAACATTTATACTGTCACAAATATGTGTACTCGGGTGGGAATCGAATCCGCCAAACTCGATTCTGCAGTAGGTAGCAATGCACCACGAGGCTCGTCCTTAAATGAAAGAATATTTTTGAACAGGACAATGTAACTGCTTCTATAATAGCTACAATGAAGTTAAAACTAATTTTACTATAATTATGTATCTATGCATAACATTTAATTTTAAAAATTAAATTAGTCTCGGAGGCCCAGTGGTCGAGCACCCCGCTTCTGAATCCAGAGGTCATTTACGAAATTAATTTCGTTAGTTATGTTTGATAAATATCGATGATTAAAAACTTTGTGCCCGCTATAGCAATTGGTTCGCCACCTATACGTGGTAGAGCCAGTTTGTTCTGGTAGATTCTTTGGACATTGTCACATTTGTTTAGTTGTTCTTGATGTTGGGGATAAAATATGCAAACTAAAAATAATGAGTTACAGTTCTAGACTTCATAGGAAATCGACGTAAAGTGGCTAATACCGCTTTCATTCGGCGATTTTTAAAGGAAATAAATACCTTAAAAAAATACCTTTGATTTATATCTGGCAACAAGTATTACAGACTAAATTACAGACAACAGGACAAATGAAGAAATGGCGAGTGTAGAAATGCAAGTTGGCGCCGACACGGCCTGGCGTTTCTCACGGAATGCGCTCACCTACCTGCATTTAACTGTCTCCTGCTGACACTCTCCCAAGTTGCCAAACACATCACTCAAACACATTAGCGACACTTATTAGAAATTAATATATATTTTGTGCTTAAGTTTGTTCATTATTAAATCTAGAATTTATGTTAAGAAATAATATCGTTATGATTTGATTCACTTTACACCGAGTCGTGGTATTTCACCAGTCGAGTCGGCTCATTCATGCAGCGGAACCCGGAATATCAGCGTTAAGTGGCTTGTGCCGCGTTTCGTTCGGTGATAGAGATATCTGGAGGCCCTACCGCCTTTACTCTTCCTTTCCCCTCCTACTCCCTAAAGAATGGCTACGCACCACTGTGTTCATGGGCGGTGAGTATTTGCTTACCATCAGGTGATCCACTTGCTCGTTTGCCCTCCTAACCCATAAAAAATGACTTTTTTTTCTGAATCAGTGGATGAAGTATTAACATGAATTAGAAGTTTTGTTAGTTTCAGTTTTATTGATTCTATTATATTGATAATAATTATACTGTCGCTAAATCCAATAATATTATTAGTTATTCATAAATAATAATAAAAAAATAGTGTATCGCAGATGCAATGCAACTGCCTTTACCAAATGTTAAATGACGGCACACACGAGACGACTGATCCGGCTTATATCTCAAGATTACTTCACTTATTTAAACATATTAGTTTTAAGTTTTTTTATATTTTAACTAGCTGACCCGGCGAACTTAGTTCCGCATCAAAAGTAATAAATGCTCTCCCGCTATGTTAATACTGCAATATCTTCGAAAATATTTGTTTAAATTGCATGCCAGGATCATCTATGTTACATGCACAATCTATATAATACATTTAATTGGATCAAAATTAATACTGTATTATTTAAAATTGCTTCAAAAATAGGCCATTATTTCTCGTAAAAAGTAAAACATAAAACAGGTCATTGTGGGTTATCCCTAAGAGATAGATATATGCCCCTGGGGACTTTTTTGTAGACCTTTTAAAGGTGTTTATTAATGTAGTACGTTGTTTATTGATTTATCACTTAGGGTTCAGGCAGCGTTTGCGATTAAATTCTAAATAGTAAAAATATCACTTTTTTTTCTACACTATACATGAATTATAGATCAAAACCACCCCGTTAACATCCTCTAACTATTAAAAAAAACCGTATCGAAATCCGTTGCGTAGTTTTAAAGATATGCGTATTTATGGGGACAGACAGCGGAAAGTGACTTTGTTTTATACTATGTAATGATGTTTCTTCTCTATTATTTAATTACAGAAAGTTCTGTTTGTATGGTCTCGCGTTCTAGTATTATTAGTATTTATAATGTGAAATACAAATGCATACCAAATTTTTGTGTTATACGAAGTTATTTTAATAACAAGAGAAATATGTTAAGTTTTAGGATGACTAAGAAACAAATGATGAATGAAAATTTAATATCCCCTGAAATATCGTCGGATATTTATCCACGCTGAGTCCAAACTTCACCAAATAACACCTGTGCACACGATCAGGTGTTTAGAGTAGTTAAAATCCACCCCTCAATAGTCTAAGAGTTTTTGGCCTTCGCTATCCATTAATCTATGACTTGGTCATTCAAATGATTATGATTGAACAAATCCAGCAATGCATATCGTAACGGGATTCTGCCCGTTGGTTACGCATGACCTTTGTATTTTCCATATATTTAACACGGCTGCCAATGAATTTGTACGCTGTTTCTAAATTGTTTCGGGACATCTTTTCTTTATATGGTCTAGGAGCGCAAACGAGTAAGCGGGTCACCTGATGGTAAACAATTACCCCAACCTATGAACACCTGCTGCACCGATAGTTTTACTACAGTTGCGTTGCCGACCTTTAAGGGATTAGGATGAGAAAAGAGGGGGAGGGTTCCTGGATAACTCTCTTATCTAACGCATTGCACCATTAATCACTTGACGTCGATATTTTGAGAGTCCGTGGTATTTCAGAGATCGAGCCCATCATTACATAGTTTAAAACAAAGTCGCTTTCCGCTGTCTGTTCCCTTATATGCTTAGATCTTTGAAACTACGCAACGAAATTTGATGCGGTTTTCTTTAAGAGACAGAGGGTGTCAGCAGGGTGGTATTTGTGTATAATTAATGCATAATTTATTAAAAAAAGTTGTTAAATTTCGAGATTTATCATTTCAATTGCAAACGCTGGCTAAGCCCTAAGTGATAAATCGAAATAATATACTACACTATTATAGATTTTTAAACGGTCTACAAAAAAGTCTTCGATGGCATACGTCTATCTCATAAGAATAACCCACAATGACCATTTTTATTTCTTCAAAGGCGCAACAGTTCGATGGGTCAACTAGTCATGTATAAATAAATACAATATTCCAAAGAGACTCATAGCTGGGATGAAGAGTAACGTATACTAAGCCTTTAAGTTAATTTAGCTTTTTTTACCGTGTGTTAATAACATACAAACATCTAATAATACAAACATGAAAATTAATATCTGTTTAGAAAAACCCGCCAATTAAATAATTTTCCATCTTGATAATATAAGTTTAAAGTTTATTATTTATAATATGTATTTTCAACACAGCCGAATATAAAGAACACAAAAATATAAACAAATCATTAAAAAAATACTGTCGCTTACACCTTGAAGAGACGTACAAATTTGAGAAAGAAGTAAGCTATTTTAAAACCGCTCCTTGAAAAGACGTACATACGGTATTAAAAAAAAAACTCGTTTCCGAACGAATTGATGATATGTCAGAAATCAACATTGTTCCATCTGTCATTTGTGTTTATTGAATTTGGCGTGAAATGGCAATGTAATAATAAAAATATAAAACTTCAATTATAAACTTAAGGGTTCCTTGTGGACCAATTGGTGATAACAGAACCCTTCTATTAAATTCTTAATAATATTGGCTATTTTTTCATTATGTAACGATATTGAATGAGACTCATTCCAGTTTTGGCTAAAAGTAGGTAGGCAGTAAAAACTTTACATAGAGCAGTTTTCTATCTAAACTAATGTTACAAAGAGTAAAAAAAAATATAACAATAATCATTACATAGTATAAAACCAAGACACTTTCCGCTGTCTGTTCCCTTATATGCGCGTATCATTAAAACTACGCAACGGATTTGGATGCGGTTTTTTTAATAGTCAGAGGGTGTCAACGGGGTGGTTTTGATCTATAATTCATGTATAATGTAGTAAAAAAGTGATAATTTTCAAGATTTAGAACTTTCATGGCAAACGCTGCCTGAACCCTAAGTGATAAATCAAAACAACGTACTACATTAATAAACACCTTTAAAAGTTCTACAAAAAAGTCCGCGAAAATGTCTATCTCTTAGGGATATATGACCACAATGACCATTTTTATTTTTTTTATTTTTACGTGATATAATGGCCTATTTACGAAGTGATTTTAAACATTACAGTATTAATTTTCATACAATCAAGTGACTTAAATAGATTGTGCATGTAATATAGACGATCCTGGCCCTTTACGGCATGCAATTTAAACAAATATTTTCTAAGATATTGGAGTATTAACAAAGCGGACAGCAGTTATTACTTTTGATGCGGAACAAAGTTCGCCGGGTCAGCTAGTATTACATAAATTATTGTTATATTTTTTATAACAAGTATACTCAAATATCCTGGACCAATTTCAAAAATTCTTTCACCTTTGGAAAGCTGCATTCACCCAGGGTAACCATAGGCTATATTTAATCATCATAGTCATCGCCATTTTGTTTGTACGCGAGGAACAACCCGAGGCGGAAATCTAGTTCGAAAAGTAGAAAATATAACTAAATTACATTTTTTTTCCTGCGATTTCATAACGATTTAAAATTTCTCAGGTCACATTATATAATTGTAATAAACCATATCTACGGTAAGTATGAATTTTTTAATCGAAGAACGGTCTGACTCGGACTTGACCGAACAGAAGTATTATAGGTAAAATAAATTTTAATAAAACACCCGTAGATTTATATTTATCCCATAACAGAAAACATATATATTACGAATGATTGTGTGTTTTTTTTAAATATAATAAAATAATTCAACTTAAACTAAAGGCAGTTGGTAAGCTGAATACAGTCGTATGTGTCTTTTATACACTATTCGCTATAAAATGCGTTATTATTAAAGACAAACGATAAATTATTATATATTTATATTAATGGATGTTTTCAATTTTAATTCAATTTCCGATAATATCTGTTTCAATTAAATATTCTTTTTATATTTTGTATTTATCTATCCTGTTTAACAAACGTGAGCAAAAAAACATATTTTATTGGCTTTTTATTAGCTTCACCTGTACGTTTGTATGTTTGTTTGTAACCGACTTCTTTTTAGTGTTCATAGTTCACTTCTCGCACCACCATCTAGTGGCAATCAGCGGAAAGTCTACGTTATCAACTTGAAACGAGTTCCTTGTATAAGTCACAGATGGCGCTATTAACGCGCTTGTTATAGAAAACCGAACTAAAAAATATAAAATAAATAATGGTTTAAAAAAACTAAAAAACATGCTTTTTATAGAAAACCGAACTAAAAAATAGAAAAATAAAAAAAAATATTTTATTTTAAAAAAAGCGTGGGGTGCATGGTGTCAATAGTTATAAATATTTTATTGACAGATATGAGTAGTGATTAACATTTCGATAATATCTTAAAAAGCACCCCACGCTTTTTTTAAAATTTTTTTTTTTTTCTATTTTTTAGTTCGGTTTTCTATAAAAAGCGTGTTTTTTAGTTTTTTTAAACTATTATTTTTTGATATATTTATAATATTGAACTAAATATAGTTATATAAAGACGGGTATTTTGTCAACAGTCAATGTTGAAAGTATTAAAAGAAACTTTTAATATTTAATTACACTATCTACTTAATTCAATTATCTTCATAATTAAATTTCTTTGATATTTAGCAGACTTTTAATTGAAAACGCAAGTTTAAAAGCTCTTTTACAAATTTATTATTACTAGCTGACCCGACTAACTTTGCTTCGCCTCAGAAGAAATATATGAATATATTTTTTTATCCGCCAATCAATTTTCGAACCTCGAAAATTATTACTGTTTCTCTAATATTTTATGCAAGTACAGTCTCGGTGGTTCAGTGGTCGAGCACACGGCTTTTGATCCAGAGTTCCGGGTTCAAATCCTGACATTGGCTCATACCAATGACTTTTCGAAATTGTTTTCGGAAGTTATGTGTGATAAATATCGATGACTGAAAACTTCGTGCCCAGTATGGTAACAGGTTCGCCACCTATTTCATTTGGGACGTAAACATAACGGCGAGACCAGGCCTAGCAGCCGCTGCCTACACCTTCGGGTAACAAAGGGCGTAAAGTTATATTATGTTATTAAGCAAGAATTATACCTACGTACAAACCGTCCTGTTGAAACCTTTAATTTATTAATAATCCACAACAAAATTAGTTGCATAGTTTTTAAGATGTAAGCATTTAACCCTTTCAGACCTGATTTTCTTTTATTTTCGCGTATCAATCCGAAAAAAAGCCTGCAGCTAGGCTATTGTAAATAGATCTAAAGAAAAATAAATAAAAAAATCCTGATTGCAAGCTTTTCAAGAAAAATAGGTAATAGAAATTTTAGTGTTTAGGAATGGAAGGAATCTGTAATGAAAAAAACATTTATTTTACAACTTTTTAGTAGTAAATACAAAGCATTATTATGAAATATGAATTTTAATATGAACTTTTTATGAAAATTTACAAAAATTGGGGTTTTTTTTGGGCAGATTGAACAAATTGCACATAAATTACAGTCTGAATTCTAAAATCAAAGGCTTTATTATATAGCATCCTGTGTACGATATTATAAATATTTCTAATTCTTTTGGCAGTAGTAGGTTTAAACCTTAGTTTATTGGGATGTGTAGCATATCAGTTTGCAATTTCAGCCAGAACTTGAAATAATTGTTTAGGCACGTATCTGTTGTAATAATCCACTGGGCTTTCGACTCTGGGATCAAAAGCGATGTGTGAAAACCAAGCTGGCGACATTGTGTTTACTATTTCTTTGCCATAATATTCTGTAAAAGTGTTAGTGGCGGAAGGTACTTGTGGTCAAAAGTTATCACACAAGTGTAAACACCCACGTTATGCCAGCTTTTCACCATCAACATCTGAAGCTGGGGGGAATACTTCTCGCTGGTTCCATCTGATGAGATCTGCTCCAACTCGGACACTTCGTAGCTCCCGTTCAGACAAAGGCCGTTCAAACAAAGGCCGGTCAGACAGTTCCTTCGTCATAAGAAGATAACTCTAAATCAGAAAGGCATCTTTCTTCTGGTGCTCTTATAGCGTCGCGTGACAACATTTTGGTTTTTTTTTTATATGAAAATAGTAGTAACCCAATTTGTAACATCAAACAACAAAATTACACCATTTCATTACAATTATAATTTATTTATAGTAATACCTACACATCAGATATACATCATATGCGCCTGATGTGTACATTTGTGTACAATTAAACACATCAGATATACTTCATATGCGCCTGATGTGTACATTTGTGTACAAATATAAAAATCAAGAAAATTTGTAGAAAAATCAACCAAAAACCAAGAACATAATGTGTAACATACAGACAACAGTATAACACATCAACCTATATTTTTTTCATTACTTAAATTTTGATATTTTCAACTTTTTAGAAATACAATATTGACCTTACCCGCACAACTCAAACTTCAGCCGACTACTTGGACAAACTAGATAAAAAACTGTCTTGAAACGCTAAAAGATGGCGTTGGGAGTAAAATTTTCGGTAGTTTAATATGTGTACTAATGAATCCAACCGTTTTTAGTTGAAAATAATGTGAAATAATTACTAAAATTTATATTTATATTATATGTGTACAATTGTGTACGCCAGGTCTGAAAGGGTTAAGGGACAAACCCTAGACTTTGAAGCTCGATTAATGATCATAAAATCGAGTCAAAATTACATTACACTAATATTATTTGACTAACAACACTTTGCAATACACGACACAATCCGATTGGCCAATAAAATTAAAGACCACGAGAGTCTCTCAATTAAACATTTATATTTATAGCCAATTGCTATAACATACAATTCCATTGGCATACTTAAAATTGACTACACAGATTATTACGTGTGGCACAAGTGTAAAGAAGGGCGGGCGTATATATTGGAATTTGGCATTTGGCACATTGTTCCCTGTGCCAATGACCCAACAAACGACGACATCAACTGTTACACTACACTATGTGACTCAGAAATAAGATATTTGACGCACTCGTATCGGTGTATTGGAATCTTGGCACAGATAATAACATCTAGTTTTCTAACTAACCTATATACAGGTATATAAACGGGTCTAGGGTTAACTGTGTCAGTCAGTTGAAGGCACCTGGCGCAAGGTGTTGTAGTCTACTCGCACTCGCGCCATCTGCGTCTAACTGCCAAATCGATGAGTTAACTACTTACATACGTCCATACAATCTGATTATTTACTAATATATTAACTACAGAGAGATATTTATATCATTTTGAATACTCTTAAAGCATCTGTAGAGACGATCATGTTTTTTTGCACTATATTGTCTGCAGACACCGTACGATCTTTGCTGTTATCACGTAATGTAAACTTAATTTCACGTCTTTTTCTACCCGAAGGTGTATGCAGCGGCTGTTAAAGCTTCGATTCACTGTTACGTTACGTCCCAAATGGAATAGGTGGGGAACCTATTGCTATACCGGGACCAAATTTGTCAGTCAACGATATTTATCACACATAACTTCCGAGAAATCTTTGGTGTGAGCCCCAAATCGAAGTTGTGCTTCTGAATGAGTAGCGGGGTGCTCGACCACTGTACCACCGAGACTAATGGCTGCTCTTATCAAACGTTACAATAACGTTATCTTATTTAAGTAAAATATATTCCTAAATTTAAAGATAGCAGGGATGGAAAGAAGAGGAGCGTTAGGAGGCAGCCTTAATGGAGCCTTGAGCAAATTCCTGGGAGCAAAGAATTTTAGCAGAAAAGCCCAAGTTAGCTATTCACAATGAGGTACTGATCTCAACTCTAACTTATGGAAGCGAGTGTTGATTATGACAGAATGTGTATGAAAGTAGAATAAACGCAGTCGAAATAGCGCACTACGCAAAATATGCAGAGAGACTGTCGCTGAACCCGTTGAAAATAAAGCTGTAAAGAAAGAATTTGGATTGAAAGAGAGTGTCCGTGTAAAAGTAAGGATTAGGATGGGAGTCTCCAGTAGGTCGGACATTTACATGTGTATGACTATAGTTAAGAAAGTTAGAGAAGCGAGCGTGTGAGAGACTAGTTTTATGGCGCTCACTTTGCCTGCCCCGCAATAAAATTGGCAATTTATGTATCTATGTATATAGGATTGTATTCCTAAAGTTGTTGTTGGATAGTAGTATTAAATTAGGATTTAGCCGACGAGAGTGAAAAGACGCACATAAAAGACGAACTACTCCTCTAAACAAATACTTGTGTGATCAATAATAATGTACATATATGTATTGCATCTGTTTTATAAAAAAATAATGATAGAATAGCTCGATTTCTGAGCACACTTATGAGTTATGTGAGTTATGAAGTGAGATGAGTTGTCTATAAAGAAAATTCGCTAATTGAAGAACGCTGCTTGTTAGATTACTTTTAGTCTCATTATTATTACCTTGTATATAATTATAGTCTCGGTGGTCCACTGGTCGAGCACCCCGCTTCTGAATTCAAAATTCGCGGGTTCGAATCCAGGCTCATACCAATGGCTTTCGAAATTATTTTCGGAAGTTATGTACGATAAATATCGATGACCGAAAAAATTGTGCCCGGTATGGCAAAACCTTCGCCACCTATTCCATTTAGGACGTAAACATAACGGCGAGACCAGGCTTAACAGCCGCTGCCTAGACCTTCGGGTAGAAAAAGTCGTGAAGTTAAGTTATATTACGTTAATATTACCTCGTTCATAGAGTAAAATAAACCCAGTGACATTTCTGAGTTAGAAAAAAAAGAAACAAAAATTTCAAACAATTGAAGTAGGTACATAATTATTGTAAGTACTTCGATATTTATTAAATAGAAACAAAAACTATATTTACTGACCTATAAACGCTCGTTATTATTATAATGGGACCTTAGACGAATGCTATGGTGTCAAGGTGTGATGCAACTGTCGTCCAGCCACAGGTGGACTTGTCAGGTGTACCCCAAGACACAGCCCTAAAAGAACACAAAGTTTTATACTTCACTTGGCAAACATAATAATATTTAAAAGTTGATCGATTTATTTAGAAATAAGAAAAGAAATACCGGTTTTTTAAAATAAAGTCTAGTTGGGCCAGTAGTCGTTTCTGTATCAAGAAGTCAACACCAACGACTTTTCGAAACTTTTTTCGGAAGTTATGTGCGATAAATATCGATGACTCAAAATGTATAGCAATAGGTCTTCTATTCCATTTGGGACGTAATCAACGGCGAATCGAGGCTTAACAGCCGCTCCCTACACCTACGGGTAGAAAAAGGCGTGAAGTTATGATATGTTATTTTGGGAATTACTTAAAAATTTGCTCTTTATTAAGATTATATGACAACTGTAGGTGCCTTACCACTATAGTCTATCTTCATGATACCTTAATATTTTCTATTTATTTTCCGACGTTTTCTTTTTGTTTATTTAACTCCCGAAAATTATCTCTGTAAAGAGTTTCTAAACGTCGGGAAATAAATAGAAAATAATTTCTAAATAAACGTGATATAATCCATAAAAGTTGTTTCAATGTTATTAGTTAATATACTTACCCGATATCGTACTAGTGATCTCTCTGTTAGAAAAAAGTGTTCTAATCACCAGAGCGTCGGGACGATGAGTAGGTATACCCAGGTATGACCTTGTGGTGCATTGATAAAATAACTGATTGCGGAATAGAAGTCGCGGCGGGTTCGCTCTCCACCTGACTAGTTGCTTAGCTTCGAAAACTAGAGGGCGCTGTGTGTATTGTGTCCGAAAATATTAAAATTATGATATATCTAACTATCATTACTCATAACACAGTATAAAATAAAGTCGCTTTCTGCTGTTTGTCCCCTTAAGTCCCTTTAAATGTCGGTGGTCCAGGGCTCGAACACCACGCTTCTGAATCCAGAGGTCTCGGGTTTGAATCCTCACACCAATGACTTTTCTTTCGAAATTAATATCGTAAACATTGTGCCCGGTATGACAATAGTTTCGCTACCTATTCCATTTGGGACGTAAACATATCGGTGAGACGAGGATTAACAGCCGCTGCCTACACCTTTGGGTAGAAAAAGGCGTCAAGTTATAATATTATGTGCCCTTATTATTATTATGCTTATCTTTGAAGCTACGCAACGTATTTAGATGTGTATTTTTTTAAATACTAGATAGAGGGTGTGACTGGGGTGGTTTGTATGTAGTAAAAGAAGTGGTAATTTTCCAAATGGTCTTAAGCATCTCTTAGGGATAACCCACAATGAACATTTTTGCTTCTGTTCGCTGGGTCAACTAGTACAATATAAGTCTCGATGGTTCAATGGTCTAGCTCCCTATTTTTGACACAAGAGTTGTGAGATCGATTTCTGAGTCACACCAATGATTTCTCGGAATTATTATCGGAAGTTATGTGTGATAATTATCGATGACTGAAAAATTTGTGCCCGGTGTATTGCAATAGGTTCGCCGCCTTTTCCATTTGGGACGTTTGGCAACAGCGAGTTGAGGCTTTAATAGCCGCTGCCTATACCTTCGGGTAGAATAAGGCAAGAAGTTATGTAATTGTAAGTGATTTATCCGTATCGTAGCGTTTAAATCGTAATCTTTGATTTAGTTCAACTTAAATACGCTAAACTAAGTGATGTCCTGTTACGATACCCGGACTGTGCTCCACAGGAACAATTTAGTCTTTATATTAAAAAAAAAAATAGAATATCTTTTAAATTGCGATTCTGCTGAACATAGGACGTCTTTATTATGTCGTTTATAATGACCACTATTTTAAAAGACAAAATAAAAGAAATTAGAATATTAATTTAAAATTTTAATTGAACATTTTTTTTCATTGTTTAACCTAATATAAGTGTTCTTTATATCTCAGCCGGTTGACCATCCACACAATAATGGCTATACAAGCCAAAATGATCAGGTGGCAGAGGCCACGATTCACCAAGAAAAGAAAAAAACCGTATCATTCGGCTAAAAAATCTGTGCAGGTGTTTGCCTAACGTGGATATTAGACTAGAGACAAGACAGCTGATCTACCTCCGCGAAAGAGATTTCTTTACAAAAAAATAATTTAGAAAAAAAAATGTATAAAAATTTTACTCTTATACACAGCTGTGGAGAAAATATATGTTATTCCGTATCTAAGTACATATGTATTTAGGTACAGGGGGCATATTATGAGCTCTTAATTCCAACCAGCTTGTTCGGTGCCTAGCGAATACGACTAATTTTAGCTAGTCTAGACTTCTCATGAGTGACTAAATGGAATTAGTCGTTTATAAATTGAATTTAGAGTGAATTTGACCTTGACTACTCGTCACCGACTCGCTGAAATTAGTCGTTGAAAATACGAATTCGCTAGGCAGCGAACAAACTGGCTGGAATTAAGAGCTCATAATATGTCCCCAGGTACTTAAAATTGTCAGTGCATGCATC